>JAPWFG010000031.1:600000-1025000 GCA_028015205.1 Mytilisepta virgata
TTTATTTCTTATGCTTGTGTTGTTCAATTGTCTTCCCGGGTTTGTCTCTACAATGGATTATGTTTTTTTTTTAATTTGCTCCTTAGGTATATTTGTCATCTTTCATACATGAAAATTTCCAGGTTTCAGATTTTTGTGATTATTCAAGCTACGGAGCTTTTAATGTGCCGTAAAATCAAATATATTCTAACTTATGATGCTGTGAATTCATGAATACGGTTTTTATTATTTAAAAAAAAATGTAACAGGGTGGAGATGGCAATATTTAAAAGTCCCATTTTGATTTCTGCTACTTAACTTTCTACTAATAAAATCTAATTCAATTGCATTAATTAATCTCGCAGTATTGTCCAATGTCAAAGATTTGCAATAATAAAGCACATAAAAATTTCTGAATTAACGATACTTAAAGATTCTAATGTTTTCTTTATTTGATATTTATTTTATTAAAATTTTGTAACTATAGATATTTTTTTTATTTTCATTTCAATTTTCTCTAAGTTTAGATTTAAATGAATATAAATAATGAATTTACATTTTCTTACTGTGGAATCCTTGTTTTCTAACTTCAGATTTAATATTGGATTTACTGGCTTTTGATTTTGTTTATTTTTAATCTATGAATCTAATAGAGCATCTTTTCATGTAACTTTCATGTGAATTGATTTACATACCATTTCTAAGGACAATTTGTGCCCTTTGAGTGCTGCATAGTGAACTGTGTTATAACCATCATTGTCACGTATACCTGGACGGGCATCACTTTTCAGGAGCAACTCAACTACCCTAAAACAATATTCAAATTTAAAGAGATCTATTTTGCGACTCTAAAATAAATTTGTGGCTTGGATTTTTCAAGCAGCTATATACAAACCTTTGACTGACTTAAAAATGAACCTGAGAATTTTTTTTCATTTTTATTGAAATGTTTAAAAAGCACGTCCATTTTATATTAAGGTAATTAAAATTATTTTCAATTAACTTTTTTAAAATTGGGGATGATTATAAAAATTGAAAAAAAAAACCTGTAATATTGTACCAGAAGCCGTTTAATTCTTAATCACATCAAAGCATAGGAAAGTATGATGGGCAAGAACACAAAAGCAGTTAAAGCTGAAGAATATTAATACATAGTAACTTACTTGGCATCTGCATCAGAAGCTGCCGCATAGTGAAGCGGAGTGCATCCACGTCTGTCAGTGATGTTGACATTGCTTCCAGTTTCCAGAAGAATCGCCACACATTGGAGATGGACATGTGAAGCAGCATAATGCAGAGGAGTTCTAAATTGTGTATAAAAAACTTTTAAATTAGACAACTGTGAAGTCATGTCAACAGAAAGGCACTGTATCAGAAACTTGAATTCAAATTACTTAAAATAACAATCCAAAGATACTCATATTAGATACAGCAAATTTATACTATGCTGTATACGACGCATTTCAAGCAGTTACCTCTCATCAGCAGAATTAAAACCGAAACATTTGGAAGACCAAAAACCAAACTTATATTAAACAAGAAGTACTCAACCAAAATTACCGAAATAGGAAGCCAAATTTCATAATTTAAATTATGATACTTATTTTTTATAAAGATATTGAATGGTGATTTTTCTGACTTCACCAAAACATGAAATTCATTTTTTGAGTCATTATTTTTTTCTTCAGTTGAAAATTCCAAAAGGGAACATGCTATATATTATTGTAGTAAGAGAACCATCTTTAAGATGTTTCGGCCACTGGCCTACTTATGTTTATTACTGTCCCCAACTACATGGTAAAGCAGCCATCATTTGTAAACAAAGGAAACAAAGAAGGCCAGTGGGCCGAAACGTCTTACAGATGCTTCTTTTACTACGTTAACATTAATTTTTTTACTACGATGTCCATAAACAAAATATTTTAAAATGTCAGAAGTGGATTCTTATCTTTATTTCTATATCTTAATCAAAAATATGAATAACCCTTTTGCTCATTTTGTAATTTTGGTATTTTTTTAATTTACCCTTTACTGTTTCGGATTATTGTTTTGGTTTTAAACATTTTAGGCCTTGAGCAAAACTGATGTGCATGTCTTGTGCATCAAAACTGGTATCACAGAATTTATTAAATATGTACCTTCCATCTACATCTAACAGTGACAGATTAGCACCAGTCTTCAATAGCAGTTCAACACAATCAACTTTCCTAAAATAGATAATTGATTGATTAGACTAAACAAAATCCTCAGATTCTCATCTCAGATAAGGTCAACTTCAAACTGTTTCATACATATTTGAATTCAATTTCTCCTCTTTTTCTTGTTTATGTTATAAAATTCCCTTCAAATCTAATACTACAGTCTAATAAAATATTTGCAAAACTCATATATTTTGCAATAGGATTGATAAGATGTATTAACAACACAAGCTGTTGGACATTATTTGTCCCTGGGAGTGAACACAGTTTAGGAAAATGAATATATATTTGGAAAAACCACATTAAAATATCTTAAAGTATTATTTTTGAAAATGGAATCCTAAATTTCATTCAAGTCATAACACCATGCCAAACTTATTAGACTGGACTTTACAAAACACACAAGAACATACCCACTACATGATGCTCCATGTAGACAAGATCTGCCACAGTCATCAGCAATGTCTATATTTAACTGTGGCATGGAAGACAGTAGTCTCTTCATACAGTCTGTGTGGCCATTCAGAGCGGCTACATGTACTGGTAACATTCCACTTGTGCCTCTCCTTAATAGAAAAAATCCATATAAAATTCTTAATTTTGAAAAATATACATACTGTGGATTCATTATTATTCGTTGTATATCAATTTTCATGGTTTTCATGGGTCCCAGTAAACCACGAATTTAAATACCCAAAGAAACATTATATTTGAAACCACAGAGTTTTGATATACCTATCCGAGAGAACATGGAACAATTGAGTTTTCACAGCATGTACTTGAATACTGACATATGATGAGTCAGCTACATGTATATCCCCGAAGGATAGTTTTTTGTGTAATTTTGTCTTTGGTCATATATAAACACGCAGTTTTCTTTAAAAATATTTTGACTGTAAATTGTCGCGGAATTCACTTCTGTTTTTTTAAATCAAGCATTCAAGGAAAATATTAATCCTAAGTAGGCCTAAACAATACAGACTTTCTCATAAATTACATTAAATACATCTTGTAAAAAGATAATAAATGAGACATTATTATTGATAGTAATCGGAGTAAAAATATGTATCTATATGCCCCGAGGTATTTGGTGACAAGTGATTGCAATTTCGTCAAAATATATTTCACCTTGTGATCTCTTTGACTATTGCAATTAAACAATTTTTTAAAAATTTTCTTTCAGTTATTTGTTCAAAACTTAAACTAAGTGAATTCGAATAAAACTTTTTACGTGTCCAAGTTTGAAATTTATTCCTTTTTAATTCTGATTCCACTCGTAGAAAAAAAACTGTATTTCTGTCAGAATGTTTGGTTAATTGGGTTTTAAATCCCCTTCAGCAATTGGCTAAATCATGTTGTCCAGTTAATATTGGTAGAGGAGCCAGAGTACCCAAAGAAACCACCGACCTATGGCAGGAAAACTGGCCAATTTCCTTCCCAGTAATTCAAGACATCAAGAGTCAATCTGTACAGATATCTGTTAACAATCAAATTGGGTTTGTTTGATTTATCAGGAATTGTCTTACCTGTGTTTGAGATAACAAGAGTCGACTGTATATATGTTTGATCATTTAATACCATGTTCTATCTTGCTAAAAATTGAAACCAAAAATAATTTTCATTATGGTAAAAGGATACAAACCTCATAGGATCAGCACCTTGTTCTAACAATGTGTTAATCAGTAATTCGTGACCGTATCTAGCTGCTATATGAAGAGAGGTATTCCCATTCTTATCACAGGCATCTATTTCAGCACCTAGTGTGTACAAATTGAAAATTTGTTAAAAATATCGTACACATATAAATTTTTTTTAAAATGATACAAAATATTGTTATGTAAAACTTTCATCAAATTTGGGTAAATATATGTATATTTAAGCTTAAACTTATGAAAATTACAATTAATCTCATTTTCTTATCAATACTCCGTAATAGTATTAACTGAACTAAAGATCACATTTATACACACTCCTCCCCCATCCTTATTTACTGTAAATTCAGAAATTATTGCATGCATTTATTATTGTGATTTTGCCTTTAAGATCCAAAATGCAATTTTATTTTTTGCGAAATTGAGAAAAATCCTGCTTCATTTCACATAAAAAATTCCAAAATGCGAGTTTAAATTATTGCGATTACAACCCTGTCGCATTTTTCGCAATAATAAAAACATCGCAATAATTTCCGAATTTACAGTAATCTTTCACAAGGTCAATCAAACTTATAATATCGATTTTCATTGACCTGGACCCAGAAAAATAGGGAGGATTTTATCTTTTTTCCTATATCCATAATCTCAAGTTGCAACCATCAAATCCATGACTGATGACAGCAAATATTACAATAAAATACATTTATCTCCTCATTATCACAAAAACCATGTCAAACAGCACAAAATAATAAAAGTTAGTTCATGTGAAAAGTACTGTCATTTTTTGCTTCCATAAATGACATTAATAAAATTCTTGAATCATAATTTAATGAAAAAATTTAAAAACAATTTGAATGGAGTGAAATAAGTCAATAACTGGTACTAAACCATTGCCTGTTTTAACTACAAGAATTGATACTTTTTCCTAAATGCATAATTAAACACATGTATCACACAAAAATGCTATATTTTTCACACAAACATGCACACTCTTCAAGTTATACATTTCACTAACAAATTTATTTGAAATGACACACAAGAATAAAACCTCACCATGCTCTATAAGAGTCTGTGCCCTTGTAAATCTACCATGCAATGCAGTCATGTGTAGTGGAGTTCTACCGTCCATACACTACAACAGACAAACATCCTACAGGTTAATATACACATAATAAGGAATCTACAAGTGCTATGTATTTGGTGATTGTTACTCAGAATACAAAAGACAATTTTTTATTTGTCAGGAGGGATTTTTTTCCAGGCAGAAATAAACAAATACAGTAACATGTCCATATCATGTCTCTAATTCATATACAGTTAAACCTGTTTTTAACGGCCACAATTGGGACAAAAGTAAAGTGGCCGCATAAAACGGGTGACGGTTTAAATCAAGTTTTCGTTATCGTTGTCTAACATACAAAATATGACGTTCAATTGAGGTGAAACGATGTATTATCCACAATCAACTGTATATGAACGATGGGATTGATAATTTGAATGATAGTTTAAAAATGATTTGAAATTTACGATGTTCTTAACATGTCTAGAAAGGGAAATGACCGTTTAATTTTCAAGCTTGGACACCATTTTTGGGACCGCTGGCCGTGTAAGAGAGGTGACCACTAATTCAGGTTAAATTAACATGTAAAACTATTTGGGCAGATTCCAGGGCGACTGCTTAAGGTAGGTAGCTGTTGAATCAAGGTGACTGTTTAGACAGGTTTGACTGTAACTTAGTTATTGTCATATTTTTACAATATGCTGAGTAATTTCAAAATTTGGGGCTCTGATTCAATGGAAGAGTTTCTGTATTACACCATTAAGATATATTTAATTATGGTTGAAAAATCTGTTTTGAACATGTATTGGTTGTAAAATGGATTAAAAATTGGTTCAGAAGATTTTGCAGATATTCTAGTGTCTAAATACAGTCAAACCTGCTTTAAAGGACACCTCTATATAGCAAATCAGTCTGTAAAGGGCACTATGAAACAGTCCATATCATCTAAAAAACTTGTATATAAAGGGCACTTCTCTGGCTACCCAAAACATTTAGCCTATTATCTTTTACGTTTTATTGGGTTTTTTTTTTAGTCATTTTTATGTTTATTTACCTACAGCCTAGTTGACAACTTTCTGACCCTTTATTATTTGTTTATAAAGTATACTTTTACAACTTTATTTTTTATTGTATATCGTATACATGTATATTTAGTTGGAATAAGTAGGGTGTTCTGACCTGAAATTTATGCCCCTGGATAACTTTCTTTTGTTACTACTTTCGAAGTATTATTCAACATTTGTACACTCTATTCTAATACTGATCTTTGTAATTTACACAAAAATCTTCTTTGAACACTTTGCATGCATTAATACTGAATACATGTTAAAGATTAACAGAGGAAGACATTTCACACATGCTTATAAGATAGACATACTTCTTCTCTCACCAACTTCCTTTATTTCAACTCTGGTAGTCTTCTGTAGTTAGGGAAGAAATTCAACTTCAGTATTACATGTATAAGGAAGACAAATCATTAAAAGTAAATGTAATGCATTGTAAATATTCAGCAGAAAGAAATCCACACAATTCCATACTCAAATAACATGTAATACATACCTACATGTACTTGTATTAATCCAGATGTAAACAAATTCTGACAATTTCAGTCTTTTATCTAAATAATCATACAATTTACCTGGTTTTTAGGATTTGCCCCTTCATTCACCAGGATTTCTAAACAGATTCCACCATGAGTGGATGATGCAGCATAATGCAATGGAGTCTGAAATAAATTTCATTATGCCAGATTATATTAAATTTGAAATACTGCTATGTAAATATGTAATGATACAAACTGGGTGATTTCCAAAAACAAACACTTATAAAAACCATAAAATTATTGCTATCATATTGTCATTATTTTCCTTGCCTAATTGCTTTATACAGGAATAAACACATATACACCATAAAACTTGACAAATGAAATTTTTAGCTTTTTTTCATCCTGAAAATAGGTCAATAAATACAAACCAAGCCTTTGTGATTGCAGACATTGATGGAAGCTCCAAAACTAAGTAGTTCTGTGACGACGACATCTTGTCCATTCAGACACGCAATATGTAAAGCTGTATTCCCATGTATGTTAACTGCATCATATTCCACGCCTAGTTCTAGTAACAATCTAACAACACTAACTTGTCCACTAGCTGCTGCAGCATGAAGCGGTGTGTACATCTGAAATAATAACATGACATAAATTCTAATGCAAATTTTTTGGACATGTTTCCATGGCTACTAAGCAATATTAATTCTGTAAACAAGGTTCCAAAATAATTTTGAATTGAAGGAGCTTTTATTAAGGTGTTTATAACAATTTTCAAAATTCATTTTGCAACATAACTGCTCAGTACAAAGATGACCAAGATCTATTGGTACCTTGTTAAAATGATTTCGCTAATCTGGGTATAGCAAAAGTTTGCAAATTCAAGGACTTTTAAGAAATAACTGATGGGAATCATGTGTATGCATACTAATAAAGACGGCAAATATGTTTCCTTTTAAATAAGATTTCAAAAACCAATACTTGTATTTTTTTCCCTCATTTACCGTAGGTCCCTTTTGTTATATCAAGGCAGTCAATTTTTTTTTTAATATAGGCATAGGATATAAATTAACTAATAGTTTATAGAAACAGTAAAAACTAAGCACATCTAGAACTATCTAAAAATTGAGTAGGAAATATATTTGGATACTAATGAAAAGTTTTGATTAATGAAAAAAATGAAACAATACAGATCAAAATAATTAGCACTCCTGTTTTCGTTTTGGTAGTTACATGTATATTCTATTAAAAATGTACATCATTCATGTTAATCAATACGACAATATAACATGTTCACAAATATTTTTTTTAGAAGTTATACAAAAATTTACAGTTGTTTTCTACCATGAAGATGGACTTGCTGTTCAATAATTTGATTATATAAAGAAACATTTAACTGATTTATAAAGGCAATACCTGTTTATCTCTGCAGTTTAGCTCTGCTCCATGATCAACAAGAATTTTTAACACCTCCACATGACCCATGTAAGCTGCCCAATGAATAGCTCGTCTATCCTTCTTGTCAAAGGCATTGATTGTTGCTCCCTTTTCTAATAATAACTTTGTCATCTAGAAAAATATGTAGCAATGAGTTCTATTATGTAGATATAATATTTAAATTTATCCTGCAACTACGCTTTTAGCCTTTTCACTAAAAACAATATACATACATTGTCAGAAAATATAAAAGTTATTTGTACGAGCCTTAGAAACGGGTAGAAATGCAAGGTTTACCGAGCATTTCTTGTCCGTTTCACATCGAGGACAAATAAACTTAATATTTTCTGACAACGTACATATATTTATATAAAATAACATGGTTAACTTAATCTAAATGTAAAACAGTTTTCTTAAGTGTCTTCACTGCTCTGTATATAATTTTTAAAGCATTTCTGAAATTCTGTGGATTTATGGAGAAAAAAATTTCATAAATTTTACCTCTTTATGGCCATTAAAGGCAGCATGATGTAGACTTGTCCTACCAGCTCTGTCAGAGACATTTACATTTGTCAGGGAGGGAACCAGTAGCTCAGCACAGCGTACTGCATTGTTAGCAGCAGCAACATGTAGCGGTGTCTGCCAGTTCTTGTCTCTAGCATTTACATCTGCCTGGTGTTTAAGTAGCACTTCAACAGTCTCCTAAAACATTCAGATCAGATTCATCTCATATTATTTAATATTCATATAACTTGGTGTCCAGTTAAAGATAAATATGAAATTCCACTGATTTCAAACTTTCTGATCATAAAAATTTTCATCCTATTACAGTTAATGTGAGGATAGCTTCATTTTACATATACCAACATCTTAACCCTTGTGCCACTGTTTTAAAGCTTACCTCTGACCTGGAACAGCATGCTCTGTGTAGTGGTGTTAACCATTTATTGTCCTTGGTGTTAACCCTTGCACCACTCTGTATAAGTAAGTCAGCTATTTCACTCTCTCCACAGTAACACGCTGAATGTAGAGGACTCCTTTTTTCAGAATCCTGAAAAGAAAAACTCATTTTCTTCAGTTAACCATTAAATGAATGTTCTTAAATTCAGAATAAACAATTGCAATGGCTCCTGAATTCTTGAAGCTGGTATACTGTATGTCCAACATTAACTGCAACTTTTACTTCATCCATAAAAATAGTATATGTGATTTTGACAGGAGGGAAAAAAGAGCGGATATGATACTTTGGCACCTATTTTACTATGTATACAAAAAGGCAACACCCCCTCGCCGTGAAAAAATTTGATCCTGAAATTTGTAAATGTACATGTATAAATATTTTTCATTTGATTTTTTGACATGGAAAAACATCTGGTGGCCATCTTTGATGACTGGTGGGGTCATCAGATATAGTTCTAAAAGAAGACAACCTAAGGACCATTGTTCAGGGATCGCGCTGTCGGTCGCCAATGTCGCAAATTGCGATTTTTTTCTCAACCTGCGCCTGAAAACAGCTGCTGGCGATTTTTTTGGCGCCTACATTTTCCTGTGTAAAATTATCATCATTTACTGTTTACGTATCAAAGATCGATATGTTGGATAATACAGGTAAGTTTTGTGTTTTCTGGAGTGTGTCAGTATTTAACTGTCAAAGGAAAAAGGTAAATTATCGAGGTGTGAAATTCAAATCGCCAATTACGATTTATGATTGCCATTTATTAAAGAAAACAATTGAATGATCATATTAGAATGATGAGGTGATAAACGCCTTTAGGTAGTTGGTAAGAATTTTGAGTTATTTCTTGTTCCCCGGTCCCTTTCTTCAAAACAAGCTGAATACCAAGCGGAGATCCAAGCTCTATCAAATTGCTAATAACTCAATATTATCAAAGAAATTAGAAAACTTTAGAAGTTCTGATTTCTTTCTTATAAATAGTTGTCTCAATGAAATATAATTATTCATTTTCCAAAACAACATATACGCAAATGTAATTATGGTGAAGCGAAAGTTAGATTTGACAAATTCGTCGTCAACGACGACAAAACTTTCTGTATTTGTGTTTAGCCCTGGAGCTATTGAAAACAGTGACAGTCAACCTGTTAGTCCAATACCTTCAAAAATTGCATCTATAGGTAATTAGCACCTAGTAGTCCAAAACCTTCAAATGCTGTGTCTGCAACACCTAGAAGTCCAAGTAATTTATGGACACATGGAAGTTTAATCGTTCGTGGTTACGTTATGACCCAAAGTTAAAGGTTATGAAAAGAAATACGAGCGACACACATTCAACAACAGTTGCAAGATTGACACAGTTTGGCTCCTTGATATAAAATTCTATCTGGCTCCTAAAATGGCTCTTGAAAATGGCACCTGGCGATTTTTCTGGCTCCTACTTTTTAGGAGCCAGAGCAACCCCTGATTGTTGCCAAGTTTTGTTCTAATTGGCCCAGTGGTTTCGGAGGAAAGTTTATGATGACGACGGACACCAAGTGATGACAATAGCTCACTGAGCTAAAAGTTGAGGTCCATGTGATTATTTCAGAGATATTTGAGAAAACCCCAAATTTAAGGATGTTATAAGGGTTTTTCTTAAAGGATACATGTACTATGACATCATTATCTCAACCTGGTACTGTATTGTATTCCCTTAACTCAGACAAAAATGTAATGTACTTTTATTTGGTTTTCTCTACATATTTATATTCAATGTTTCTTTTTAATCCCAATCATAGTAAATATCATTCTTTCCATCAAAACTGATCCTTAGGTTTTAAACAATAGAATTTGTTTTTGTGTTCACTTCTTACATTGTTATAAGTGTCTGCTACATTTCGGTTTTATCAATCATTAAAAAATATGATGTAGAGAAAGACTTCATTCGTTTACCTGATAGTTGACATCTTCTTTCTTGTATAACAAAGCTCTAACCTCATCTGGATCTCCATGGTAACAAGCCTGAACTAATAGTGGCTAATATTTAAAAAAAAAAAAAAAATCAGTCATCAGACTTGAAAGTATAAAAATATTTCAAAATATGTAGCAATGCATCCTCCCAAGTCAGGGTTTTGTATCCATGTTCGTTCCTACAAACCCCTGACATCACACATTCATATTTTGCGGGTCGGAAGTGAAAGATTTTCCTTGGTTCTTCTGAAAGTCACAAGAGAATTCATTTGCGTCATAGGTAGAATTTTCTAGGTCACACACCAGGTGGCGATATTTTCGACCCCCAAAATATATGAATGTATGAACTTTCTTTTCAATGGTAAATTTACTCTCTCGATATTTCTATTTCAGCACTAAATTTTAAAACAGAGAGTAGTCTGTAAATTTCATGATAACAGTAATACAGTAAATAAGAATGATTAAATCAGACAAAACTGAAAGCAATTGGATTCAGTTGCATGATTTCTTTTCCCTTCCAATGTATATCTTAGAACTATATTATGGTATGAATCAAGAAAATTATAATTATACAACGTAATTTCGTGGTTACTATGGTACCAAGTACTGACACATCGTTATGGTCGGCATTTATGTTATCTCAATAGATTCTTCTTATTAGCCTCCTTTAAATAGGAGCACCTCTAGATCAGTATATTCAGTACAACATATATGATACATTCTTTTAGTATATAGCAGGCCAATTAGGCAGAAGAACGACACTTGGGGCTGAGGAGACTTAAGACGCAACTGAATAGTGATGGGTCAGTATTTATTTTATTGGACAATATTAGCATAAAATATGTTAAACTACATATATATCAATAAAATACCAGTTTTCCTCCACCTTAGAATGTTGAACATTATATATGTAGTTTGTTTAGGCCAAGAAAAAAACATGTGCTTCCACTAACCTGACCTACCCTAAACTTTTTTTTGCCATTTTTTATCAAGCACTGTTAAGCCAGGTTGTTTCTCCTGTACAAACCAGTCAAAAACGTTTTTAAAAATAAAATTATTTGCGTACCTACCAACCCTAATTTTATCATCATGTTAGCAGAAACACATTGGTTTTTTTTGGCCTTATTCAGAATTAGCCATAACCCATTCAGAAGTAACAAAAAATTTACAGAAGCACATTTGTGTGAAAATTTTCATGTAAAATCTAATGTAGTAATAAATGTGAATTTTCTGCAATTTCTTGACTTATTCGAAATCGACATTCTGGCTTTAGAGAGAGCAGTTGGAAAAATAAATCTTTGGACAACACAATTCACCCTGCATTTGAATTCAAAGACGTCAAGAAATGACATGATCAAGGCCTTAAAGTTCTTGTTGGACGATATTGTATACTTGATTTCCGACTAAGTCCGAAATTACCACATCCAGGGCAAAAATTAGTATTCCGATCACGTGACTTTAGTGTTTTGTTAGGCATGAGAATGGCACTTTCCAGGTTATGAGAGTGAAGGGAAATTTGCAGGATAATGAAAGTCGGGCTAGTTTTAGCTTTCTGTATTCATGGGATGATAATTGTTATTGTGAATTGTAAAAAGAAAGACAACTCTGGTATTGTTTCATATTCCAATATACTACTGTTTGAGTTATCTTCCATAATACACAGTCACAGTCCACAAATATTTATATATGTATTTGACATTTGTCATGTGTTTATTGTAATTCATATATAAAATTGTAATAATTGTTGAAAACTGAAACCTGTGAGGGTCCTTGATTGGTAAATATATTTCTGTTTTCTATACCCCTCTGGAACAGAAATTGTCGCAACTCTGGTAAAGTTTTAGTCTCAAAATTTACCGTGGCTGTTATTTTGTTATTGCTTCTATATCTAACAAAACGTCATGTGATACGTCATTCTTTACCTCTGTCACAAAGAGCGATCGATCTGGAAAAAGTCGTATTGGAATTGCCCTGCTCTTGACTTAAAGCACATATTTTTATTATTATTGACAATCCCTAAATCGAAAATTACTCACAACCTGAACTGTAATGTAAACTCTTGACTTTTTAGGACTTAATATATTTTTCTGTTTATATATACTTGATAAATGTTACAATTATTATATCAAAAAATTCCTTTTAAGTTTTTTTTAAATCAGGAGCGGGTGCCCTTCTGCTTGTACAAACATCTCTCACATGTTTACATTTGTTTAAATGCTAAAATTATCAATGCAAATGCACCTCGTCCTCCAGCTGCAACAACACCAGGGTCCCTAGTTTCATTTGACAGTTTTTTCAACGCATAAGTCACATTAACGAGTTGGAAGAAAACTTTTTCAAATATGACAGGAAGCAATTCACCCCTAAGTCGCCATGTTTGTAACATTCCGCAGTAACGATAGGTCAATCGTGACATGTGACTCTTCTGCTTCCGCTAAGTATAAATCTAGGTCATGCATGAAGAAAAAGTGATTACATCCCCTATCGCGGGAAATTCAAAAAGTTTAACAAATCATTTTTGAAACTTATCACTGTATATAACGTCGGGGTACCCAATTCGCCTTGTTCGAAGGATAGTTTCCGACCATTGCGGAGAAACTGTTACAAAATAACAATCCAAAGATACTTATATTAGATATAGTTAATTTATACTATGCTGTATACGACGCATTTCAAGGAGTTACCTCTCATCAGCAGCATTAAAACCGAAACATTTGGAAGACCAAAAACCAAACTTATATTAAACAAGAAGTACTCAACCAAAAATATCGAAATAGAAAGTCAAATTTCAGCTAAGGAGATCTACCATGTGCAATACAAGGAATGAACCCTTAGTATTTCTATTATTTTTGAATTTTGCTAAATACTGGTAATTTCTGAACAAATCAATGAATAATCATGTCAGACAAGTCTGACGACTGGGTTGGCGAATACCCTCGGGGACCTAGGGTCCACCAGCAGAGGCATCATCCCAGGAGTTTCAAAATAACAATCCAAAGATACTTATATTAGATATAGTTAATTTATACTATGCTGTATACGACGCATTTCAAGGAGTTACCTCTCATCAGCAGCATTAAAACCGAAACATTTGGAAGACCAAAAACCAAACTTATATTAAACAAGAAGTACTCAACCAAAAATATCGAAATAGAAAGTCAAATTTCAGCTAAGGAGATCTACCATGTGCAATACAAGGAATGAACCCTTAGTATTTCTATTATTTTTGAATTTTGCTAAATACTGGTAATTTCTGAACAAATCAATGAATAATCATGTCAGACAAGTCTGACGATTGGGTTGGCGAATACCCTCGGGGACCTACATTGTTGATTTTTATTTTTGAACAAGTAGACTACACAAGTGTTTTCCACACATACATTTGGCGTGTGTTGATTTTCTGCCAGCAGCGGCTCAAGGTCGCGGTTCAGTCGTATCTTGTATATATTCTACGGATTTACGATTGGTCGTAACTCTTACGATCTTTAATGAAACAGTATCCTGCGCCTTAACCACTCGGCCACCCTGCTCCAGGTACTGATAAACGCCAACATTTTCGAATAAACATGTTTAACACAACTAGTTCAATAGATATGAATGGCAAATTATATCAGGATCTCATCTGTGCGGATAAATAGTGTAAATACAGAGGGTGTCAATGAGATGAAATGACATATATTATAGTGTTATTAACTGGCTGTTTCTGTATTGGCACTGGTATAGATTCAAGGTTTGCTGTATTGGCCTCGAGACCCGTAGGGTCGAGGGCCAATACAGCTGACCGAGAATCTATACCAATGCCAATACAGAAACAGTCAGTTCATAACACTTTTATTAAATAATCCAACTTTTTAAATACAGATTGTTCTGTATGCTGTATTACATACATCAAATGTGAATATAGTGCCAATATTTCCAATATGAACTGGCAATGAATCCTGACAACGACCGGAAGTGAAAAGGCTGTATTAGCCCTAGGCTCATACGGCATTTTTCAGTATTGGACCGGGCCGAAAAGCAATATAGGATGTGATTTATATGACCATGACAACGTCACCAGTATTACACATGCCGTTTTGGTAGTATTAGGGCTGTTTTAATCGTATTATTTAATAAAAGACTATATTAGCAAATCATACAACCATATCAAATACTCAAGCAATTGTCTCAAATATCAAAACAGAAGATAGTTTCTTGGTGAAAACCAAGTCCAAAACAATGAAATCAGCGGGGAAAGTATAAAAGCAAAATGCATGAATCAAACAACATGCAATAGAATATAGCACTAACATCACAAAAAATGATGAGATCTAAAAACCAACTCGGTACAAGTATTACTAATGACGCAACAAATCAGGATCAAACTATTTGTCCCGGTTGTGAGAGTACAACACACAATAGTGACTCCATAAAATGCGGCACATGTGATATGTGGCTACACAAACTTTGCATTAAACTCTCAGACGAACAATTTGAATTACACACCAAAAATGATCATATAGAATACAAGTGCCACCTCTGTGAAAACCTAGATGGTGATCTACGAAGGCTTGATTACATAAACCAAGATCAACCAGCAGAAGTTCAATCCTGTTTGAACTAAATGACTACCCTTAAGGATCTTGTACGCCATCTGTAGATGATATTATGAATTATGAGCAATTTATAATTTTAGATATGAATAATAGATTCCGCCCCATTAACACTGAAATAGAACCAAGAACTTGCACATAAACCATCCAAACAAATAAGAAATCATTGCGATGAAAATATATCTAATCTAAATAGTGTTGATAGTGCACTGAAGACAAAATGGGCCTCAGAAAAATAACAAATTCAACAGCTTCCATTTGTACTTGATCATTTCCATATGATCAAATTGACGGTTTCCTTTCTCAACGGACAATCCACGTGTATTTAGATCAATAAAATTTATTATGATAACTCCCTATTACCGGTATAATGTTATGCATATGTTATCAGAATTCTGTTAAAGTATTTTACTTTGTTTAATTTTATATTATTGTATAAACTGTTATACAAATTTTATCAAAGTTATGTTGCATGATAGATTCCCTTTACCCATTCAAACTTTAACAGAATTCCGTTAGTTTATGGATTTATAAGAATTCAAAATTTTAACCGAATTCTGTTAAATTGTATACGGATATCTTTTTAAGGATTCAAGGTTTACCAGAATTCTGTATATGGATTTCCTTTTATAAGAATTCAAATTTTAACAGAATTCTGTTAAAAGATCATATTCTGCTGAACTGCTTCGCAATGTTATCAGAATTCTGTTAAAAATCTTATACCATTTTAAAATATAGACTTTAAAAGGTTCTTTTTATAAATATTATCAGAATTCTGATAGCCCTTGTAATTTATGAATTTTTTAACAGAATTCTGTTTGTTTATGGATTCCTTTACCTAGGGATTCAAACTTAAACATAATTCTGTTAGTTTGCGGTTTTCTTTTTAAGAATACAAAGTTTAACAGAATTCTGTTTAAAAAATCCTATTTTGCTGAACTGCTTTGCAATGTTGTCAGAATTCTGTTAAAAAGCTTACCGGTTTAAATTTTTGTTTTTATAAATGTTATCAGAATTCTGTTAGTGGTTGCAGTTTATGATTTTTTAACAAAATTCTGTTTAAAAATCTTGTATTGCTGAATTTTCTATTTAAAAGAAATCTGGTAGCATTTACATTTTAAAAATTCATACTTTAAAAACATTATTTTATTAAAATCTGATCTTTTGAATTTGTAATAAAAATTCAATGCAAATGTCATCAAAATTTAGTTAGTTCCATATTACGTATTTTTATCACAATTCTAACTTTTTTACATTTCTATTTAACTGCAAGGCAAATGTTTTCAGAATTCTAGAAATATTATCAAAGACGTGTAACATTAGCATTTCGTATTTAACAGAATTCTGTTCAGACTGTAACATATTAAACATCTACAGTATATACACAATTTAGATTTAAATGAAACACCGTAAAATCTGTTCAAATAATACTCAATCAAACATTCACGATAATGATATAATAAAAAAAAAACGTGAAGATAATCTTTTCCTATGACCTGATTATTAATAAAATAAAATGGAACAATACTTCGAGTGAAATTGAAAAATCAAAGAAATTGTTTGGATTTTGTTATGCTGTAACATACTATTATGCTCGACCCAATAAAGTGTTGAGATAATTTTATAAATCACACAAAAATATTAGACCTACCATAAAACCAGAATGAAATCCTTAAACCCCTTTTTATCGAAAAGTGGAAAAGTTGACATACTACCGGAAGCACTCGTCAAAATGAAAAGAAAAAATCTCCACTGAAATCGGATGAAAAAAATAAAATTTGATGTTTCCTAACTTTAACCCTTTTTGTCTCGGAAATAATAAAAGACAGAAAGAATAAGTTGACATACTAATGACAAAATCGCCATAAGAATTGGATGGAAAAATTGAAAGAGTACATATCTATCATTGCTCCTTTCAGCCATTTTAACCCCTTATATCTCAAAAATCGTAAAAGATAGAAAAAAATCTGTTGATATACTACTAGAAGCACTCATCAAGGCGAATTACACGAGACAATCCCCATTCAAATTGGACGAACAATTAAGAAATACTTGTTTTAGTAGGTGTCATGCAAAGTGGCTAATTTTTGCTCCTTTAATTCCTTTTTATTTCTGCAACGACAATAGTTACACAAAAAAACGACTGGAGGAAAAAATCATCAAGATCGGATAAGAAATAAGAAAGTATTGAAAATTAAGGTGTGTCCTTTTTTTGGACCCTTGTATCTTTAAAGGGATAAGAGAGTGAAATCCGTTTACATTAAGAAACATTAATTATAGAAAAAAAATCATAAAAATCGGATACAAATTTAAGAAGTGGCACCAAAATTACCAGATTTCAAAAAATCAATCCAAACCTGTATTTCTTGTTTCAGAGATTACAAAATCGGGCCCAATTGTTGAAAGAATCGTTATCAACGTAATTATCAAAGTGAAATAAGCTTATAAATTTTAAGTTTTTGCATATTATAATTACTAACTGTATCACAAAATACTGAAATAAATTGATGCATTGTATGGCCATTTCGTTGACTGAAAATGGTAGAAAACCGGTTAAAGATGTCAACGTCATCGATGCAGACAATGAACGTTATTCTAAACAATTTAATTAAGAACTGAAATATCTCCGCACATCAATCCTTGATATAATTTTTTTACTGTGATTGGTGAAGACACAATTCCACTTTAGTAACTTTCTCAAATTTAAGTAAAGGGAGCAAGGGCGAATTTAAAAAGGTATAAATGAATATCAACCGGGATTAAAATACGATTGATTTAAAAAAAAAATTCAGGATCAATTACGTGAAGAGTTTAAGCAAAATTTCGTATAAGGTCTTATGTTAAAAAACGTTCTGCTTTGGTGACCATCTTGGATATTTTCGATTGGATAAAATTCTGAAAAAAGGATCAAAAGACCGTCGCTCCTAATTTGATTACAGTTATAAATTAGTGGTTTCAGAGAAGATAATTGAAATATAATATTCCATATTATGGAAATTCTCTTGGTAAACCGTTGTTATAGATCAACTGGAACACACGTTATCTGTAATTGCTTACTCAAGTATAATACTTACACATTAAATTTAGAGTATATAAACGTCTGTTAGAAATTTATAGAGATAGCCATAAAAAGCTGTCCCCCTATGCTTTATTATGATCTTTAATAGCGTGGTCGTGTTGATTGGTTGGTGACCCCATCCGATACAATTTTAAAACTTGAAACCCTGAGGAAGATGTGGTCATGTTAGTTCAAAATTTTAACGAACAATCTTTTGATAGCAATACCTCAAACCGTCCTATCTGCAAGGTGAGGTAATAAAAACTCAAAATTTAATGATAATGTATTACAATTATGAGCTTTTCGATGATACAATTATGTAGAATTTTGAAACGACAAAATGATTAGCCTATTTTTACTGCAACTATTTCAATTCTATGGTCAATTTGAAAAAGTCGACCAATGTCTTTCAAAATCTCACTGGGAGATGCCTTCTCTTAATATTTGCCAATTCTATTCCTCTATATACGACACTTGCTGGTTGCAAATTTAAACTTATTGATGATACAAAATAACATTTTGTCTGTAACATAAAAATCCATTAGATTCAATCGTTTAGGATAAAGGGTTGGTAATGATTACGAGTGAAACAAAATGGAGGGGGACGTGGTCCTATTCCTTAATAAACCCTTAGCTCATAAGATATGTTTCAACATCCTGTTTAATCTTATTTACTCATATTTCATCTATCTTAATATTGTTTTCTATTATGGTACAAACAAAATTTGTTACAACACAACTTGAGTCAATTGTTTGTACATCCATTCTTTAAAATTTAAGATTAAAGAGTCCGTCTTTTGTTTCAGTAGGAACTTTTTGTCTTTGATGATCCCAAGACATTTTTTGGAAAATATGTAATCTGTGTCTTTCTGTATAGCCAGATATATCTTGTCATTCCAGTCAATTACTGCAACTGATGATTCTGTTTGCTGGACTTGTAACTAGAAACAATGCAATTAATATTAATAAAACCTAAAACTACAAACGAACTCTTACTTTACTTTTGTTTTGGTGGGCAACCCGTATTAGGGTGTGGATATACTAGGACTTGTTTGAAAAGAAATACAAGTTTGAAATGTGTAATGAAGAGAAATGTTTTTTTTTTTTTTATTGAATTGCGTATAAAAACGCACCAGATGAATAAATCAAGTTCAGAGATGCTGCGGACAAAAATAATAATAATAAAAAAAAATAACATAAAATGGTTGCTCCCTACAAATAATTTGAGAGTCTTAGCTAGTTTTTCATTTAAAACGAGCACATTCTTACCCTGCTATTTAAATTATGTACCGTCCTGCCTAATGTTGTATTTCTAGCAAGCGGTCACCTTGTTGGTAATCATACTGTATTGGTTGTTATAGTGTGTTTTATACTCCAGAACGTCAGGATAGATAAGGGGATGATTGGGTACCAATAAAACCGGTTTATCCCTACCATTGTTCAGTGTCTGTACCAAGTCAGACTATCCTGACTGTCTGTTGTGTTTTGTGATTTTTTGTGATTTTTGGCCCGGAGTTCTGTCATTTGGGTTGCCTTGATTGATTGGCATGTCTTTGTTGACCTTTCGTGTTATCCATTTGGTCGTTTGTTTATAAACCAGATTAATTATTCAGTTATACCAATGTTGATGCAAAATATGTGCACATATCGTCGATTACTACTCATCTGTCGAGCTAAAATGCCTAAATAATAGCCCAAAACATTGATGACTACGGCCAAAATCATCTAAGGACAGAGTTATACACGAAAGAGATAATTAACTTAATCAAACTGAACTTGAAGATTTACAACATACCATTTCATCTAATATAGGATCCTCAGTTTTGTCGTTGTTTTCTAATTATACAGGAAAAGGCAAACAACTATCCTGTAATTTGAACAACATATATTTTAAATTTTATCACAACTTATATATTTGATAAGAGCTTCTTCTAACAAAATTGATTTATATTAAATAAGAAAGTTTCACTTCTACATGTTTTTGGTGTATGATTTCTTTTTGGAAAATTAAATAGGATAAAAACCATTCATCAATAATTTTGTCAATTATCATAAGAGAAATACAAAGAATCTATGAAAAAATATTTTAGCAGTTTGATTTATAAAGTTTTAAGAGGAAAGTGATACGATAGCTGTAATAAATGGTTTCTGTACAGTATGTATTGTCATTATCACCATATAAAGTATGTCCCAAGTCAACTTGGCTAGGGAGAGTAATGTTGGTGTTTTATTTCACTCTACCACACGAGGTGTTAGATACCAATTACGTGTATACTGCCAAGTTAATAATCTCGAGTTGCTAGCGACTTCGGCATCTTGGATCAACTGGAGTATACGGAACAAATAGTTCCCAGTAGCGCATTATTAATGAGTAAATCGGCAATTATTGAATGTTTTAATTACGACAATCATTTTCGACGATTATTTTGTGAAATCAAATTGACACATCGACACATCGACACATTGACACATTGACACATCGACATATTGACACATCGACAATCACGTAAATCTTTTATTATAACATCACTATGACTATGGAAAACAATCATTTTCGACGATTATTTTGTGAAATCAAATTGACACATCGACACATCGACACATCGACACATTGACACGTCGACATATTGACACATCGACAATCACGTAAATCTTTTATTATAACATCACTATGACTATGGAAAACAATACTTAAAATTAGAAGTTGAAAAGTATTCAAAAGAGAAAAAGTTACCAGCGATTGATTTAGAGTGAGAATAATATTACTTGGCTATGTTCGTGAATGAAATGCCTTCCTGAAGTGCTTTCATGTTGAAGCACATTTAAGAAATGGTTTCTGTTCGTGTACATGTATACATATACCAATCAGGTTCTATTCGATTGATAGTGAACATAATTGCCACCAAAGATTTAAATATCGGGTAATATCTTTTGTGAATTTATATGTGGTATTATTGTTATGTAGTTTGTGAGTCATTTTTGAAATTTTGACATCATTAGCAAATTAATTATGGTGTAGGCTGTTGCTCAATGTTGAAGACCACATGGCGATGAAATAGCTATGGTTGGAATTCTCTTCATGTTCAGTCCTGTTGGAAAATGGAGACATTTTTTATAGATTTATTGAAGATGTTGCTAATTTTAAACCGATTAATCAGTAAATTATAAAGAAAAACATGTACATGTAGTTTGTTTTTATTTTTTTATTTTTATCCACTAGATTGTCGATGTATTTATTTGTCGATGTGTCAATGTGTCGATGTGTCGATGTGTCAATGTGTCGATGTGTCTATGTGTCATTATAACGATGTGTCTATGTATCTTTGTTTCATTGTATAACTTTGTCTGTGTCGATATGTCAATGTGTCTATGTGTCTATTAGTCGTTTTGTCGATCTATCAAGGTGTCATTATAACGATGTGTCTATGTATCTTTGTTTCATTGTATAACTTTGTGTCGATATGTCAATGTGTCTATGTGTCTATTAGTCGTTTTGTCGATCTATCAAGGTGTCATTATAACGATGTGTCTATGTATCTTTGTTTCATTGTATAACTTTGTCTGTGTCGATATGTCAATGTGTCTATGTGTCTATTAGTCGTTTTGTCGATCTATCAAGGTGTCATTATAACGATGTGTCTATGTATCTTTGTTTCATTGTATAACTTTGTCTGTGTCGATATGTCAATGTGTCTATGTGTCTATTAGTCGTTTTGTCGATCTATCAAGGTGTCGGAATCCTGTTGTTGTGTTTAAACAGTTATTTTCTATTTGAAATTGGCGTATTAATATAAATTTAAATTGTACTTGGCGTATGAATATTTAAACTGTAATTCGCCATGGAACTACTTATTCCGTATACTCCACCTATCAAATATTCCTTTTACATCTAATTTCGTATGATTTATTACTGGATTATAAAGTATTTAAAAATCTAAATTTCGCTTTTTGCATTTTTTTTTAGAAAGCTCAAAGTTCTAGTTATACAGAAAAGTTCAATGCCTATGATATACTTATGAAGTACTTTATAAAAACAAAAATAAAATATTAATTTCCCTCAACCAAGTACATTACATACCTCAAATTTTGTCAGTATAGCTATTTTGCGGACCTGCGGGTCTGCGGGTCTGCGGGCATGTGGGTCAATTATTCAAGAAAACTGATAGAACCACACTTTTCCGTATAATTTTAGATGTAATATCTTTCAAGTTAAAATGATGTGTTCTTTACTTCTGATCTTATCAGTCTCAACAAACCAAAAGTGTCACTTGCACACTTAAGAAATCTTTATGCAATAAAACAGCTACAGTGTGTACATGGACTATTTGGAATGTGTTTCATACATATGATAAGAAGGTAGCACAATGCAAAATTAAATTTTTGATCTTAAATTATTTATTGATTTAGAAGTCCTTTCCAGTACACATGAATTTAAATTGTAATTAATTGTATCGCTGATTTAAACATGTAAAATGTGATACAACTATCTACATGGATCCCCCGCACTTCAAATGAAGTTCAAAGTTGAAAGTAATCCTCAATTTGAAGATAAACTGATAACCAGGAATTAATGTTTTCTGTCATCGATATATCCGTTACGAAGGTTAATTAATTTTACGTTTGGGATTCGAATGTGTTATTAATGACACCACAAATAGGATATTTCGATGATTTATTTAATTCAGATCCATTTGTTTCCAAACTGCACCGCAATGCGAAACATAGAACAAATTGCTTTACACTATTAAAAATAGCGTACCATGTTGAAACAAGTATATACACAAACAAGTGAACATGCATAAAATCGAGAATTCGAGAAAAAGGGGAACTAACCAACATCTAGGAGATGTAGTTAATATTGTATTTATTGTGACTGCATGACAACAAAATTTTGACATCAAATATAATTTAATCAAAAAATTAAATTTTTTTTTTTCAAATCATTTGAATACCAAAAATACTCTGTCAAACGCCAAATGCGAGAACGTTGATCATAATGGCAAGTGGGAGTTGGGAAATCACTTAATCTTATGTATTATTGCATAAGGTTTTCCATATTGGCTGAGATATTGGTCCGAGGCAAGCCATATTGGACTGAGGCGAAGCCGAAGTCCAATATGGGTAGCCAAGGGCCAATAACTGAGCCAATATGAAAATCCTTGCGCAATTATACCTTTATTGACTAACCAGTCTAATATGTGATATTGACTAGTCCAATATGATCCTTTAATGCCTATCCAGTCCAATATGTCATATTGACTAGTGCAAATATGATCCTTTATTGACTAACCAGTCTAATATGGCATATTGACTAGTCAACACGGAATATTGGACGGGTATGTGTCGTATTGGCGTATTTTGACATTTTATATTGTATTGACAGGTTTTATTATATTTAGGCTTATATTCAATTGTTAGTCAATAAGGAATATTATGGACAAATAGTGCATGTAGAATGGGTTGGGTATAACAAAATCATTTGTTCAAATATTACATAGTTATCGGAATAGGTCGAAAGCAAACACTATCTAACTTCTTAATCGCCGCTTCAAACTCATAAATCACAAAATAAATGTTTCAACTCAGTCTATATAACTGATTTCAAATATTGAGCAGTTACATGTATTGGGAGCATTAAATTTGCAGACTTGTGGGATTAAGTGGCAGTGGCGGGTCCACAGGGGGGGCGTCGTAGAGTGCGTACGCCTCCTTTCACACCGCCCCCCCCCCCCATTTTTATTTATCGATAAAATCGTTAACCCTACCCCCTTGCTCTGCTCGCCGTTACATATTCCCCCCCCCCCCCCCCCACATTTTAAAAAAGGCCCGGATCCGCCCCTATGGTGTTACATTTGTGAACTTCTTTATTACATTTGCGAGCAATATTTTACAGAAAGTTATTATTAAAAAAACTTTAAAATAAGAATTACGATAATAACATTTTCGCTGTCAATCAACTCTCACGAAAACAGGGGATCTTTATTTGAGATGCACTTTAAAGAAATGCAAAGCACGTGTAGTGAAACTCGTCCATTGATCAGCAGAGGTCACGGACTTTGTTTCTGGCTAATGGAAGGGGCAAAACAGGTAAATCGTTGAAAAATGCACAAATGTTATATATTAAAAGTGGACAAATGTAATAAAAAACTTGAACATATGTAATAAAAAACGTGCGCAAATGTAATGCACCGCATGTAACGACTCATTAACTACTATAAATACCTTTTAAAAACATTCCTAGTTCTCTTCCATCAGTGATAATCCAAACTCCAGATGGATCTTTCGCCACATCCCACCATATGAACCCCATTTGTTGTTTCATATTCTCATATTTTGTATCCTCTAAAACAGAAAACATAACGTTATTACGGAATTTGTTCTGTCGAATATAATTATACACTAATTATAAAACAAACAACCAACAAGAAAATGAAAATTTGAACCGTCATTATTGTAAGAGATGAACCATATGATTTTTATAGGTAGGATAAATTTCAAAAATTTACAGGATCAATATATAATGATTCAAATTGAAAGCTCTCCGTGTGTATTCAGAAGCCTTAATTATGTCTTTAAATTTGCGAAAAAAAATTAATTTGATTGTAAGAAAATAATAATAAAAAAAACAATAAACACATAAAAAACAAGAATAATCTTAATGTCCGTGTTGCGCAATATATTCTAAATAAGATTTATACAGGAAAATTATGTAATCAAAAAGTGAAATTAGGAAAGTTTTTTGTTTTCCTTCCGTTTGTTATTCTGCTTCTTCTTGTTATTATTTTTATGCTTCCGTCTTTCTTAGCAGCCTTGAAATTGTCAGGGCCGTAGCTCGGATAATGTATGGAGGATTTTCATGAAACTTCACAGGCCATGTGGAGGTTGGCCTAATGGTGTCAAATTTAAAGTAGGTACCGGGGGAGGGGGCTTGCTCCGCCCTCTCAACCCCCCCCCCAAAAAAAAAAATCACGTGTTTTTTCAAAGAACTTGGAAATGGTTTCCTATAACTATATATATATATTCTTAGTCATTATGAGAAGATACATTCAATGATGTATATTGGGGGTCCATGGGGCCATATGTATGACCCACCCTCTTAAAATAGATTTATATTTGTTACTTTGAAACCTTTGAGATCCCGAGCCTTAATATACATTTATCGATGTATATATGGAGTCCCTAGGGTCATGCCCTGTCCCTCAAAATTGTAATTTTGAAAACCATGTGATACCCAGGCTATAAGCATATATATTCTTACTCCTTATGGGAAGATGTATTCAATGACGTATAATGTGGGAGGGGGGGGGCTAGGAGGTATGCCCACCCCTTCAAAATAGTTTGTCTTTGTTGCTATGAAACATTTGAGATCCCCTCACAATTACCATATATATTCTTTTTTCCTTATTCATCGTTGTATATGGAGGGTCTCTAGGGGTATGCCTCTCCCCCTCAAAATAATAACTTTGAAACCCTTGAGATCCCCACCCTAAAACCATATATATTCTTACTCCTTATGGGATGATATATTTATTGATGTAAAGGGGGTCCCTACGGATATGCCCCCTCCGAAAATAGATTTGTTATGAAACACCTGCCCTTCTCTATAACCATATAGTTCTTATTTCTAATGGAAAGATGCATTCATTGATGTATATGCGGGTCTTTAGGGGTATGCCCCACCCCTTCCAAATATATTTTTCTTTGGAAATTTGGAAACTCTTCAGATCCCAACTCCTTATAATAAGATGCATTCATAGATGTATTTTTTTTTGGGGGGGGGGGGGGGTCATTGAACATTTCCTTTTACAGTAGCTTATGAAGAAACTTCGTTTGGGAAACTTTGCGCTTGGCCAACACAATACTTACTTGATTCAATATATTTTGTACGCGATTTGATTGGCTTTTCGAATTCAAGATGTCATATAATTTAAGTAATTTGTTTTTTTTCCCGTTTTTTTTTTATACAAAATATATTATTGATAGACAAACATCTAACGAGATCAATATTATAATTTAGTTCTTACCTTCAGAAGCACTCAAATGGACAATGTCATCGACTTCTTTAAAATCATACACATCGCAGCCGCCAGAATCCATGATCTAAATAGTTTGAAATTTTCCGACCAATGAAAGTAGTATATTCAAAGCGCGAAGGAACGTTCGTAATTTTTGCGCTTGAACTGAAAATTCTGAACTTAGGAATGAAACGTCTTATTTAAAATGTCGTCAATATAAGTAGTATAAGTTTTACTTTATTCTATGGAAACTTAAAAATAAAGAACTGACATTTTAATTTGGAAAAGTGTTGTCATTATCATTTAAGATGATTTCTATGTACGATTTATTTGCTTCTACTGGAAAAGGATCAAATCTTGGATGGTAAGTGCCTAGTTATCTAATTGTAACATTAGTAAAATTAATTTGTTTATTTCATTTATTTTTTTTTAGATTTTGATGGTTTTTTTTTGGAAACGTAAAAGCAAAGTAAACATAATAGTGTTAAAATCGAAAATAACAAGGTTTGAACACATATAGACGTATTTTAAAGGATTTTTCGTATCAGTATAAAAGTAATTCGTTTAAGGGTTCTTTAATTCTCTTTATTTTTTGTTTCCATTCATAATTTTAAAAGTTCGATTTAAAATTTACAATCGCTTGTATTTTAAATTAGAATTTCCCCGGGCCTTGTTTTTCTTATAGATATCTCATAATGATCTTATAAGCGCACACTCCAGATTAAGCATGTTAATAAGAATTTAAATTAATATGAATCCTTGTATCCAAAAAAAGGCACCACACATCCCCCTTCCGAATCAATTACTTCATTACACAAAAAAAACAAAACACTGGGGTTACGGAATATTGTGAATTATATGACTGGAGATTTGTGTATTCAAACATGTAACTAGCGATTTTTTTTTATTTTAATTTTTTTATTTGATCAGACTTATATTTGGTGTATAAAAGTTGATTAAGAATTTTTTAATGACTGATTATTTGTAATCTATAAAAAATTCATATTTCAATCAATCAGTTCAATAGTTTATAAATAAAAAAAGATGAAAATTACAAATAATAAAGTGACAAACTAATAAAATTTTAAGTGTAGAATATATAACTAAATTATCTTGTTTTATAAAAAAAATAAATGGTAAAAAAGTTGAAGTTAAATAAAAATGATAATGTTGCCTCTCAAAGAAAATGTTCTGAAACGAAGAAAATAATTTAAAATGCTTACCAATAAAATGTCTGTTATGCCAACCGTCAAACGTATATCGCTGTAGATAATTTCCAAAAACAATCTGCTCGCACCTTGTTTCTACTTGAGAGTAGAGCGTGCGCGTTGAGTTTGAAATTCTTTCTTCATTTTTCTGACACATTAAGGCAATAAAATATACAAGAATCGGAACAATTAATTTGTTTGACACGCATGGCATAATTAAGTACCAGATAATTTCTATTCCAAATTACACACATGGATAACTGACAGATACTTAACACAGTTTCAATATACCATTGTTCAAAACGGTTTTGCTTATGAATTAAAAGTATTTTTTACTAATATCACCACGTACATGACGTATTTGAGGTTATATGAAAAAATGAGTTCATAGAATATAAAATAGTAGTTTTGGTGATATCAAAAATAAATTTTTAAAAAAGTTAAAAATATACATTATTGTCATTTCAACAGAGAAGAATTTCCATGCTGTTTGTGTTCCTTTTTCGCATATATTTAAATGTCACTTTTCTGAAAAAATACCTCTCCCGTTAGCCAGGTTCATACCTTTTTCCCCTGCTCACCACAGGGAGGTAACATCAAATTGAAGCACGTTATTTTCTGTGGAATTTTGCAGTACAAATTCACAAGAATATCAACAAGATATGAAGATGAAAAAATATTGAAAAAGAACGAGTATTACAAATGTTTGTGTTATAATATGAATTTCTGTGAAAATTTCAGGGAATCTTCAATAAACATTGCACCAGTTGTAATATTTTTCAACAGAATGATTTTTGGCATTTTCCACAGACAAATATGGACTTTACCATTTCTTTATAATATGGTAATGTCCCGTCGTCAACTCCTCCTAAAACCAGTGAATAGATTTCTGTGAAACTATCAGGAAATCTGTACATTGCCATCGCGTACCAGCTATTTTTTTTTTATCAAATTGATTTTGAATGTTTCCAATTAACAAACTTTTTGGATTGTTGTTTTGTTTTTTTCAATTTTTAAGGCCTTGAGCACAACTGATGAGACATAACGTGGTCATTTGGGCAACAAAATTGATATCAAAGAATGTTATTCTTTATATTATTGTAGCCATAGTTCTTCTGGTTTTATTTCATCGCAGCATACATGCATAAAACTACAATTACACCGAATATTATTCAATTTTATTTTCTTACCGACCCAAATATACATCACGGATAAGCTTTCGTTATTCCGCAAAATCTTGCAATATCTGTTACAAAAATAGAGTACTCGGTGGCTTGTCATATTTGTATTCATTGTATACATCCGACAATTTTGGGGAAAACGCCCGAATATAAAAAACTTCTTTTTATACGCTATCTTGAGTCAGAAATATAAATACATGTATTTAATTGTCAATGCACGATCATAGAGTTATTACTGCATACAGTAAATGTATATTGTTACCGTGGTTTTGAAATACATGTAATAAATCTTATTTTAAAGTGCGTAAGAAGCATCTTTAGCTTTCTTCAAAATCTAAAAATCTCCATCATAGCGGAATTATTTATCAACAAACTATTAGCTCCATATGCTTATTTCTCATTACTTTATGCACTCATAAAAGACGAGTAATAGTTATATCTTACATTTTGGCAATAAAATATTGAATTGAATTAATACAATTATTCCAAAATCGATTATTATACAAAATAAGGAAGTTGTCTAGTTACCCCTTATTTAGCGTGGAAAAAGGGGGGGGGGGGTGAGCTCGGTGGCCGAGTGGTTTAGATAGTTCGTCATGACTAGACTGTCAACACTGAGAATCTCACTTGTAGCGGGGTGTGTTCAACTCCGATTTTAATTGACAAGTATTGCCAATTTTCCTACCGAAGGTCGGTGGTTCTCTCCGCGTACTCCGGCTTCCTTCACCAATACAAACTAGCCGCCGCGAAATAGTCAAATGTGCTGAAAACGGCGTAAAACCCCAACGTCAGTTCTCCGATACCAAGCGACCTACAATTATTACTTGCTGTAAGATAAAATGCGGTTTATAAGGATTACAAACTTGCAAAGTTCACAGAAGATCGAATATCATGGTGGAATTCCTTTCTTGAAAATCCAGCTCCTGAAGCAAGAAACGAGGACATTATTTGACCGTTAGATCACTTAAATGCATGTACATTACCCGACATTACGAGATTCAGCATTAGGAGAAAGGAAAAGGAACTTGTACAGAAGTATCTAGACAAAAGAAATGACTTCAAGCAGGTAAATCTTTTTTAATTATGGAATAGCGCAATTAAGAAACCCTCAGTATTTACATCAAACATGGAAAACACGTATTCTGTGCCCGATAGACGCGAGAGGCATCTTAATGATTTTTTTTTGTTTAGGCTGCGTAATACAAATGCATCACGGTATATTCTAAATGCAAAGTTAAAATCGGATGCGCTTATGTTGGGAGATAACATGCACTTTGCAATTTGAAAATAAAAAAAAAATTTTTTTCGAAAGGTATGTCTGTAGATCACGTTTTTTGAAAATCTCCTGATGTTAAATAAAATCGGATTCTTAATATACTCTCACTGACCATATATAACCGGGAAATATAGTCAACACTTTTTGGTTGCTTAAAAGAACTTGCGGTATAGAATAGAATATGTGTTCATTGTGTCGGAAGAATAAAATTCATCCGGACAAGGCTTAGAAATGCGCGGATTGCCGAGCTTTTCTCATCTGTTTCATTCCGAGTTTGATTACATTTTATATCAAGAGACAATGTACACATATTCTGTTTATCCTAAAATATCCTTAAACATTAAGTCTGGCAAAAATCACTGGAAAACAGCGACTTTCTGCATAAAGCAAGCACAAAATCGTAGCATTTCACAACGTCACAAGTGACAAGTAAAATTCTAAGTTTATGTACTGTTGCGCCACAATAAAACAGTGATATACAGTCAGTGACCGTATTACAGTCAGTGACCGTATTACAACCTAATATACAGTCAATGCATTTTGGCTGCCGCCATATAGCCGAATTGCAGGATAAAAGAAAATACAGGTTGGATTGGTTTTTGTCGTCACTTTGCGTCCACCGTCGTCCGTCCGTCCGTTAACTTTTCACATTTCAATCTTATTCTAAAGAAACCACTCAATCAAATGGAACCAAACTTGGCAACAATGTTCCTGGGAAGTTCCTTTTCAGAATTTGTAATTTGGTTCTGATAGAATATTCAATATGGCTGATAGGTCCAATAATGTGTTCTGATTGGCTGAAATTTAAAAAATCTTCTTGTCAGAAAACACAAGGCCAAATGAGATTCTACTTTGCAGGAATGTTCCTTAGATTGTCCTCTACTAAATTTGTAATTTTGGTGCCCATTGGAAATCCAAGATTGCCGCCAACATTGGACATAATTAACCTAGGATCTTATGGGAAATGCATACAAACAACCGTTTGACAGATTAAATTAATAATATGCCTGAATGATTGTATGATAATCCTGTACCAAATTTATAATCTTGATCCCGATCGGATATCCAAGATGGCTACCACAGGACCCAATAGGGGGAAAATGCAGTTTCAAATAAGTGATAGACCTAAAATATATAATTTCTAGTTTTAGGTCAAAAGTAAAATATCAAGGTTACTTTGGCAATTTTGCATTAAACAGCTTTTTAAATGGCCTAATAGAGCCAGGTGAGTGATTCAGGCTCAGGTGAGCCTCTAGTTTTATAAACCTGTCACTCTTTATGCGTTAATATGTTGATAACATTTCACAGGTATTTACGACGCAACACCTGGTGCTACGAGAGGAACTCATGCGGACAGAAGACGATATATACGACAGAAGAAAATATTATTTGTCAGCTATCGGACACTATAGCTATTTTGGGTGAAGTGGTGCAATGCAGCAATGACACTGTTGAAATAAATGTAATGCAGAAAAATGGAACAACATTCATTCCCACCACTGCACAGAGAAAATGACAATGAATATTACTGATTGTCTACCAGGATCATTCAAACACACAATTAACAGAAATTCACCACTGAGTATAAGAAACAGATTAAAAGATTATGGATTAAGGTTACATTGTTAGAATTTGGCCGTATAAATGACCATTTATTAAGAAGGTCAATGTTATAGCATGAATATATATATATATATATATATATATATATATATATATATATATATATATATATATAAGTCTGATTTTTATACGACCGCAAAAAAAAAAAATGCGTTCGTATAATGGTATGAGTTTGTCGTCCGCATCGTTTGAAGACATTTATGTTTCTGTTTAAACCATTTACACGTACCCTTATTCTATTGAAAATATCCTTCTCCTTCAATGCCAACCCACTCCATTAGGATAAACGGTTTGGGAGTAATTTTTGGGAAACAGGCCCAATTGGTATCAATAAATTTAATTTTGATAATTTGTGTGTTATTCTTATATATTTGATTTTTATGAAGTTTGTTTTAAATCACGTACCTAGCTAAAAAAGTTAAAAAAATATTTAACATCCGTTTCTCACGTCAATTTCTAACACTCTTACCGTTTTAGATGTACAAAAAAGTCATTTTTTTAGCTTGGTTAAGCGTTTGCGTTTAGGTCCATTCTCAGAAACCGATTGAGATATATCAATGATATTATACCACTACAATCACCCCCCTGAAAATTAACACGGATGAACAACATTTGAGTCATTTTGACCTACATTTAATGAATGAGTGACTCTGATAAGTTTTGTTTTTAGTTTCATATCCTAGGAATCCATGGTGTTATATCAATGATACTTCACCACAATAATTGTTTAATATTATATAATGCATTTCTCCAACAGTTGGGTCAGTATGACCCACATTTCATGCATGAGTGACTAGGCTTAAGTTTGTGTGTTGAGGGCCTCTTGAAACCTCTTGAGAAATATCAATGATATTAGACCTATGCATTCATCTTATATAATACAACAAAAGTCAGCAATATTTGAATGACAATGACCTATATTTTACGTAGTGACTTTATTAAAATTTTTGCGTTTAGGTATATTTTTAAAGAACCCATGGTAGGATATTGATGATATTTCAAAACCGCATTTCCCTGATATAGTATAACACAAGTAGGAAAAATTTGAGTCACCATGGACTACATTTCATGCTCGAATGACTTTTATTTAATTTTTGAATTTATGTGTATTATTAAAGAACAAATAGCAATTTATTAATGATATTTCATAATAACAGTTATCTTATTATACAGTACAAAATAGTTCTGTATTTGAATCACTATTCGTAAATGACCTACATTTTATGGTAGAATGAATTTGATTGTTTTTGCATTTTAATCTATTTCCCCCAAAAAACATGTGATGATATTATTGATGATATATCGATGATATGTTCTTTAGTTCAACACAGATCAGTAAAATGTAAGTCCACATAACTTTCATTTCATGCTCGATTAAATTTTAGCTTTTCGGTCCTTATGTCAAAATCATAATTGAGTACATGGATTCATTATTCTAAAATTAATGTAACCAAGATATATTATGAAACTTTCATATATTTAAAAATAATTTTCAAAACAATTTATCACCATAAATAATATATGGGAATTACATGTGCAGGAGGACGGTGCATCCGTATAAACTTACAGACACACGACTTATCGTTTTAATTATTTTCAATCGGATTTTGATTTTTTCAAATGGTTCCTAAAATGTACAAAATAGTACCATTAATTCTTCATGAGTGCATGTAGTGGTGTGTCAACAGACGTCTTCGATTTTATACGTTTTTCATGATAAAAGGGATCAGAGCGGTTTACATTTATTTAGCAATGTTACCGGAAACGTATATATTTATACCAATGGCGAATTTTTTAATTTCATTTTGATTTCTGCTTTCAGTCAACATATTTCATTTTCTTTTATATGTTTCGAGATAAATTGGGTTAAGGGAATGCGATGTAATAACAGAAACAGTTAATTGCCTAACTGTTATGATTTCACTTTATTGTACAACTGTTTTAGAGCACACTGCCCGATCAGTTTTCGTTGCTGATTTTTAAAACAATTTTACATTTTGTGCTAAAATTTAACACAAGGCATTTTGTGTATACTTTTGATATATGCAAAAAATACTTACGAGACTTAAGTTTTAAGATATGTGACACTGATTTAACTCAGCTATGTGTAAACGGAAAAGATCGATCTTTAATCGGTCTTAAAAAGCCTACCACTAGAGGTAGACTTTCAAAGATGGATCTTTTATGAATCAATTTTTCTTAAATGTAAACGCTTAATCGATCGCGTTCGATCTAAACAAAAGTACGGTATGATATTTTTAATTATGATAATGTTGCTGCGCATGTTTGGCGCCTAAACTACAGGTGTATCACTTCAGAGTAAAATCGTGTATGGAGAGCGAGGTGAATCTTGGAGGCACGAGGAAACGGTGCTTTAATGGAACTGTGCATGGAGTGACAAGAGTGTACTGGACCAATCAGAGTATTCTGCTGGAGGAAATATTTAAGCGGATATGTGATGACATTAAGGACATACTTTCCTATTTTTATAAAACCTCGTTAAATTATTTTCGAGATTAAGATCAATAAAGGTCGAACGCGATCGATCTCTCCTGAACTAGTGTAAACGCAAACCGATCTTTTTAAGATATAGATCTTGTTCTCAGCTAAATAATTGTATGAAAGATTAATAGAATTAATAGATAGGACATTTTGCAAATTTTGACGAGATAAAATGAATATTTGGAATCATTTGGCAAATTTAGATTCATGAAGGGAACAAATCTGCTGCTGATTTTTTCTGTAAATTTTACAATTATTATCTTAAAGTAATAGAATGTTGTTTGCAAATGACAAAAGTGGATGTTCAAGTGCTTATTACGGAGAGTATCTCCAGTGCTTTCAGAGTATCCTGGCAACATGTAGTTTAAAAGAAGCAATATTTCAGGATACGTTATTTTGTAACATTTTTTCACCTGATTTCCGTAAAAATATTTTGTTAGGTCGAATACTTTGTGTATTAAATATGAAATGAAATATTTAGACCGTATTTTTCAATAGACATTTTCAAAAGACATTTCTTTAAAGTCTCGATTTTTCTATTTTGAAGTTAACTTGACTCCTGAAAAACATGTTTCCATGTTTCTATATTTAAATACGGACTCAGTATATGAAGAACGGAAAATATTTTTACATGGTTAGTAGAAATAAAGGTACCTGTATAGTTCACTGTATTGTCTGATAGCTAGAGTTATTGTAATGTTCTTTAATTTGTTTTTATGGGGTGCTTATTGTGAAGTTATTCAAGGACTTTTAACTCGTTTAATACATTATCCGATATCATGCTGCGTTTAGCGAAACCCTTTGTTATTATATTATTTTCGATACGTATAATTATTTATTATTATTATGAAATAATTTATTATATATCTTATTCTAATTATCAAACCTTATTGTATTTACTTATTTTTTTAAAAAAAATATTACACAATAAGTATTGCTTATTCACCTTATGTTTATTAATTCGAAGGGCGTACAGTCAGGTAGATTTCGCTGGAACTTTTATGAAAGCAATGTTCTTAGTTATCGTCGATGCTCAATCAAAGATTCCAAAAGTTGTTTGGTATGAAATCCACAACTACAAGACAAACAATTGATATTTTGCGTGAAGTATGCCAGGAGTGGTATTTTTTTTTTCAATCTCCCCCGACCAGATTATTTTGATTCCTCCAATTCTAATCAAAATATTTTTAGAAAAAAAAAAACATTCCCCATCCCCCCTTTTCAGGTTAAATAGCCAGTCACCCCATTTACTTTTATTAACTTGTTATCCTGTTTAAAATTTTACTGGCAAAATTTACAAACCCATATCACTGAATTTTTCTCTCCCTATTACAAGTAGAATATAAAACTATTTATAAAAATGTATTAAATCAGTTGTAGAATATACACCTGTAGCTTAAAATATCATGCACGAGGTTTCTCATAACAATAATGAATTGACACCATTGTTCGATCTTATTGAGGCATGTCAACCTTTCGTCCATTTCGGAAATACCGGAAATACGATGCTAGAGATCTATCAGTCTTGTTTTATTATGCTTTAAATGTGGAAAAAAAATGAAAGCTTACTCAAACCTGATATCAAAGGTTAGGCACTGACATTTTATTATTGTTGGTGGGTGGGGGGGCACAATTTTTATTTATAATTCTTCGATACCAATTTTGATGCACAAGATGTGCACATTTCGTCGATTTACGACTCATCAGTTGAGCTCAAGGCCTAAAATGTTGAAAACCAGAATAAAAACCCAAAAACCTAAAATGACAAAAAGGGGTACAGCCAAAACCTTCTAAGGACAGAGCTTTGCACGAGGGAGATGCTCCTTAGTTTTCACAAATTTTACAATTTTGTAACTGTTAAGTTTAAGTATCAATTTCGGGCTAAAAAATTATTTTATTTTGCGTCTCCAGTTCCCCCCCAAAAAATAAAATATTTTCGACAAAGGCGGAAAAAAAATTTGTACCCAACATAAAAATTCCAGGAACCACGTCGGTAATAAAGGATCGGTGCCTTGTGTGAATCATAAACAATTTGATAAATCGTTGCAAGTAAGCAGAAACTCAGAGGAGTTGACAATCAACAAACAGTAATTATGCGAAATTACAGGGGAGAAGAAAAGTGGAAACCCGCAAGTAATGATAAAAGATCGGGAACGCACAACAGTTCCATTTGGCACCAGCATAAGTATATCTATATGCTTATTACGTCTAAGATATACACAGGTTGGGTTGCCATATGGGACTCTTTCCCGGGACCGTTAATGTGCTGTAAGGACTCCAGAAGGAGCGATCTGGAGACGTCATGCCGTACAAATGATGAAACTGACAATTCGATGAATCCAAATAGCGACTCGGATGTTCAAACCAAACGTTATCCTCAGAGAATAAGATCTAAAACTAAAACTTTTAATTGAATTGAAGAGATAGGATTTGGTCCGGGGATTTGGTACATATAATCGTGTAGCTTGGAATTTTGGATTTTTCTAATATGTTTCACATTTAAGAGTGAAAAGGTGTTAAGTACTTAGATTATATCATCATTTAATTAAATACTTTCTATAATTTTATCTCTAAGCGGACCGCAGTTTCCTCATCACTATATAATTTGATAATTTGCAGTGACAGTTTAAAGAACAAATCTCTGGTATTAAATATGTAGCTATATGTTTTACAAAACAGTCAGTAATTCCACTGTGAAAACATCTGTTAGTTATCTGGCTGTGTTCGCTGATTGGCCCCACAAGACAAAACTCTACCTCAGGAATATATACCATAGATTCATTGGTAAAATATATGTGTCTTTTAATTTCCTTTTTTGATGTCACTATTGTCAGTGTGAAATTTATTGTTAAGCACTTGAATAAATATTAGCGGGTTACGATTCCCGAGATCATTAACAGCTGACTAATGGCAGTAAACCGTAAGGCAATGTTATCTTAATGAATCGTTAACCAGCTGAATTATTTTAAAGATAAAATTATTAATTATCTGACGGAATGTATATGTCACTGTCTGAAATATTTAATGGTAAAATCAGTATTTTCTCGGACCGTTAAGGTATGACATATGCTATTGAAATTTGTTGTGTTACACAGATACAGATACAGTGTAAATGTGAAATTTATTATAATATTTGCCATTATGTTGAGCTTTAGATGATAAGAAAGGTGTGTATCATTTATCTAACTATTAAGTTTTTTTCTTTTTTCTTAGTATTTTGCCATTTCATAAAATCTATATCAAATTGAAAAGGAAAATTAAGATGACAAGAAACTTGTAGCAAAAAAGGTCCGACTGTTTTCATAAAATGTATTTTCGGTCCATATCTTCAGTGAGTAATAAAATACCGGTTTATACAATGCCGCTTTTGTATTTAATGTACTTTTTGGACCTATGTTTGCATGAATGTTACTGATTGCTCTTATCTGATGAACGAAATAAAATAAAATAAAATACTGACTACAAGTATGCTCGCCTGAACATTGATAGACATATTGATGTGGTGTACTAATTAGTTTATTTTGACTTACTCAAGGTGCTTGTGTAAATGCATATGTATTTAAATAGTAATAAGAATTTTCTGAATTCTAAAAATCCAGTCCCCTATTTGTTCATTTTTATCCATCAGACGAGTCAAGTGTTAACGGTAAACAATCTTTAATGATTAATATCATTTTTATGCTTGATGATATCAAAATGTAGAAAAAATATTAATGTGTTTTTTCTTTTTCTTTTTGTAAATATGTTTTTTTTAAAAATAAAATCTGTTGAAAAGATTTTTTCCCCGAAATAAATGATGTATTTATTCTTATGTTTATCAACGCCATTTGTTATTTAATTTTCAACATTATTAAAAACAATTTTAAAATATATGTCTCAGCTGTCTTATCATTTTTACTTGAAACAACAAGTTCTAATGATTTCTTTAATAGATAGAAGCTCTTAACTGAATTCTATTATCAGAAAGAAAAAACTTATAACACACAAACAAAATTCTGTGAATAATTCCGTTATTGTGATGACTTCTTAGGATAATTCTGTTGATGGGTATAAACAACTTCTGATAATTTCTTAATAGAATTTAGTTACAAATGTACTAGATAGAAAAATTGTGTTGTTTCCTTAACAGAATTATGATAATACTATATATTTTAATAATTTCTCAACAGGGAGAATTCTGATGATTTCTTACCAGAATTCTGTTACTTTATAGTAAATGAATTCGGATGATTTCTTAGCGGAATTCTGTTACTTTATAGTAAAAGAATTCAGATGATTTCTTACTAGAATTCTGTTACTTTATAGTAAATGAATTCTGTTACTTTATAGAAAAAGAATTCTGGTGATTTCTTAACGGAATTCTGTTACTTTATGGAAAGAGAATTCTGATGATTTCTTAACGGAATTCTGTTACTTTATGGAAAGAGAATTCTGATGATTTCTTAACAGAATTCTGTTACTTTATAGAAAAATCATTCTGAAGATTTCTTAATGGAATTAAAGAAAATTCTGATGATTTCTTAACGGAATTCTGTTACTTTATGTAAAAATCATTCTGAAGATTTCTTAACGGAATTAAAGAAAATTCTGATGATTTCTTAACGGAATTCTGTTATTTTATGGAAAGAGAATTCTGATGATTTCTTAACGGAATTCTGTTACTTTATAGAAAAATCATTCTGAAGATTTCTTAATGGAATTAAAGAAAATTCTGATGATTTCTTAACGGAATTCTGTTACTTTATGTAAAAATCATTCTGAAGATTTCTTAACGGAATTAAAGAAATTCTGACGATTTCTTAACGGAATTCTGTTACTTTATAGAAAGAGAATTCTGATGATTTCTTAAGTTGGAGAATTCATGTGATTTCATGTGACAGAATTCCGTTACTAAACACTATTTTGACAAATTCATACCCGAAAACAACAAAATATTAATTCCGTTAAGATTATTTCTTTTATTGTTGTACAAACTGAAGATACCTCACAAATAAATATTTATTAACCGGTGAAAAGACACATATGATCATATGGAAGATGATCTTTTGCAAATGGAACGTGTTATTCTTAATAGTGATACAAATCTAATAACACACACTATTTGTCTGACAAACGAGAATGAGCCATTGCCAAGACAAATGTAACGGGATGGCCCGGGTGACCAAAGTATATAAAATATATTTCAATTAATTTGGGAAAGTAATAATTTTAAAATTAAAATATGATTGTATAATAAGTTGTATTATAGTTTAGACAGGCTAATACCAGTTTAGTACAGTTCCAATGATTAAACTACAAAACTTGTTAAAATTGACCTTTAGAAAACATGTATGTACCAAACATGGAACAAATTGCAAAACGTGTTAAAATTGACCTTTAGGAAATAGATATGTACTAACATGATATTTCGACAGAGATGCATTGGAACTGCATTTGGACTGGGTATGTTTCACACGTCAATCACCTACAGGTGTTTATTTGTAATAGTACCATTTTGGGATACTGTGATTGACGTGTGAAGGACTAATTTGCTATATTCGTTTAATATTTTCTACCTATTATTTTATTTTTCTACGCAATATTTTATTTTTCTACGCAATATTTTATCTTGTTCCAACTGGTTTTGGGGGCTAGATTATAAATACGACCGACATTGTAGTCCGCTCAGATAGTAAATTAACCACTGTCTGTTGATGTTAATTTATCTGCATATTAAAATATTGGAACCAGTCTCGTTAATATACAACGCCAGTAATCAGTAATCAGTAACCTGAAAAACCACTATACGATTGACGACCCATAAGCTTATGGCAAGCCGTTCTCGTCAAAACTATATTTAAACTCTTTTTTTCGAAAAAATTACACACTGAGATTAAAAAAAATGAAAAACACACATTGAGAAATTAAAATTACACACTGAGATTTAAAAAAGACACATTGAGATGAAATAAATTGGAAAACACACACTGAGAATTGTTAATTACGCACTGAGATTTCAAAAATACACATTGAGATTAATATGCAAATTACTAATGAATATCCATGAGATGAATAATTCAACAGATTAATATCTTGGTCTCTAGAACTCTCGTCATTATAATGAAATGCGGTTCCTTTAACCAACATTCATAATAAATTTCAAGACTTAACATCGTTTTTTGCTAAGTTAAACTCATATTTTGTTTGTTGTCTATATAAATCAGATTAATATTATATTTTGTAAAGAGAGAAAGTGGGTATTTATCTTGTTCTATTGGTCTTTTACGTTGTATTTCTAATGTATTTTATAAAACATTTGGCGTCAGAGTGAAGGACTAACGAGTTCTGTCCCCTAGATGTTTTAAGCTTGTAATAGATTAAGATTACGTATGCTAATTAGATATGTCATGTATGTGCGCATACAAAATGCCCACAAATCTCAATGTGTAATTTTAAAATCTCAGTGTGTAATTTCAAATTCACAGTGTGTGTTTTTCAGTTTATTTCATCTCAGTGTGTCTTTTTGAAATCTCAGTGTGTAATTTCAATTCTCAATGTGTGTTTTTCAGTTTTCGTAATCTCAATGCGTCTTTATGAAATCTTAGTGTGTAATTTCTTATTCTCAGTGTGTATTTTTAGGTTTTTTAATCTCAGTGTTTTTTTTTTAATTCACAGTGTGTAAAATTTTCGAAAAATGTTTTAAACATAGTTTTGACGAGAACGGCTTGCCATATAAGCTAACACAAATGATTGATCAGTTTGGCAATAATCAACACGTTATAAACAGCAATGAAGTCTTACTACCACCAAAAAGAACCCACGAAACTTGTACAGGGAGTGAACATGATCTCATATTAATCAGAATATACCAAAATCGAAAATTAGGAAGTCAAGAAAAAAGATCCATGTGAAATACACGTAGATAAACAATTAACAGCACATAAAGCTAGAGGAATTAAATAGAGACTGTGAAAACACCATAATTCTGCTACAAATAAAACTCAACAGTGCTAATGTTACCACGGGGGAAAAATGACACATTTAATGTTTTAAACAACAGACTTCAACAACTAGAAACTTTAGTTTATACGACCAAACTGGACATTATGAAGCTTAAGATGCAACATAGTCTAAAAATGCGCAAGGTAAATATGAAACACCACTTAGAAGTCAGCGAGCTAAAAGAAAAATAGACAATATGACGCAAAATCAAAACCATATACATTACCGCACCATAAATGAGACATTTCTCAACCATACCACAAACTTTTCATCTTCAAGGAACTCATACTTGTAATATGCAAAATGTGCAACAACATACAGTTGCCCCGCCAATGTACCAGAAACTGTTATTCAAACTACTCGTCCGCTAGACACTAGACATCATCCATATGTGCTTGGTAGCATTCAATATCCACATACACATGCAATTTGGAGCCAACCAGCAGATTCGACATCAAGGACTATGTACATTATGCACAGGTAAAGAGCCAATTTAACAGTTCACAACCTATTAACCACCACGTGACACATAGGAATCATAAACAGCATTATCCTCTAATGCATCACGGTAGGCAACAGAATACTATGTATGCGAATATAGGATACTCCAATCAAAACGAGGAAGACGAAGAATCATTAGTATAAAATACACCGACTGGATATTCAGATGGATAGTAGAAAAGAGAATGGAAACGGGGAATGTGTCAAAGAGACAGCAACTCGACCAAAGAGCAGAAAAGAGAACAGCTCAAGGCTACCAAGGGTCTTCCACGCTACGAGAAAATCGCGTACCCGAAGGCGGGCTTCATCTGGCCCTAAACAATAATGCATACTAGTTCGATCAGCAAAATGGATTGCACATTAAACTGCGTAACATACAAAATTTTAAAAAAAAACACACAAGACTAAGTCTAGAGGTTCCTGACTTGGGACAGGCGCAAAATAATTTTGATAGTATCAGAACCCTATATAAACAGGGAATGTACGTCTCCTGCGGGTCACGAACGAGATAGAATCACAGAAATAACACAGAAAACAAATGTGAGCAATGATACCAAAGACAATTTATATAGAAAAATAGTGGTTCTAATCAGGAAATGCAAACAACTATGATAGAAAGTAAGTCTGATTTGAGTAGAATGGAAGCAAGCAATGGTCGTTTTTTAAGACACGACCAGGCCTCAACAAAGAGGGACATGCAACACTTATAACACTAGGAACACTCAACATTCAAAATGTGTTATCAAACCAACTGTATTTAAGACAGGTATTAAAGAAATGTGATATTTGATCTGTACAGGAACATTGGTTATTCTCGTTTTACAAACATAAACTGCAAGATATGAACTGTACACATATTTGTGAAGCGAAATCAGTGGACGACAATCTCGGCACTGAAATTTTTATACAAAAAAAAAACAGAGGATATGGAGGTGTTGCCGTGTAGTGCAGGAAAATATAGGCACAGCTGTATAATATATGCCAGATGGAAATGAATATCGGCAAAAGAAAAGGTAAAAAAATCGAAATCCAAGGAAAAGACAGTCAGGAGAATGGAACACAACAAACAAACGCTACAAGGATACATGTATAACTAAAAGAATAAAAAACGTAGAATAAACTTAACAAAACTAGAACAAGACAGCACAGAAATTAAAGCACTAGCAATGCGAACTCCCATAAAAACCGGGAGTGATATCAGGTGCTCCGGTAGGGTAAGCATGTCCTGCTCCGTTAACGGCACCAGTGAAGTGTCAAGTCTGCTGAGGTGTCAAGTCCGGTGGGGTGTCAATTCCAGAATGACATGAAATCTAACTGAAGATATCTAGTCTCATACACGAGATAGAAACTTCGTATCGGCCAATCAATTCGTGATGACGACCGTAAAACTTTTGGAGTGATGAAATTAACATAGACTGAATATAACCCTGTCCTAGAAGTTTATGTGACAGCAATCTAGCTCTGCCAAGAAAGTCGCCGTATAAATCACAATGAACTCTCTTCTTCACAGATAAACTATATATTACATAAAAAGTGTGAAATTGGACAACTGGAAACAGAAATGAAGGAGGAAATCAAACATACGGATGTGGAAGAAGTAAAAAAAAAAACAGTGTGTAAAATGAAAAATGGAAAGGTACTGGCCCAGACGGAATTTCAGCAGAACATCATTAAAATACATGCCAGAGGAGTTAGAACAGAAAAATTAAACTAAACACTTAGGTCTATTACGAACCATCAAAAAAAACATGGAGGATAGATTGAAAATCCCAAGACGTACTATCTACGCAGTACTATGACCTGGCCTCCATGCTCGAGAAGAAATGTCACCAATTGTATCTGCAAAAATTTGGCAGACATATGCCCTACCTAGAAACCTAGAAGCCTGTATGGAATATAAGTTCTAAATTATACAAATGCTGATGTCATGAAATTGGAATGGCTCCAACTACAAATTTGTCGACAGATACAGGGATTTTTCCTACAAGAACAGCAAACGCAGCTACTTATATTATACCCTGTATTGAACCAATGGAGTCAACTATAGACAGACTGCTGTTCACATACAATACAGCCCTAGTATTGAATACCGGATCATAGAAGGACAGTTACATATGTCAAAACCAGATACTAACTCCTTTATTTGTCGCTTGGAAACAGTACTTGCTAAATATGGATTACCAAAAGGTCAAGAATTACTAGCTCTAGCACCATCAAAACTCAAAGGGTAAACTTGCTATTTAACAATTCTGGAAAGATAGGTGGGAAACCGAAAACTCGGAGAAATCTACAATGCTCTGTATCAGCATTAAGCAAAAACTATTGGCAATGTCATCTGATGTGGAAATTGGTTCCTAATATAGTATTAGAGGTTAAAAAAAATTAAAGCTACATTTACTACTAGAACATATACTTTGCAATCTGATAGAGCTAAATTTACTAGAAAAGTAGAATCCGAAATCTGTCGTCTACGCAAGCAAAGTAAGGAAGATACTAAATATTTCCTACTAGAATGTCAGTCATTGGAATTAGAAAGACAGAAACACCTATCCAAACTTGTATCGTATGTAACATATAACTTTAATTACTGTGGACATTTTAAGAAGGATAAAAAATGAAGAGCTTATGGTACATTTCATTCTGGACTCCTCACATGATAAGATCAAACAATAGTGAATTGAATAGACAAAACATCTTGGACATTGAAAGTATAACAAGAACATTATACATTTATTTCCCTTGCATTAGTGAAATATGAAGATTTGTTCACCCGAGGAAAGTCATGTTTCCCGAGGGCTTGCCCGAGTGAAACATGACTTTTATAATAGTCCCAGGTACAGGGTTACACATTTTCAAGCTGCATATTTTTTTAGAAAAGCTCTTACCAAGGGTTTTCCCCAACATTTTTTCTTTTGTAACATATTTAGTGAATAAATGACATTTTGTGTAATTCTTTAAAAGGGCTCTACCTCAATAACTTGAAGTCTAACTTTATACTGACACCTCACGAATACACAGGCAAACATGCCACACATGTGTCACGCATGAACCTGGAAACGCATGTGTTACATGCGTTATAAGCACGCTTTGATTTATGCCAAGTATATAACAGATGTGTGACACACACATGTGAATGGCATGTATCTGAAAACGGATGTGCACGCATGTTATACAGGTGTGTTTTCTCACGCATGAAATTCACATATTATGAAATGCATGATCCCATGAACCTCGAGAAATCTAAATGTATAACTTTTAATAGTGGAGGGCGTATCACTCAGCAAAATTTTTATTATGATGAAACTCACCTTGAAAATGTTAATAAATATAACTGTTTATGAGTTACTTTTTCTTCCTCAGGATCATTTATACAGGCTAAGAATATTTTGTATGCAAAGGCCTTAAAGCTTATTTTAAAATGATTGTATAAAGCATTTGATCATAAACCTAAAGTAAATACTTTTACTCATGTTTTTGATCACATTGTCAAACCAGTACTTTTATATGGTTCAGAGATATAGCTTTTTAACCCCAACAAACTGAAGGATGATGAATTTTTTTACAAATTATGTAATTATTTCTTTATGGAAAAACTAAATATCAAAGCTTGTAAATTTATTTTAGGTGTAGGCAAGAGATGTACAAATGCTGCAGTTTTGGGAGAACTGGGGAGATTTCCAATTCTTATAACAGCTATAATAAATATTAAATACTGGAAAAGGCTAATGTCTACTGAAAATATTTTATTGAAAAATGCACTCCATATTTCTCAGGAGATGCATAACCACAAACAATTAATTCTTGGACCAGTTGTATACAAAGTACACGTGTATCTTTATTTTTTTCAATATTTCATTGTGACATTCTTCACAAAAAGTAAACCTTGAAGATAAGATCCATTTTTTATAGCATGTGAAAAGTTAGAGCACGCTAGGAAACCATTCATTGAGAACTATTGGTTAGATATAACAGTTTATTACATTGAGTGAGGTGAAATTTCGGGATTTCCAAGTGAAATCAAATTCGATAATTCGCCCAGTGAAATCGAAAGTCATATTTCACTCTAAGAAGTGACATAACAATAGCTGTCACCAACGAAGTTGCTATACAATGGTCGACGCGTAATCATATAAAAACATAATCCCTTGTATTTTCTCATTAAAATTTCTGAATACATATAGTATAAACAGAATAACTAATCTTGAAATTCGAATACCAAAGATCTACAACTAGTGACCGAAAAACACTAATAATTCACTCGTGCGCTATGCGCACTCGTGAATTAATGTGTTGTTCGGTAACTCGTTGTAGATTGTCAGGTATTCGCATTTCAAGATTAGTTATTCTGTTTATACTATAATTATCTATGTGCAGCAAACAAGATCTTTTTATGTGGCTTTTCAACTGTGAGGATTTTGATATATTAAATACTTTCAGTATATGTATTGACTCTTTTATGTCAGAAAGAGAAATAACTTGTAAGGTAACTTTATATTGTTATAATAATTATTAATTGTTGTTTATACAGCAGAACAGGTTTGGTGTGAGGTACCTCAGCTCCGTATACGGCCTCGTCGTAAAGTTCAACAAAGTCGATCCGGTGGCAGTCACAAATCGGTGGAGGCACATGAAATGTTATGACAATGGGAACAGGTCCAACATCATCTTAGATATTGGAACACTGTAATGGTCAATCAATTCATGATGATGACCGTAAAATTTCCTAAGTGATGACATCAACTTATCCCTGATAAAACTCTGGTTAAGAAGCTTTTGTGACAGCAGTAATCCATTTTGTCGAAAGTCAGGGTTACTCATGCATCCCCTTAAAAATCGGATAGGCTGAGAAACGTAGACGCCATATGAGAGTATTCAGTTAAAAATTTGTCTGTTAAACTGTTGTGAAAAAATTGTCATTGTCTTGGTATTAGTATTTGTAAACTCTGCACGCAAGGACACCTTTCTTTGGGCAATAAAAGAATATTGTATTGTATTGTGTGAATCATGCCTATTACATGTGTTTTGCAAACATGTGTCACATGCGCGACATGAAAAGTTTCTAACACATATGGTGACACACATGTAATACATGTGTTACACATGTGCACATGCATGGCATTTTTGCCTGTGTACCACATATTTCTATTGAAGTCCATTTATATTGTGTTCAGATTATTGACAACAGAGGGTCAAGACAGATTACGGCTAGGTCAACGATGGCACCAAAGTAACAACACTTGGTCAGAACCTTGTAAGGAACGTTTGTGCCACGTTTCGTTTCAATCCATTCAGCAGTTCTCTAAAAGAAGTTCAAAATGTGAAATGTTGAGGGGACGACAGACAAAAAGTGATGACAATGGATCAGGTGAGCTACAAAGTCTAGAAAACTATTATTTTGGCAATAATTTCTATTTTCAAGTACAATAACTCTCACAAAAATTATGAGATCAGCGTGAAACTCAAATTTTATCTGTAACTCGTCATTATAACCTCACATACCAAAATTAAGATCAGTTGGTTATATAGTTGCAGAAAAAAGTCTGGAAAACTGTGTTCAAACCTATAGTCTCCTTTGGCATTGCCAGTTTGGGGACTAAAAGCTTCCATGCAAACCTTAACCTGATGATTCACCATCTCATTTCCCAAATTCACTGAAAATTGAAATCTAGGTCAAAACCTTAAATTGGCATATATTTTAGAAAGTTCACATCATGATGTAAATGTGTACCTAGTTTCATAATGATGAATGGACGGACGCAGAGACTGAAAATCTACATGTCCCCCAACTTTTTTTGGCGGGACATAGAAATGATTTAAAAATGCTTTTATGAGGGGCAAAAAATTTAAAACCTGAAAAACTGGGTTCTAAGATTTCCCCTTCCTGTGGGGATGAACAAAATTTGAATAAGTGGAAAGTGAAAAATATTATATGAAGATCTAACAAGCATAAAATTTGTTGTTGTAAATTCATCCAAAAAGCCAGTGGCTGTTATAAAAGACAGGCACTATGATATACAATAAATTCAATTTCATACTTTTATTTGAATAATATATAACTTATCAATTCAATGAGGAATCAGAGTGAGTTATCTTTTCCTAACCAATGTAGGTAAGGGAGATAATTAAATTCTCTCCCTTTTGTCCTCAGGCTAAAAGGGAGACAAATTTATTATCTCCCTTACCTACATTGGTTAGGAAAAGATAACTCACTCTGGTTCCTCATTTACCCTTTAAATTTATTTAACATTGACTGTGTAAGTGTTGGAGTGTGACATAAATAACTCAAAGATATATACAGAAAGAAAATTACAACTTGCAATGTAATATTTATAGCCATTAATTTAATATATGTTCATTCACAACAAAAGTCATCATCTTACACACCATGTACAACCAGTAACATCAAGAACACGGCACAAGTTTCTATCTCTTTTTGCTACTTTCAATAAGAATAAACGTAGTATAAGGATCACAGAAAATATTCAAAATGTATACGAAAATGGACTGTTTCCTCAAATATTCAGGGAATATTTCAATATCTCGGGAAACAAATTCTATGGAAGATGACTCTTGAGTAATGCCTCTACATCTGAATGAACAAAACTTTATTCTTGTTAAAAGTAGCTTTCACTGATGAATCAGAGCCATCTTTCTGGCATTACCAGTTGACATGGTGTTACAGTCAACATACACCAAAACATTCAAACATTAGGAAAACCCACATATTTATAACATACATTGTATTACGAAAATTTCACATACCCCCCCCCCCCCACCAATGTTAGTAAATAATTTGATTTTATGTTAAAAAAGAAACAAAAAGATTAGAACAGTTTATAATATTTTATACATATGCTTATGACAGTTTATGCACATATTACCCTCCAAAAAATACTTTCTTCCTGAACACACACAATGTACATTTGAATGCAAAGTTATTTTTTTTTACATTTGAGTGCCAGAGAATATAAACATTTGAGAGTAATATATATTACACCTAAATGCAAAATAATGAGCTCAATAACTTCATTTGACTTAAATTACTGGTTATTCATCTATAGAATTATTTTTAAAAAAAAATAGAATTCTACTAAAAAGGCATAAATTCATCAATGATTAATATTTTTCAACAAAATTTATGAAGTAACAATATGTTTGATCAAACAAACATTATATGTGTAATAAAAAGTAAGTTAAAAAATGTCAATATATTTTCTTATTAATTATATGCATCTTATGAGATTTTAACTCGTCGAGGTAATTATGTTACAGAAAAGTATTACATCCGACTTTGGACTTCTTTGAGAAAAAAAAAACACTTCAAAGTTTGACACATCATGGTAAAATTAAATTGTATTTTATTGGGGACCTCTTAACATCCTCGAGTTATCACAGATTTCGAATTATCAGAGTTTGAGACATCAGAGGTAAAAATGCAAAGGACAAATGGGAAAAATGCAGGGACAGCGAAATTACTTCGACACATCCATGATTTTGAGTCAACCGAGTACGACACAATGAGGTTCAACTGTATATGCTGAAGAATTTAGGTTAGTGTACACTTGGAAATCTAAAACTGAAAAACAGAACATTATGATATGTACATAGTACAAGTGACTACGGTTCCCCTCTATCATGTAAATAGCACTGTTGAAATGAAATACATACTACATGTATTAATATAAATATCTATTAAACACATTGTAAAATGAAATACCATGATTTCATAATTGACATGTGAATGGAAAAGCTGTATAATATGTAAAAATAACTACCACCAACATTGTTGTTGGACCGAAGTTGACTAGAAAATATAGAAATGCATACATACATTGTACATACATATTTGTATTAAGTTAATGGAGCAAAAAAAAAAAAAAAAAAACATCTAAAAGACCCACTCATATGTAAAATTTTCACTTCTAACAAGTATTTTTGTCTGGGATGGATTTCAATATATTTATGGAAATGAGCAAATTTCGAATTAATATTAAATTTTTTACCTTTGAAATATTTTTGAGCAAATAAGATACCATTAAAATATTATTGACTACGAAACTAGGATGGATTATGAGAAAGCTTACAACATGTTATCCATTTCTCTAATTTGCCTTTTCTTTAATAAACCCACCTACCTAAGTTCAATTATCTTCCCTTGAAGATGTTGGACAGGAGTCATTTTTGCTTCATGCACATCTTTATATGGTGCATATCATATACAAACCTTTCTGTGAAGTTTCATTGAATTCCATCCAATGATTTAAGGTGGTACCCAACACTACAGGGAGATAACTCTTAAAAATCAACAGAGCGTTTTAATCAAATTTAATACGTAAAGAGAAATTATGCTTCTCTATGATTAAAATTGATGTTTGCAAAACTGCTATATATTCAATGAAATTATTCCCATGAAGTGTAAAATTCTATTTACTAAAAAAAATCAACATTTATGTCAACAGGTCAAAGTAAATATTTCCTAATAATTTTATGAAAATTAAATGAGCCAAATTTATTTTAGTCAAGGTGTTGGGTACCACCTTAAGATGAGCTGCACTTGTAAGGTCAATACCATGTGATAAATCGAATAAATATTATCACACATATCAAATTATCTCCCCTTCAATATTTCAGACCATAATTTTTATCTTCATAAAACTACACTCAAAACATTCATGGACAGACATGGTGATGCCTTTAAAGTTTAAACCCACAAACTTGTTTGTGATGATTATAAAAATTATTTCTAAGATTTTGGTTATCAATGGATCACCATCTAGAGTCGCAGCCTTTATAAAGTGTGGAGAAGTGTAAAAGATGGATGGAGAGACATTTAAATATCAAACGCACAATATCACAGAACAAAAATTATTTAGATAACACTAGATAACACTACCCACTAAAAATCTATAAAGGATCCAGTAAACTGTCTGGTGCTCTCATCTCTAAGCAAAATTAAAATAAAATGAGGTTGTAATGAAAATCTGAAATATTCTTAAAATGCAAAATCTATGGAAATAGCATTGCAAAAAGCCAGGATATCATAAATTTGCATGAATCAAAGATTTTGATTTAGCAAAGCATTTTAAAATCCTATGATCAATAACTTTAGAACACTCAAAATGGACATTATTTTTGTTAACTTTACAGACAAATTCATTACCAATGCCAGTTGGCTCATGGAGACTGGTACTGAATATTAAATGCTATAGGATCAAACACAAAATACGGACACTACTGATAGCATGAAGTAATGACACATACATTAAATCTTATATAAATTATAAAAGGAATAAATATGAGCAAATAATTTACCCTATATGTTCTTCCATCTCTGTAGATGACATATAAATAAAAATGTTGAGAGTTTTGTTGTATTTGATAAATTCTACAACGTGTAGTGAACACTTACATGTAACTAATATCAACAGGCAAAATAATTACATTGTATTTTAAGAAACAATCAAATATACTGATTTTCAAATTCTACCTTGTTTTACTGATGGCTGCACAGAAGCCATTAAAAAAAAAGCAATTAAATAACCCTAGGAATCAGAATGAGTTATCTGCCCCTGGAATCCAGACCATAATTGATGATGACCAGAAATAAAATTTGTTTTTGACCGAAAAAAATCTTGAACATAAATGTACATCTTTATCATTTATTTCGGTATTGGTGATACAGTTTATTACTACCACTGGGTCTATGTCACTGCTGGTGGACTGTAAGTCACAGAGGTCATTATCAGCCTAGTAGCCAGAGTTTTTGTCCTGGCATGATTCATTACTTAAATGCCTTTAAATTTTCCATTCAAAATTCAACAAAATTTCTAGAAATTTCTAAGGCTCTTCCTTTGATGCAGAGGTAACCCTTAGCTGAGTTAGGATTCCTGTTTGTTTTAATTGTTTTGGATTTTGATGGTTGTGCTTATTAATTCATCACTATTTCTTTAACCCGTTTTCAAACATTTTGATCTGGAGCACTGCTAATAAGTAGTCAGTCAACGAAATGGTCATACAGTGCATCAATTTATTTCGTTTTTTTGTGATTTAGATTATTATCAAGTTGAAACACTTTTCGTTGTTTATATGCTTTGTCTATGATATTTGCCGATAATTATCAAGAACATAGCCATTACGTCTTATGGAGCATCCAGGAAATTGTGATCATTTAAGGTCCCAATATCTTAAATAAATGCAAAAAAGTAGATTTCAAAAACTAATAACACATAAAGTAATAAAAACATTGGCTTTATCTGTGGTTTGAATGAAAACAAAAATTTTTAAACTGCTGCCCTTATAAGAAGCCAAAGTTACCTCCCCTACCAAGTTCCACAAGGGAGATAATTACAATTCTATTATTTTCCCCCATTGGTAATTTGGTTAGGGAGATAAGCGACTAATGACACTTCTGGGTAAATTGGCCATGTAATACCATAGTTCCCAAAAAAATTAAAATGTGAAAAAAATTTGTTTGGTGGTAATAAATACAATAGCATAATGGTAAAAGTAACATTTAAGGGCTAAACTGAAAACTGAGAATATCTATTTTAGAGAAACAACTGTCATTTTCCACCCATGCATAGGAATTTATTGTGCAGGAGGTAACACAATATTGTCCCCAAAAGTAAGCACACAGTGATCACAGAAAGTCAACAATTGTCATAACAGTTCTAAAAACTGCTGTTCTTGTGCTTTGCAGTGATGTGTGTCTCATGCACAATTTTAAAACCATATATTCAGGCTGACAGTTTGAAATTTGGTCATAACTTAAAAATTAGCACATGAATACATTATGATGTCAAAAGATATAACGAGACCTGTTGAAAAAAATAAAACCCTCTAGACAAGTGAGTTCATGTCATTAAACAAGATGACAAAAACAATTTGTCAAAAATATTGATTTTTGAGAACATACATCTATAATACCCTATAATTAGATAAAATGTCTTCCATGGCTTCTGTAGACGGTGTATAATAAAAATTAAATTAAAAATAAACTAGAAAATGTGTCTATAAGACACGGATGCCCCGCCCTAAAAACAGCCCAAGTGTTGCTGAACTGCATTTTACTATACAAGAGGACTGTAGTGGTGAAATATTGATATAATATTATAGGTTTCTTAGAAATGAACCTAAATGCAAAACTAAACAAAATTCACTGAAGCATGAAATGTAGGTCATAACGACCCAAGTGTTGTTGATCTGCATTGTACTATACAAGAGAAATGTAGTGGTGAAATATCATTGATATATTACTATAGGTTTCTGAGAAATGAACCTAAACGCAAAACTTAACCGAATCGGGACGTACGGATGGACAACGGTAAATCTATATGCCCCAGCTACATTCATGGCGGGGCATAAAAATTTATTCCTCTTCCTCCTCTTCAATGAAACGATAAAAATATGGCAAGTCATGGAAGTGGTGTTCATTGGTCACATGGCGCATCACATGACCAGTCAAAAGTGTCCTGCCATATTCAATGGCTTCTCCTCGATCATGTGCTAGTCCTACTTCTATTAGCCAATCACACATATCTGTTCCTGTGAACACTTGTTTATACTCCCGTAATCTATATCTAAAAAAAAATTAAAATGGAAATAATTGTTATCATGGTAATAAGTTACAGGGTGAGTTGATTTTCTCTAGATTTTAGTTTGCATGAATAAACTCTGAAATGTTTAAATTTATACATGGTCTGTGATTAAAGGTGCTTAAAATTGATGATTATAAATTATTCAGTAATAGCTCTGACTAAAAATATCCTTCATAATCCTCATTCCAATCCTTCAATGACTATACTTAATTTATTTTTTCAAAGAGTTGATTCAGAAAATAATTCATACAGAATATGCATTGTGAAAACTAGTCAATTAATAAAGATATCATTACATGGTTATTTCTGCATTGGCCTGGTTATTGGTCCTTGGCCAACACAGCATGCCTTGGACCAATAAAAAGGCCAATACAGAAATAAACATGTAATAATATCATAATATTTTTTAGAAGTTTCATCATAAAGTTGACAGACAAGTGATCAACAGTATATTTGCCACAAAATTTTCTTTGTGAAAAAAGTAATATTCGTTCAAAGTCTATAAAGTTTTATGTAACTTAAAAGCTCAGTAAATTTGAAAGCAACGATTTACAAAACAGCAATTTACTCTCCAAAACATCAAAATATTATATCGTATTTTTTGTAAAAGAAGCATCTAATTAAAGCTCTAAGTATGAACCCCATTTTCCAATCCTTCGGATGAAAATCAGTAATGACCGTGCTTATTATTTTTGACAATGCCACATGGTTGAAACATGTCTTTGACACTCTATAGTTTGTTTCAACAGCTCTACATCAGTGAATTTCAGTCACTGTAGAAAGTAGGAAATTTCTTGTCTCTAATTAAAGCCTCCCTATTTAAAATTTTCTTTGTTTCAGGGGCATTTATTAAAAGAAATAAGGTACATGATTTTTTGCAGATTGACTTACTTGAGATCTTTTACTATTGCCTTAGCACAATTTTCCTTGTGATATTTTTTGAATTGTTCACACAGATGTATAACTTCCTCATCCAATTCTGACGAGTCTGGCAGTGTCACCACTTCTACCCCATATACAAGTTTACGCCATCTGTAAAATAATATACAAAGGGTTTTTCACCTATATTATCCTTTTTATTTACTTTATCTCTGCAGAAGAAGCATTTCTGTTCTCTGTATTTTTCAGCATGAGATGACTAATGAGAAACAATTTTGTCGTGTATAAATCACACTGCTGTATTTGCGATTTCTTCAACATATCAAATGCTAACTTGATGATATACATGTTACTGACCACTTTTCAATGATATAATAAAATATATTCATAGCCGTAGTTGAAAACCAGGGGAAGTAATTCATAACAGAATCAAAATTGAAAAATTTTGTATGGTCTGTCACTCCTGCTTTGCTCCGGTTTTATGTGTTTCATTTTCATGTTTTACGGAAGAAAAAGTACTCATACTAATTCTAAACTGAAGATTAGGAAAACCTTGTTTAAGAATTTCTGCAGCTTATACCCTTCCCATTTTGAAAAAGACAAGAATTTCGTAAAATCATTGAAAATTTTACTAAAATTCATGAACCTATTATGCTGTTACCCAGAGGAAATAATACAACTCTCCCTTAATAACTTGATTAAATTACCCATAACCCTCTGTTTTTTTTATAAATAGATCATACCACTATTAAATGCTCATTTTTCACTACTGTTAACTTAACTATAACAAAACTTATATTAGATCTAACTTTATCAATGTTCATTGCAGATATCTTAAACTTTTTCATTATATAAATAAATGTTAACTTGAAAATTCATGTAGATAGCTCCAATACATCATAGACTTAAATCCCTGCATCTACTGAAAAAACACCAAATACAAAGAGTGACTCTGCAAATGAAAAGCACCTTTGTCCTTGCCCTGAATTGTTAATATAAATAAATAAATATACATCCTGTTAAACAAATTGTTTAACAAAGACCTTTTCATATTTTTCATTTTTCTGTCTGATTAACTCTAATTTTACCATGCAAATCCCAATTATTATTTATACAGTATATTAAGCTATTTTCTGATATGGACTTCTTCTATTAGTACAAGTATATATATCTTGTCTAAGCATAACTATGCCAAATAATTCCATCTAGCATTTCATAAACAAATTATTAGATCATAAACATGTATAATGCATCATTACATTTAGTATATACATAGGGGGGAGGTTTGGGTACCAAAAGAATGGGTTTAACCCCACCTTTGCTTGGTATTTGTACAAGTTAGACTATCCTAACTCTCTGCTGTTTCAATGTTCCTCAGTATTTGTACAAGTTAGACTATCCTAGCTCTCTGTTGTTTCAATGTTCCTCAGTATTTGTACAAGTTAAGACTGTCCTAACTCTCTGTTGTTTCAATGTTTGATCAGTATTTGTACAAGTTAGACTATCCTAACTCTCTGTTGTTTCAATGTTCCTCAGTATTTGTACAAGTTAAGACTGTCCTAACTCTCTGTTGTTTCAATGTTGCTCAGTATTTGTACAAGTTAGACTGTCCTAACTCTCTGTTGTTTCAATGTTGCTCAGTATTTGTACAAGTTAAGACTGTCCTAACTCTCTGTTGTTTCAATGTTCCTCAGTATTTGTCCAAGTTAAGACTGTCCTAACTCTCTGTTGTTTCAATGTTGCTCAGTATTTGTACAAGTTAGACTGTCCTAACTCTCTGTTGTTTCAATGTTGCTCAGTATTTGTACAAGTTAAGACTGTCCTAACTCTCTGTTGTTTCAATGTTCCTCAGTATTTGTCCAAGTTAAGACTGTCCTAACTCTCTGTTGTTTCAATGTTCCTCAGTATTTGTCCAAGTTAAGACTGTCCTAACTCTCTGTTGTTTCAATGTTCCTCAGTATTTGTACAAGTTAGACTATCCTAGCTCTCTGTTGTTTCAATGTTCCTCAGTATTTGTCCAAGTTAGACTGTCCTAACTCTCTGTTGTTTCAATGTTGCTCAGTATTTGTACAAGTTAGACCATCCTAACTCTCTGTTGTTTCAATGTTTGATCAGTATTTGTACAAGTTAGACTGTCCTAACTCTCTGTTGTTTCAATGTTGCTCAGTATTTGTACAAGTTAGACTATCCTAACTCTCTGTTGTTTCAATGTTTGATCAGTATTTGTACAAGTTAAGACTATCCTAACTCTCTGTTGTTTCAATGTTCCTCAGTATTTGTACAAGTTAAGACTGTCCTAACTCTCTGTTGTTTCAATGTTTGATCAGTATTTGTACAAGTTAGACCATCCTAACTCTCTGTTGTTTCAATGTTTGCTCAGTATTTGTACAAGTTAAGACTATCCTAACTCTCTGTTGTTTCAATGTTCCTCAGTATTTGTACAAGTTAGACTATCCTAGCTCTCTGTTGTTTCAATGTTCCTCAGTATTTGTACAAGTTAAGACTGTCCTAACTCTCTGTTGTTTCAATGTTTGATCAGTATTTGTACAAGTTAGACCATCCTAACTCTCTGTTGTTTCAATGTTTGATCAGTATTTGTACAAGTTAGACTATCCTAACTCTCTGTTGTTTCAATGTTTGATCAGTATTTGTACAAGTTAGACTGTCCTAACTCTCTGTTGTTTCAATGTTCCTCAGTATTTGTACAAGTTAGACTATCCTAACTCTCTGTTGTTTCAATGTTGCTCAGTATTTGTACAAGTTAGACTATCCTAACTCTCTGTTGTTTCAATGTTGCTCAGTATTTGTACAAGTTAGACCATCCTAACTCTCTGTTGTTTCAATGTTGCTCAGTATTTGTACAAGTTAGACCATCCTAACTCTCTGTTGTTTCAATGTTTGATCAGTATTTGTACAAGTTAAGACTGTCCTAACTCTCTGTTGTTTCAATGTTTGATCAGTATTTGTACAAGTTAGACCATCCTAACTCTCTGTTGTTTCAATGTTTGATCAGTATTTGTACAAGTTAGACTATCCTAACTCTCTGTTGTTTCAATGTTTGATCAGTATTTGTACAAGTTAGACTATCCTAACTCTCTGTTGTTTCAATGTTTGCTCAGTATTTGTACAAGTTAGACTATCCTAACTCTCTGTTGTTTCAATGTTTGCTCAGTATTTGTACAAGTTAGACTATCCTAACTCTCTGTTGTTTCAATGTTCCTCAGTATTTGTACAAGTTAGACCATCCTAGCTCTCTGTTGTTTCAATGTTCCTCAGTATTTGTACAAGTTAGACTATCCTAGCTCTCTGTTGTTTCAATGTTCCTCAGTATTTGTACAAGTTAGACTATCCTAGCTCTCTGTTGTTTCAATGTTCCTCAGTATTTGTACAAGTTAGACCATCCTAACTCTCTGTTGTTTCAATGTTGCTCGGTATTCGTACAAGTTAGACTGTCCTAACTCTCTGTTGTTTCAATGTTGCTCAGTATTTGTACAAGTTAGACTATCCTAGCTCTCTGTTGTTTCAATGTTCCTCAGTATTTGTACAAGTTAGACTGTCCTAACTCTCTGTTGTTTCAATGTTCCTCAGTATTTGTACAAGTTAGACTGTCCTAACTCTCTGCTGTTTCAATGTTCCTCAGTATTTGTACAAGTTAGACTATCCTAGCTCTCTGTTGTTTCAATGTTCCTCAGTATTTGTCCAAGTTAGACTGTCCTAACTCTCTGTTGTTTCAATGTTGCTCAGTATTTGTACAAGTTAGACTATCCTAGCTCTCTGTTGTTTCAATGTTCCTCAGTATTTGTACAAGTTAGACTGTCCTAACTCTCTGTTGTTTCAATGTTCCTCAGTATTTGTCCAAGTTAGACTGTCCTAACTCTCTGTTGTTTCAATGTTTGCGTTTTGTGCTCTTTTATGTTATTTTTTATCATAATGTTAATCGATTGGATAGATTTAATTGATTGGATAGAGTTAATCAATTGGATAGAGTTAATTGATTGGATAATTGATTGGATAGAGTCAATTGATTGGATAATTGATTGGATAGAGTCAACTGATTGGATAGAGTCAATTGATTGGATAATTGATTGGATAGAGTCAACTGATTGGATAGAGTCAATTGATTGGATAATTGATTGGATAGAGTCAACTGATTGGATAGAGTCAATTGATTGGTATGTCATTGTTGACATTTCTTATTACACATCCTGTAACATAAAAGTTAACACTTCTAGTGTTCATACATCATGCGGTTAGCCTCCGTAATTCGTCCGTTCAGCGTCCATACATCAATATTTCAGCGTACGTACATCATCCTTGCATTATATCATTTATCGTTTGACTTAATGGTAAATCCTCAGCGTTTGGTGCAAAACAGAGTTTAGCGTTTCGTTAAGCATATGCTTTATGCAAATTATGGTATTGTTTATCGTATGGTAAATGGTATATCGTTCATCGTTTCATTTAGCATTTGCTTTAGCGTACATCGTTCTTTCAGCGTATCCTTCGGTTATTGGTCATTTAAGCAGACCAAGCCTCTTCTATGTGAAAACAAATTTTAGCCCCTCCCGTTTCATAAATAATACAGAAATGTATAAATCACAAAATTAAGAATAAAGATAAATAATAATAATAAATAAATGAATAAACGAAAATCAACAACTAGAGGCTCCCAGGAGCCTGTATCGCTCACCTGGAAATAATTTGCAGAATAAATTATTATATCCATTCTGACTGACAGTCTGGACCATTGGTGTCCAATTGGCTCACTTGTTTTGCCAAATTGTTTTGCTGGTTTCAAACAGGAACAAATTTCAGTGAATTTTCCCATAAGGTCCTATGTTACAATTTCTTTGGTTTTGGCGGCCATCTTGGATGGTTTTAGAAAAGAAGACCATAAAATAAATTTCCCATAGGCTCCTATGTTAAACTATATTAGGCTCTGGTGGCCATCTTGGTTGACAGGCTTGGTCATCGCATGATTGCATGATACAATTCTGAGAGAGGACCAACAAAGGACCACTGCTGCTAAGTTTTGTTCCAATTGACCTAGTGGTTTCAGACAAGATCTTTAAGTAAATTTCCCATAGGGTTCAATGTAAACTATGTATGGCTCTGACAGCCATCTTGGATGAACAGTTCGCTCGTCGGATACAATTCTGAAAGTGGACCACCAATTGCTACCGAGTTTTGTTCCAATTGGTCTATTGGTTTCAGACAAGAAGATCTTCAAGTAAATTTTCTATAGGGTCCTATGTTAAACTATGTTCCGCTCTGGTGGCCATCTTGGATAACGGGCTAGGTCATCAGTTACAATTCTGAAAGAGGACCACAAAAGGACCACTGCTGCCAAGTTTTGTTCCAATTGACCTAGTGGTTTCATACAAGAAGATCTTTTAGTAAATTTCCCATAGAGTCCAATGTTAAACTACCGGTATGTATGGCTCTGACGGCCATCTTGGATGAACAGTTGGGTCATCGGATACAATTCTGAAAGAGGACCACCTAAGGACAATTGCTACCAAGTTTTGTTCCAATTGGCCTAGTGGTTTCAGACAAGAAGATCTTCAAGTAAATTTCCCATAGGGTCCTATGTTAAACTATGTTCAGCTCTGGTGGCCATCTTGGATGACGGGCCAGGTCATCGGATACAATTCTGATAGTGGACCACCTAGGGACCATTGCTGCCAAGTTTTGTTCCAATTGGCCCACTTGTTTCAGAGGAGAAGATCTTTAAAGGAAAGTTTACGACGACGGAGCCCCAATCTGTATGAAAAATTTATCAACAATGCATACTTTATTTGACGTCTTATTTCTTTTAGTCATCATGTTAAAACAAATATTCACTGGCCATTTTCATGCAGTTTTCTCACAAGACAGTTCCACATTTTACAACATGCCATGCAGAGTAAGAAACATACATGCAGACAACAAAACATTTACCTTCCTAATAATTTGCATTTTACGTTGGCTAAACTACAGAATGTGATAAGAATATTATTAATTTAAAGTCAAAGTACCAATACTTCCTTTTAAATAAAACATTGACATAAATTTAAATAAAATTCTGATTTTTCAGGGTTATGGTTTTAAAATTTATTTTCAATTTTGCATCAAATTCTTGAGAAGAACAGTCCTGACACAGTAAAACCCTTCAGGAAAGACCATTCCCATTAGAGTTTGACTTATTTTGGAAACCCAAAGTGTAAAGTTGTCACAATAACAAAATTATCTGTATGAAATAGAACTCTTTTGAAATACCATTTCTTGATGGCCAATTGACTGGCCTCTTAATACATTTGTACAAGTCAAAATGTAAATATTTTTGCTAATATTTCAATGACCAGTAACAACCCATATGTGTCATTTTTAAGTTCTGAAGCATTCCTTTTCGTTGGAGTTAAACTGAAGATATAAGACTTAATTATTCAACAGTATTGACCCTACCAGTCTTAATCACAACTTAAGATTGATGAACTCTCAATTTCAGACATAAAATCAGCCCCTTAAGGCCAAAATAAAATTTACCTTTGTTTAATGTTACATGTCAGAGAAATTTTGGGATTTTCTTTAACACAATCATAGAAATTAAGGATGCTCGCTGGTCATGTTTTGGTATTTTTGTCAGATTTTTGGAATCCCTGGGTTTTGTCCATTTCTTAAGCATTAAATTTTTTGCCCATGAACCCCCACTTTTTCTTTTATAATTCAATCATACATGTATATACCTTAAAATGGTATTTGACAAAATTTTATGAAATCCTTTTTATTTTTTCATACATTTTTGAGAGACTGAAGTTGCCAATGCAAAGGCAATGAAACCCTATTTCCTGCAAATTTTCAAGGCTTTATAGCTCGAAAATAAGCACATGAACCCATATTTTTTTCTTGCTTATTTGTTTACTATTCATATGATCTCTCGAACTAAAACACCTATTTCAAATCCTATTTATTTCCTATTAGACCAGCGATCATCCTTACACAAAGACACACAGTACAGAAAACTAATACAATGTAATTAGCTGATTGTGGTACTCTTAATGGTGATTTCTACAATGACTTCTGGTTTATATGATGACATTTAGTGATTTTGATTGCCATCAGGCTGCTTGCCAACAACATGTGAGCAGCCATGTTGTCTTTACTTAAGCAACATAAATATTCCTCAAACATAGCAGAAATGTACCAGTAGTTGAATTTTCATTTTGGCACATTTTTTTAAAACAGAAATAACCTTCCTCTAATGTAGGAGAACCATACTCAGAAAGTCAACAAATTGTGTTGGCATGCAAACATTCCAGTTTGGGGGTTGTAGATTGAATTACTCTAGTAATTGGAAGCATACATAAATTTTATTTTGGCCTTGATGAAAGTTATAATGGCATCACATTGTTATACAAATTAATATAAAAAATAACAAACAGCTTTCAGTTGTAATTTGTTATTGTGACTGTAACACATGCAGGCCTCTTTTTACATTATTTTTAACCTATAACAAAGTATTAGGTGCAAAGCTTGGGTAAGATTATAGTAACAGGTGCCTATCGGTGTCATACAAAGCAACAATTACACTGATCTCAATTATTAAATTGAACATATCGTGGACATATTGGCCCACTGACAACTCGGCCCTGAACTACTCGGACCGTATCATCGGACAACTCATCCCGTACAGTGCCTTCCATATCTAAATTAGCAGAACTCATCTTTATTAATGCTGTTACTTCACATGGTCCAAGTTTTCCAATGATACGGGCCGAGTAATCCTGGGGCGATTTGTCCGCGGGCCGATTTGTCCGGTTACCATTAAATCATTTATTAACATGAGCATGCACAACAATTTTTTTTGTAAATTTCTAGAGATCAAATTGAAAGGTCAAAATCTGGAACATATTGTCTTTCTACATTTACTGACAACATCAAAAGATTGATGTAAGTAAAAAAACTTAATTTGGGTGTAGTGTCAGAAGTGCCACAAGTTTTTTTTTATCCTGCATTGATCTTTAAAACTTTAATAGCATGTTAATCATTACTGAATTTTCACAAGTGACTCACATATCTTATAGATTTAGTACAAAAAAAAACATAACATTATGGAGCTAAAACAAAAGTTGAATGGTACTACCGATACATTTAAATAGTAAGACATACTTTCAATATTTATATTCTGTAGGTCAATCAACATTTTCCAAATTAAGTTGGAGTAAAAAAAAAACCATGTGAATTAAGTTTTTATCCTACACTGAAGTTTTGATATTGTCCAATACACACTGTAGATAATAACATTTAACCTGACTAGCATCAATTTATTGGTTAGGAGAGTGGTAAAATCCAAATGAGTAATATACATATATCTGTGATTCCATGTAGTTCTAGATAATGACCTCAAATGAGCTAAATATGAGAACCTTTTCCAGACTCATATATTAAGATTAGTGACCTTTTCTAGAAATAACACTAATGCACATAGTAATCTAAAATCACCTACCTTTTTATACATGGTAAAAATATCAGTCTTGTATCAAATCCAAATATAGCAAAAATGATAAAACCCTGAAAATACAGAACAAAGATAATAGCTGGCAAACAACTTAACATCTGTACATGTTTAATTATAGCCTTCTTATCAATAAAACAGAGGTCACCAGAGATATTTTCCAACATTCATTTTGTCAAGCATGTTACCACATTATAAACTTTTGGTTACGTGCTACAGGGAATAATACGTTGCTATACAATAACATACTATAATGAAACCAGACACCGATATGACAACCTATGGAGGGGTGATTCTACTATACCATTTGGTGCTTCTAAGCGGCCCCGAAATTTGTCAGCAGCCCCAAAAATTTTGATGAAAATTTAAATTCTCAAAGAGACAAAGCAATGTTTCGCCTGATGTTACAATCTGTCCAAGACTGTAGTCACTACAGCATCAGTCGATATAATTGGTGTTGTATTAGCAACTGACGATACTGATACTGAATCAGCATATGCATTCGTAAAAATGAAACTGACGGAACGCATATTTAGTGAAAGTCATATTGAAATTGTTTTAGTATGGCAAAAGTCTGATGGAAAAATTCTCAATTGGGTTAAAAATTCCCAATTTGGTGTAAAGGTGACCCCTGCTATAAAAGGATTTTTTTTCAGACATGCACTGAATTCAAAACTGCCATGCTCTATGTCACCTTTGGCATCAAAATATTCACTTTGGCATCAAAACATTCTCACATTAATTGATGTAAACAAGGACATATTTACATGTTTATCAAGGTCAACTTGGCATGGAAATATTCTCATAGAATGTCATATAAATGACACAGTGCATTTAAGTTTTTCTTCTATTAAGACAAAATGTACATGCCAATTTGGTATAATTCAATTTTGCTTAATTAATAGATCTTTACCAACTGTTTAAAAAAAAAAGTGATTTACTATCTCTATTCATCATTGGTAGGTAATAGCTGTCTTGCATCAACTCTTTCAGACCAGAAAACATTGACCGACGAGAATCAAATCCTTATCAACCATTAATGGTTTTCATTTTAATTAACCATCTGACTGTTAAAAATCAAACTTTGTATTATTGTGATGGATAGCTTACCTGACCATAATTTAGCACCCCATCTAAAAATTCCACTTCAACATACGTTCCTGAAGCATTCTTATTAAACAATCTCCAGGTACACAAAAATAATCCCTGAAATTAGATTAATATAAAACTCATCGATGTATTTTAACTCCAGTGACAATTCACTAATGTAAATTAAATTACAATTAATATAGTGCACATAGTTCAATCAGCAAGCACAGGATTTGTTAACTGTATAATAAACTGAGTTACCTAAATTCCTTGCCTACAAAGCACATTACTGGATTCATCATAAGTTATGATGCTTGTGACCAAAACATTGTAAGCAATACAACCAAAACAGTTCAGTCAAAATCCAGGTAAGGTTCAAAATTTATTAAGGTCAAGGCGAAGTAACTGAATGCCATCTAGTGTTTATTTGTTTACCGTTTCAAGGGTAACACGCCCTTGTCATTGTATTACGTCCCGGACTGATAGTCTGATGTGGCAGCCATTATGACATTGACTCTGGAGGGGCAATGACATCGCCCCAAGGTAGAAATAATGGTGTGTTCAGACACACAGTTATTGTGCAACGCAAAACGTTTTCGTGATGACAACCGTAAAATTTATCCCTGATAAAACCCTGGTTAAGCAGCTTTTGTGACAGCAGTTATCAACTTTGTCAAAATATCTGCTAAGCAGAGAAATTTAGACGCCATATGCAGGCGATGCTTGTATTTTGCTACTGAAGAAGGGAAAGTTCAAGTCATCACGTTTGTCTTAAAGTTTTGTCTTCAAATGTCCCTCATTGTCTATTTCAAGAAACAAATACAAATATGAAGCGGACTTTGGTGTATCTATTGTATCCTTAATTTCAAGCTCACTGGGGTAGAAAGTCTTTGAATTTGTTGTTATTTAAGGACAACACGTTATCTATATAACAGAAAGTAAAATTAAAGGATTGGGCTAGTTTCTTTTTGTTTTCACGTGGACCAAGACTTAGGGGGCAGGGCCTCGAAATGGTCGTCAAACTGAGACATACTGATAACCATTTGCATTTTACAGAAAATATCATTGATCTATCACAAGTAGTTCCTATCAAACTAACTTAAGCAGAAAACTTAAAATTGAAAATTGCTAATTAATTGAAAGTCACTGGACCTAGGGGCAGGTTTGCCATTCTTTTTCAAACATGAAATTCAATGGTTTTTTCCAGGGTTTTTCCAGGATTATCAGTAGTTTTCAAGGATAAATACAAATGAGAAATTGTGCAAAACCACCATGCTTTTTTGAATTTCTATGCAGTTCTTGCATCATGGTTTAAATTGAGATCGATAACTAGCATTGCAAAACATTTCATGACCATTTGCATCAAGCGTAATTGAGATCAGGATTCACCTCTATCAAGTCATCCCATTCGTATCGTCCAATGAAATGCGCTCATGAGTACCTGTTTAACATACAGGTACCAATTTTCAAGGGACGAATCAACGAGCACAAGGGAGGTAATTCAATTTGTTTTGAAACTTCCGGTATTTTAACTTTCAAGGATTTTTCCTGGACTTTTCGTTTTTTCCGGTTTCCCCTGTAGGGGCCAAGTCCTCCAAATGGTCATCAAACTGAGATGTTTTTTAAAAAAATATGTTTGATACTTGTTTGGAATGTGGAGCATTATACCAAAGTCATGGCTTTATCATATAAAACTCGGTGAAAAAGTACATGACTGTACATGTATGTATGTGATACAAACAGTAACAACATTTAATCAATGCATTCCTTAAAGAAGACTCATACTAACCATGAACATAGAAACTTGACAAAGCACCAACATTAACATAAATCTATGACTCTGGTAATCATCCTTGACCTGGCGTGATTTACGATTACTTCCTACAACAGAATCATCATCTGGAATGGAGATAACGGCCGTGTTATATTTTCTGAGAAGTCCGGCACAGCGACGCCTCTGCTCTACTCCACAAGTCCCATAGACACAAGTTTGTTCTTCAAATGATTCAGTAAAACCATCGCTGCTATTACTTGATGAATCCGAGATCAGAGATTCTGTTTCCTGAGGGAAAGGCACTATATCTTCAATACTACTCGTTTTATTTGCTACAGAAAGAAAAGTTCATGTTAATTTATTATATGCAAACACCACATACATGTAATCTGTACAGCTTTAATTATCAGAGCTCTAGAATTCCTATTTCCCATCACCCAGGGAAAGTGAATTTTGGCCTCAGGAAAGTAAAATTTTAGTGGTTACATACCCTTGGGAAAGTTAAATTCTTTTCTGAAACTTTTTAGGCATCTATTGTGATAATATTAATATTTCTGTCTGTCCATATTCTAGAGTAAAAAGGGGAAGTTGAAATAATCATCTTTTTGACATTTGTAAGACACCAAGCTTTCAACACTATGAAAGAAAACTCTTAATCGTTCTACTATTGGAATGATGACGGAGAAGGCAAATCAGATATTTTCTCCCATATTATTACTTCACTATCATGAAATATACAACATATGTACATTGCCAGAAAATATAGTTTATATTTTCTGAAAATGACTTAATGTACGTGCATGGTGTTTATCCTGCAACACTAAATTGTTATCTGTCTTTGCGAAAAGGTATGAAAATGGAACATTTATAGCCGATTTGAAAAAGGGCTGTTTCTGGTGTGGTCTCAAAGAAAATATAACATTATAAACACTGTGAACAAGAATGCATACAAACTATCGTCGAATGTGAGACCAAGGGTACCAGGAGACTTTATTAGGCTAATGACCAAATATCGAAAACAATATTGGACAGGCTATATTGGTCAGTAAAAAACCTATCGTTTTAAATGACGTGAACATACGGTATAGTCAAACTGCATTTTGAAATTTTTTGCTTATTGTTAATTATGTTAATCAGAGTTGTTCAAGGTTTTCTCTAACATTATGGAAAGTAAAATTATCATATTGTCATTACTTTCCTGTTGAATGTTGGAGTGTATTAAAAATTGTAGAACACTAATTATAGCAAACTTTCTTATCTCAAAGCTCCTGATATCTGATATTAACAAAACATTGTAAAAAAAAACAATCATAAACTGAATAGCTGAAATCCAGGCCTATGGTAAAAATAATTTACTAGAAAGGCATTCCAAAATAAAAAAGGAAATTCTTTGATGTCCTTTTTACCGGTATGAATTTGGAAAATTCCATCAAAATGGCAAAAACGTCATTTTTTGTCCCTGGATTTGTTTAAATTGGTGGTATTATTGGAGAAAAGACCTCAAGAATAAATTTATTCTGAAAATTAATGAAAACTTTTAAAAACAGCTTTACTTTTACAGATAAATCAGAATAAATTTTGGTTGGTAGAGAATAAATTTCTTCTTAACTTGTCCTCAGTACATAAATATACTATTATTATTAAAATTCATTATAAAATGTTTCTTTCTGAGACAAATATATCAGAATAAATTTATTCCTTGGGTCATGAACGGCGTGTAGACTGAGAATAAATTTATTCTTAACTCAGATATGATGCAACTTCAGTAATATCCATCTTCAGTGTTTCGTTGAGAATAAATTTATTCTTCAAATCTGAGTTTACAATCTTCTTTTCCAGAGAATAAATTTATTCTTTAAATCCAACTGTACAATCTTCTTTTTCAGAGAATAAATTTATTCTTTAAATCAAAAAGTACAATCTTGTCTTCAAGAGAATAAATTTATTCCCAAATTAAAATATGCAATCTTAATACACAACCTTGTTTTCCAGAGATTTAATTTCTTCCCAAATTAAAATATGCAATTTTAATACACAACATTGTGTTTCAGAGAATAAACTTATTCTCAAATTAAAATATGCAGTTAAACATACAACTTTGTTTTTCAGAGAATAAATTTATTCTTTTAATTTCAATTTTTTTTCAAAGAATAAAGATGTTAACAGTGTGCTACAATATTATCTTATCTAGCAAAAAAGATTTTTTATTCAATGTTAGTTAACATATTTAATTTTGTGAATTTGGGGGAAAAAAAATAAAAAAGAGAAAAAACTGCAGACATATAACATTGAGATGAGATAGCTTTGTTATTTTTTTTAACTTAACAACAGAATGACTTAAATGTAAATGTTTCAAATTCAAAATCAACCTTAGTTTACTGGTTCGTAATATTGTATTAAAATGCCAACATTTGCAAAAGAAACACCAAAGGGATTAAACTGAAAGTCCATAAGAATGAAACACAAAATGAATTCATAAGAACAGTAACATAAACAAATATATGTATATGTACCACAAAGTTAAAAGTGAAATAATAGAAAAGACGTAGCACATTTAAACTTAACATTTAAAATGAGACAGCACAAGAAGTAAAACACAAACAATGTGAGATTCCACAATTCACTGGTTTTTAACAATCTTTCAGTGAATTTTCGCATGAGCTCCTTTGTTAAACTATGTTTGGCTCTGGCTGCCATCTTGGATGGCCTGCTTGGTCATCGGATACAATTCTGAATGATGACCACCTAATGACCATTGCTGCCAAGGTTTGTTCAATTGGCTTAGTGGTATCAGACAAGATCTTTAAGTAAATTTCCAATAGAGTTCAATGTTAGACTATGTTCGGCTGTGGTATCGGAAAACTGAATTCGGACGTAAATCTTAACGTCAATGAAGTGCAATGAGTAGGTCAAATTTGGTGGGAGGCCGTGTTATACCCCGCGATGCACTCTACGACACCAAGTAATATGATTTTAGGACGCTTGGTATCAGAGAACTAAATTCAGACATAAAACTTATCCGAAGTAAGTAAGGCACGATAAGTAGATCAGAGTGACCTAATTTTGGTGTGAGGCTGTGTTACTCCCCAAATTGCATCCTCACACCAAGAAAGATGATTGTAGGTCGCTTGGTATTGGAGAACTAACTTAACCTCAGTAAATGAAGCATAAGTGGGCAGGGGTGACTTAATTTTGGTGGGAGGCTGTGTTACTCCCTGAGATGCACCCTGAAAACCAAGTAATATGACGTATAAGTCCCTTTGTATGGGAAAACTTAACTCAGACTTAAAACTTAACCTAACTAGATGAAGTGCTAAAAGTAGGTCACATTGACATAATATTGGTGGGAGGCTGTGTTACTTCCCGAAATGCACCCTCACACCAAATAATGATTGTAGGTACCTAGGTATTGGAGAACTGAACTCGGAGGTAAAACTTAACTTAAATCAATGAAGTGAAAATAGTAGGTCAATCACCTAATTTTGGTTGGAGGCTGTGTTACTCCCCAAGATGCACCCTAACACCAAGTAATATAATTGTAGGCCACTTTGTATGTTAAAACTGATTTTTGACATAAAAATTAAAAGCCAGCCATTCATGTAATATGGGTCATATGACCTTCATCTTCTGTCACATGGTTAGTCCCTTCAACGTGCACCTGCACACAAAAATATATGATCCATTGTTGAAGTTTTGTTGATACACTATGCTTAGTTGCAAAGAAATGAACCTAAAATGCAAAACTTAACCAGAGTCGCTCAAGCATACAATGTAGGTCATAATGACCCAATTATTGTATGACTGCTCAGTACTACCCAAGGCACATCCACTGATGAAGTTTCGTTGATACACTGTGCTTAGTTGCAAAGAAATGAACCTAAAATGCAAAACTTAACCAGAGTCGCTCAAGCATACAATGTAGGTCATAATGACCCAATTATTGTATGACTGCTCAGTACTATCCAAGGCACATCCACTGATGAAGTTTTATTGATACACTATGCTTAGTTGCAAAGAAATGAACCTAAAATGCAAAACTTAACCAGAGTCGCTCAAGCATACAATGTAGGTCATAATGACCCAATTATTATATGACTGCTCAGTACTACCCAAGGCACATCTACTGATGAAGTTTCGTTGATATACTATGCTTAGTTCCAAAAAAATAAACCTAAGTGCAAAACTTAACCAGAGTCGCTCAAGCTTAAAATGTAGGTCATAATGACCCAATTATTGTATGACTGCTCATTACAACCCAAGGCACATCCATTGATGAAGTTTCATTGATATACTATGCTTAGTTCCAAAGAAACGAACCTAAACGCAAAACTTAACCAGAGTAGCTCAAGCATAAAATGTAGGTCATAATGACCCAATTATTACATGACTGGTCAGTACTACCCAGGGCACATCCTGTGATTAAGTTTCATTGATACACTATACTTAGTTCAAAAGAAATGAACCTAAATGCAAAACTTAACAGAGTCACTCAAGCATAAAATGTAGGTCATAATGACCCATTTATTGTATGACTGCTCAGTGCTACCCAAGGCACATCCACTGATGAAGTTTCATTGATACAGTACGCTTGGTTCCAAAGAATGAACAAAAATGCAAAACTTAACCAGAGTCGCTCAAGCATAAAATGTAGGTCATAATGACCCAATTATTGCATGACTGCTCAGTACTACTCAAGGCATATCCACTAATGATGTTTCATTGATACACTATACAAGAGAACTGTAGTGGTGATATATTACTATAGGTTTCTGAGAAATTGAGCTAAACGCAAAACTTAACCGAATCGGGACGTATGTGCGGACGGACGTACAAGGGCAAATCTATATGCCCTAGCCACATTCCTGGCTGGGCATATATAGGAGACAACGTACAACTCATAGTGTCAAAGCTACATACAATTATGAAATCATTCTGCCCAGTAGAAGCTGAGAAAAAATGTGACAAAAAGTGTTTGTGGACGGACGAATGCAGTATAGCCGCACTTAAAGACTTGGGGTATAATATTTCAAATTGTCTTAATTCCCTCAAATGATCTTCTAAATTTATTATTACTTCAAAGAATTGTAATTAAGTAGTAAACACGTAGAACCTTTACTTACAAATAAGGAATTTAATAGTCTTCTTTTGGCTTGAAAACTCAACACTTTACCATGCAATTATGAGTTGCTGATCCATAAAATGAAATATTCCATAAAAAGGATTATGAAATAACAATCCACGAATTTAAATCTCGCAAAAAATCCTCGTTTTTCCTTTTACGGTGAACCCCTTTTACCACGAAAATAAATGAATCCACCGTAGCTAGAAATCACTACAAAGAATAGGAAATCAAATTGTTATGCGTCAGTCGTATTTCAGTAGGTTACAATAAATTATTTGATACCAATTTTTATTCACAAGATGTGCACATTTCGTCGATTTACGACTCATCAGTTGTACTCAAATGTAAACCCAAATGACTTATCCAAAAAGTTGAAGGGCAAATTAAAAAATACCAAAATGACTAAAAGTGTAAAGCCAAATCATGAAGACTTGATACGTTTTTAGTCTCAAAAGGTTCAAAAATTTCCGCGATGTGCTTTAGCGAACTTCAAGCCGTCTGAAAAATCTCGGACACGCATGCCGTAAGGGTATCATTTTTATTTTAAAAAAATAGGTAGGTTATTTTTCTTTTAAAAATGTTTATTTTATGTAAGGAATTTTAGTATTTTAACGGGGCTTTCACCAAAAAGTCAATAAAAATGAAGAGGAGGAAAAAAATTAGATCGGTAGGGAAACCCTCATCACACATTAAAATTGACCTCGTTATAATAGTAAAAATACTCACCGTATTTATATTTTCTTGATCGGGGGTAATGGAAAATGGAAATAACTAACTTTATACAACGAACACTCGTAGAAATTCGCCGTATAATTATATTACATGCCACACTTTCACTCCTCGTATATAAATACAGATTTTTGCATTTTTCATGAACTGACATAACTACATCCGATTATCAACGGTCAATTTAAATTATAACAGATCTGCTACCGAAGGACGACGCATCCCGTTATTTTCTTTCATGGGTCATAATTTAAGCATCTTTCATTCAAAACGATCGATACCTTCAAGGTTAATGGAATTAATTGTATCTAAATGGGAGTTATGCCCAAACAAGCCCATCTGGTATCTCCAATTGAAAAACGTGGTTTGTGAATATTAAAAGATGGCATGCAGTGATATGTGATTTCCATTCCCGGCTTCAATTCTTCATTATTCTTCGATATGTTGAACTATGCTGGTATTTTTATTTGTATTATAAATTAAGAAAATTACCACAACAGACAATAATGTGTCATTTCGGTTTTCACAAAACGTTTATTTTCCCCCAACATTTAAAATGTGTGCATTTTCACAATATTTAAAAATTGAAGAAACGTATAGTTCGAATGTTAACACTCTGTCATGGATAAATAAATAACAGTGTGACGAAGTGTCAAAGCACGAGATTGATATATAAAACGAGAAAAAAAATCATATTTTTTTTATAATGAACAGGTACTTTCAAGTATAAACCAGACCAAACTTTGTCAATTTATTGGCGTAAACAATGGGGTTTAAATTGTCTTTTGTTCTAAATAAATAATCTTTCTTAGGGAGATTATTATATACGACTAGTTATATTTAAAAAGAGCCCAAAAATCAACCTCATGCACCATATAATAATATTTTCATTGAATACTTTAACCTCGCGGGGCGGGGGTAACTTGACCATTTTATGTGTGACAAGGCTGTGTCGGTGAACTCGAAACCAATGCCCGAATTATCCACGTTATATCGAATTTGTGACCCGAAAATATCCAGGAAACCTAAACTTACACACCCGAAATTATAAAAAAAAAATAAAAAAGGCAGTTCTCATGATGAGACATATTTATACATTTAACATTGTGTAAAGTCAACCTGAATTCTCCTCAGTGCGTTATAAAAATCTGCAGAAATTTTTTTTAAATCCTGACCGGTGTTACATCCTAGTTTTCCCCGTACTAGAATTTCAACACGGAAAATGGGTATATACCCAGATTTAGCCCCGGGCAAAAATGAGTATATACCCAATTCCCCCTCCACCACGGAAAACCTGGTAGGCGTATACACATACTCATTTCCCCCCATACTAATTTTTCCACCTTATTAAAAAATAAAATGTACATGTGATAATATCGGTGAACGACATTTGAGCAGATTGATCCTACATTTTAGCAAATAAAATATTGCCTGGGGCCACTGAGCGCTGAATGTGTGACCTGTTATTTGAAGAAGATAAAAATCCAATAAAGAAATATCAGACGACTAAGAACAAAAAGAGAATTTTAAGAACTTTGTATAGTTAAACCTGGTAGTATGATGTCTGCCGTTACTGGTCTGTGTGTGGCTGTTGGGGGGGGGGGGGGGGGGGGGGTGACCGTGGCGATTATAGTTTTTGACCATGATTTTACATTTACCATTCGTGAAAAGTTTCAGGTTATGGAACAGAAATTATTTATGACGGACGGATACATGCATCTGGTAGGTGACACGGTTGAATGGAATAGAGACTGGGAATGGGGAATGTGTCAAAGAGACAACCCGACCAAAGAGCAGAAAACAGTAACAAAGTTTTGACCATGACCTACAACGTATGGTTTTCTACCTTGTACGCATCACAACCTCTACTGGTGGAGAAAAATCATGCCAAGTTTCATCACTAAACTCCAAGAGATACGGAAACTAATTGGGACGGACGGACAAGCTGATTTCTATAGGACCTCCACCGATAGTCAGCGGGGTCCTAATTAAAAGCCTTCCTAAAACCAATTTTGTGGTCGTGATACCTATTAGGGTCTTCTCGTTCAAGTTACGATGTCATGATGCTAATCCAATAACAGGAGGCATTGTGGTTCTTTTTTCTATGGAAAAACTTGAGGCTCCCAGGAGCCTGAATCGCTTACCTGACGCTTTTATGCAAATTTTGACCTCGGACTTTCGGCCAGTTTGAAATCGGTACAAAAGTAGCAACACTTATGAATGACCTAATAAGAAAGACCTCTACAAAGTTTGTTCAAATTCTGATAAGTAGTTCTCAAAAAGAAGACAAAAATATCTTTTTCTATTGGGTTTCAATGTAAACTTTGACAATGGCTGGCGCCAGTTTGAATTTCTGATTGGTACTAAAGTGACACTTATGAAGGACTGCATAGGGATGAGGGAAGATCTCTGCCAAGATTGGTCAAATTCTGTTCAGTGGTTCCCAAAAAGAAGACGAAAATATCATTTCCCATAGGGTTTCAATATAAACTTTGACATCGGCCGTTAGACATTTTGAATTTCCGATCGGCACCAAAGTAATAACACTTGGTTCTCTATGTGGAAATGGTGGTCCAATGTAAAAATAAAATCATGACCAACTTGTCCTTTGTGTTAAGCTATGCTCAAATATTCAATTTTGTTAAAAATCATAGCATTGTTTTTAGCAAATGGTACGAATTTAATCAAGGGGGAAAGTCTAGTATTGATTCGGTCTGGGGGAAAATCTAGTATATACTAATTTATCCTACCATTAATTTCACGGGGGAAGTAGTATATACTCGATTTTCCGAGAGAAAAACTCAGTATATACCAATTTATCCGGGGGGAAACTCAGTATATATCCATTTTGCCGGGGGAATACTCAGTATATACCCATTTTTTCCGGGGGGAACTGAGTAGGTAGAAACTCTAGTATGTGGCACTTGAATTCTCCACAGTGTCAACAAATTCCGACCCGAAATCTCCGCCGGTTTTGTAAAATCTTGACCCGAATTTGCCACACGTCCCGTATAAAAATATTATTGAGTTACCCCCGAGGTTTTAACACATTTCATCATATAGGCGTTGGTTTAATGCATATTTTTTTATGTTTATTTAAACATGAAGCCTCAAATACCATGCACTACTTAACATTTCAGTTTTTTCTTTCTTATCCGCATATTTTCGAAGAATATTTGGGAATAATGCTTTGTGAATTTAAAGTAGTGGTCTAAACTCCTCTTTCATTTTTCATTTTCTGCATTTAATTTCTGTACAGTATTGTCACACAATGTATGTAAATGCGTAGCAAGAATTTGGAATTTTGATTTTCAAAACTAGGGGTCTGTTGTCAAACATTAACATGATTGTGGAAGCGGTAGAACACAAAATGTGTGGAGTACGGGGATAGCTACCTCTTGAGCTAATAAGTTAAAAATCTGAGTCAGTGTGTAAAACAGGCTTTATATCATATCAATATGTTCTGGCCCTGATATATATGTACATTGAATAACTACCACTAGACATTAGACATTTATACATCCACCTTTAACCCCTTCCCCCCCCCCCCCCCCCCCCCCCCCCCCCCCGGCCACCCCACACACATACAAGTAACAAATAAACCATACACAAAATCTCATCGTGCAACAATAGTCTAGAAATTAAAAAAAAAACAGATTTGACTTTGGATTTACTCCTACATATTATATAATACTTTTAGACAAGGATTCTTTAATGTTTTAACCAAATTACCAGATATAAATATCTTATCAACTTCTGCAGTTTGCAGTTCCATTTATAAAAAAACCCTCGAACTTAGGAAAGTGGACTCTACATCTGCGTAGATTTTGTACAAGTTTGTATATGCTATATTGGTGTGACTTTATTCTGCTTTGTTTATTATGTTCATTTTGTTTGTTATCAACCCCTAGGGGTATAAACATGCATTTCAAATAAAGAAATATAATATATTTGAAACGTTAGGTGTAATCAAGAAATTACTGAGCATAAGAAAAAAGAGGAAAAATTATTTTTCTCTCTCTCTCTCTCTTATAGGATAATTTTAATTAGATTTTCATTTAGTAATTTCCATAGTTATAATTTTTATTTATTTCGTTTCAATTTCTATTTAATTGGTAGGGGAAAAAAGTTGTTCTAAGCACATAATCAATATGAATTAAACGTGAAAGATGTTTCTTCAAAACTCAGCAGGTCGGGTTTTGTTTTTAATGTTCATCAAAGGAGTCTATATCACTCTTCATACCATACGTAAATGTAACACAACATTACATGATGTGAGACGATATATTATAATTCAATTTCATTGACAGACATTTCAGTTTGTCAGTAAACGTTCTCCAAACTACGGTTTCTAAGGTCCGAGTGAATACACAGGAAGAGTTGAATACACATGAATATTTTATTTTATAATGAATAGCAATATCGGCAAAAGAATAGATTCGAAGGAGAAGAGAAAGTAAGGAATCTCATTAAAACGGAGATTTCGTGAGAACAGTGTCACAGTAATATAGCAAACAAATACTAAAAAAAAAAAAAATATGAGAATTAGAAAAAAAACCATAAGGTTATGAGCCTATCTATTAAAGTTTCGTCTCCTTCTACTTTCACCCCAAATTGAGGGCATTGAATGAGTGTTTTATCGTCAAAAGTATATACTGTATTAACTAATATTTTCGTTCAGTGTGATTTAAAAAAAATTATACATATAGGAACTGAAGTGAACAAGTTGTAAAGATAAAAGGAAAATAAATTAATGCACTTTATGAGCTATTAGGTAATTTTGCTTTAAAATATTACATTTTAAATTTTAAATGCCGAATTCAGTGCAAAAAAAAAACCATTACATTTACAAGATCAGTAAGATGAGGCGCTGCAACCAAACGATCTGAAAAATGTTCCAAAGGCTCTGTGTAGAATTAAAAGAGCAAACACATATCCAGCTTTGCCCAACACCCCACACAGGGTGCTCCTAATGACCAACATACAGACTAAAAAAATTGAACATTTTTACAGCTGAAAGACCCAGACCATTACCAAACTTTCCCAATAAAATGTCCACATAGTATTTTAAATTCCACAAAATTACCGCTAAAGTTCAATTTTTTCCGCTAAATGGTCTTATCAATGAGCTAAAATGTCCCGCGTCGGATCTTTTGATTAACGAAAATTGTGGGTACTTTCTGATACAAAAATAATTATGGAAGATACCAGTAAAAAAACATCTTATTGCATATTGAGGCTTATATTCTTCCAAATTTAAGTGGATTTAATATGATCTGAACTGACATAACTGAAGATTGGTAAGAAATAAAATTATCGTAATCAATTATAATCATTGTATCTAAATTGTTATTGATTGAACTGTCTTTGGGGCGTCTTCATTGACATTAAAGAATTTGAATTTTTGAATTAGTAACATCAAAATATGATAAACGAATAAAAATATCTTATCCACTAAACTTTGTCTTTTTTTTCGGCCAAGCACTTTTCTTGTTATTTATAATGTTGATGATTATACTGTTTGTGACGTCACATTGGGATATTTTCATGTTTAATCAAACGAATTACTACACGAACAATAAAATATTACCGAATTCCAAAGACAAGGCGAAATACAAACAACAACACAAGGAACATATTTTATTTAGTTTAACCAAATACCAGAAGCACAACCAAGAGAAACAGAACCAGAGACAACACACAAATATAATGCACTAAGACCGTGTACATGGCACAATGTTTGATTCCTCAGATTTTCTACCTTCAACAATGATACAATATCTAGGGATTATTAAGAAAGTAGCTATTTAAAATGTTAAGAAAATTGACAGTTTCCCCAAATATTCAAGCAGACTTTCAATATCTCGGGAATTATGTATCATGAATGTTTACAACACCTTGTTAAGAGAAACCCTTATAGATCCGTTATGTTGCCTCTTTGGAGTGTTAAAGACATTAAATTAGGCATGGGATGCTGACACAAACCCCACATCTATTCGTTTTCATATCACATCAGAAAAAAAAAACATTATAATTTGATATTTTGGCATATTTTAATTTACGTCTAGCTTATACATAAAATAAAAATTCTGATATTTATTTATTCTCAAATATACTATTTGACTATTTTCTTGTTAGTTTTTCATTCCACAGGAACTCAGTTACAGTGGCCAAATCTAATATTTCCTTATTTTATTAATAACTGCTTCTTTGTGTTTTGAAATGAGTTGCTTAAAAACATGACCAGTTGCGATAGGGCAAAATATCCCGAGCCGTAAGTCGTAGAGGCTACAGTTTAATAAGTGATTATTTATATTTACAGATATACTACGTCAGTATGATAAACAAAAAATCGAAAAGAGGAATGTGCATATCATTCCATCTGTGGAAAATGTGCATGTAATGTCCATGCACTACTAAGCCCGACGTGTTAGCCCTGGTGTAGAAAAATATGTGCAGACGTATTATGGTATGGTAGTGCCGTTGTCGTCGGTGTCGGCTTCCGTAGACAGTTAATTTTCCGCTCATTTACTTTTGTTCTACATGTATTAAACAAATCCTTATAATATTTTACCACAATGATCTCCATATACGAATGATTTTAGTAAATCTGGACTCTCCCGTTTTTTTTTTTTTTTTTTTTTTTTGGGGGGGGGGGGGGGGGGGAGGGGGGATAAAGTTTTTTTTATATAATTTTGGTGTACATTTTAAAATTTTCAACTGATTTTTGGTTTTCAATTTTTCTTGATTGAAATGGAATAAACGTCATTTAGATCCATATTTTGACTATCTCTTAAATACCTCTATCTTTTAGAGATTTAAAGGGGCCAAAAAAGTGTCACGTCTTAATTTTCGAAACTTTTTATCTGCACCAACTACGGAGTTGAAGTAATTTACACCTGGAATGGGACTTCATATTCGATTATTACATAAAATAAGAATATAAAGACCTAGCCCTTTGCTCTTTTGAGTTGTCCTATGTATCCGATATTGATTTGCAATACATATTTCATTTCTCCTATGAATAATGTGGGGCTTCCTTTTAAGAGCTTATTTGGAATTTAACTATTGTTAAAATCAATTTACACTGCCAAATTATATAAATAATCATTTACTCAAGAAAAACTAGAACTGTCCTGAAAGGGACTAATACCCCCCCCCCCCCCCCCCCCCCCTTTCAGCAACATGTCTGTTTTAAAGCCTACACAAAGTTCAAATCATCATATTTTTCAAAGTACTCGCCCAAACAGAAAATCCTGACAATGTGTATATCTCTGTAATGTGATCTAACATTCGATAAAGTTTCATGAGAATCATGCAAGTACATGTAATATAGGAGTTGTTGCGGACGACACATGTAAAGAAGTTTTGTTAAAAATTGCATAAGTCCAAACAGCCATATCTTTTACATCTCTTGTCCAAACAGAAATTCCTGACAATGTGCGCATCTCCATATAGTGATCTAACACTCCATAAAGTTTCATGAGAATCATGCAAGAAATGTAGGAGGAGTTGCGGACAACGTTATTTCGGACAGATGGGCGGACGGACGGACAGCCTGAAACCTATATACTTCCAAACTTCGTTTGCGGGGGTATAATTAATAAAACGAATGTTTCACAGACTTATCGGCAACCGTCGCGTCATTCAAAAATCAACATGGCGCGGCCTATGTAAATATGTTTTACAGTGCAGTACAAGATTGTTATTGTACACAACTTTTTCCTGTGGAAAAGATACTTTTTGTCTTCAAAGCATACCCAATTCACGTTTATGTAAAAATATGTACACACGGCATAAAAGTGGATATACCCTGTAATATATCGTTTGACGACATATACGATGCCATATTTGTGCACGAAAAAGTTTATTTCAGGACGAAATATTTAAAAAGTATATACAACTGTTAAATGGTTAGGAGGATAGTAACAAATTTATTATTCTCAAAGGAAAACAGCTGCATGGTGACGAGGGGAACAATAAACCTCGGGATATACGCCTCATATCATCATGTTAATGTTTACTTTCCATTTGATCAATTAGAAGTTTGATAATTCTCTTTTATTCATAAGTAACGGGGTTAAACCGCTCAAATATATGCACGTGTATGATGAATTGATGGACATAATGGGTGTGGTCAACGATAACCAATCATGTGGTTTTAATTGTTCATGGTCCCGTGTCTAATCGATAGAAAAACCATAATTAATTGACGAAAGATTACACAGAACTCATTTAAGTTGAGAGGTATGTTCATTTTATTTAAGATTTAGTTACGATCGAGTTAATCATGCCGAATGTAATTGAATGCATTGAGGATTGGAAGGTTGTTCAAAATACAATATTATGAAAATTGTGATTTCAAAGTATCTCGGAAAACTGTTATTTTGAAACCCAAAGACTTTAATTCATGTATATTTATAGGTCTATGGTTTTCAATTAATGTAATAACCCGGGAGTGTGGGTTTTCATGATTGTTGGTATTAATTCGGGGTGTGTTTTGAAAAACTAATATATATTCGGGTTGTAAATTGACGGTGCTATTCAATTCCTCAGATGTTTGTGCATAAACATCAGTATAAGTCCGGGTGTGCTTTGCCGATATGGCTGTTTTGCGGGTATAGGTATTTTCATCTAAAATATTTTTATTTGTATATTATTAACATGTATTCTAGTATTTGCTCGGGTACCTTTTCTTGGGCCATTTCCGCACATCCTCGTCAACAATCCAGAGAGTTACTCCTCCCCCTCTTCCGGGTAATTACACAAATTTCCAAGAACATTTCGCATCGTCTTTAGAAGTGAGGCTGATTATTTATGCAATCGGTAAGTCTTAACGGAAATGACCGAGCTTCATATTTGTTGCCCAAAATAATCTAATTCCAAGAAGTGAGAACGTAAACATTGTAATGCATTTCAAATTTATTTTATTCATTTTAATTACAATCTTCACACATTTATTTTGAGAAAATTAGCGTAAAAAGCTTTAGTTACTGTAAAACAATATATAACATTGAGGAGCTATTTTGGGAAATCGTAAATATCAAAACACGTGATGATTCAATAGATGAAGTTTATGATAATGTATTTCATTCCCATCCTCTTCTTGCCAATTTGACGCCTGGCAAATATCATACGTTTCATAGGCCTTGCAAAAACCACTTTGCAATTTCTTTTTTCAGCAGAAACAGTAAATGATCTTGGTCGACTACTACTATTTACTTTGTGTAGACATTTTCTTCAGCAACTTTCGCTATACGCAAGCGCACGATTTCCACGGTAAGAGGTCATGTTGAGGTCATATGAATAGGGGCGGGAATTAGATTGATTTTTTTGTTGCACCGACAAAAAATCAAACAGGGTTTGTTTAATGTTAGTCCATCGGTGATTTGTTTACACAAAAAAATTTCTCAAGACCATTTTGAAGGATTGTTTTATTATTTTCTATAAAACATTTATTTTTTTTTAAATCGTAGCTACTATAACTTTAACTGTTCGTACGTGACACGGTAAGATTTTCCATTCGGGCGTCTGTCAACTTCTTACATGTATCTTCTGTTGTTGCGATTAGGGGCGTTATTTCTTTTATAATGATTGCATACCATCTGTAAATCAATTGGAAACATTAGTGTTCGCAGGTAGTCGAATTTATAAAAAAAATGTGCATTTAAGCTTGTGACCTAGACTTTTCTGCATTTAACTTTGCACAGTATTGTCATATGTATTTACAGGTGAAATAAAGTGTTAGGATTTTGATTTTGAAAATAGGGGCCCAGGGATAAAATGTTGTACCAAAAGTAGTAAATTTCAATTGTGGCCAAAATCTTCCTATTTTTCAGATGTAATATTATAAGAAGGGATTGCCTCTTTTAGTAGGATCATAGGGGTGTAAAGGCGTGGACCGACCGCCTTCATGCTTTAAATGTGTTTCGGTCATCCGTCAGTGCTTTAAAATTTGTTTACACGCTAATGAATTACAAAAAGACGATTCCAATTATTTAAGACTGTTACATCATTCCTTTTTAGCTCCCCTGTGCAAAGGTCCATGTGAGCTATTGCCATCAATTGGGGTCTCTCGTTCATCTGTCTTTTTTTAAACCTGAAATCAGTAAGCCAATTGGAACCAATGGTCCTTTGGTGGTCCTCTTCCAGAATTGTATCTGATGGCCCCGCCTACCATACAAAATAGCCAACACAGCTGAACATTGTTAAACATGGTACCCTATGGGGAATTTACTTAAAGATTCTTGTCTAAAACCACTGGGCCATTTGGGAAAAAAGTTGGCAGCAATGGTCCTTAGTTGGTCCTCTTACAGAGTTATATCCTACGACCCAACCCGTCATCCAAGATGGCTACCAGAGCCGAACAGTGTTTAACATAGGACCTAACTGGAAAAATCACTGAAAGGTCTTCTTGTTTGAAATTGAAACTTGACATCAAAGTTCCAGGCTGCCAGTCAAGATGGACATAGTCCAGGTGAGCGATCAGGCTCCTGGGAGGCTTTAGTTAAAGTTGTAACCGATGACCCAGGCTTCCATCTAACATGGCGCCAGAGCCAAACATATGGGAAAACTGACAAAAAAATATTGTCTGAAATCAGTATGCAAATTGGAACCAATCTTAGTAGCAATGGTCCTCTGTTGATCCTTTCACAGAATTGTATGCGATGACCCTGTCTGCCGTCCAAGATGGCCAACTTAGTTTAACTTTATGGTAAAATTCACTTAAGTCTTTTTTCCTAAACCAGTGAATCAAGTGGAACCCAATTTGGCAGAAATGGTCCTTAGAAGGTCTTTTTATCAGAATATTATTTGTTGGCCTGGACCATTCAAGGTGGTTAACTAACACCCTGTGGGAAAATACATTTAAAAGCTCTTCTTGTTTGAAACCAGTGATCAATTTGGAACCAGTGTGCCAATCAGAACTTTTATCCTCCAGACTGCCAGTCAAGATAAACATAGTCAAGCGATTTATATTGCTTTAAGTCTACAAATGATTTAATGTGAGCGACACAGGCTTCTGGGAGCCTCTAGTTCAATATCCAATGCAGTACATGTATCTTATATTCTCGTTGCATGGAAAATTTCATGGATATCTGCAATATAGCCTAATTTATTTTATTAAGGTTTGTCGTTGCGTACATTTCAGTTAGTTACTTTTCAAATAGAAGACTATTAAAAAAATTTACATATGATGCTACCACGAGACCACCGGGGCCGTTTTGAATGATGATGAAGATAACAAAAAATAATGTATGCTAGGAATACATAAATTGTCATTGTACATCAAAATTAAAGAAAAAAATTATTTTTAGCATAACAAGATTGTATTTTTGTATTTGGGAATAAATTTATTCCCTGAAAAAGAAGATTGTACATTTGGATTTCAAAAATAAATTTTTTCCCTGAAAAAGAAGATTGTACCTTGGTGTTTAAAGAATAAATTTATTCCCTGAAAGAAAAAGAAGATTGTACATTTGGATTTAAAGAATAAATTTATTCTCTGAAAAAGAAGATTGTACATTTGGATTTAAAGAATAAATTTATTCCCTGAAAAAGAAGATTGTACATTTGGATTTAAAGAATAAATTTATTCCCTGAAAAAGAAGATTGTACATTTGGATTTCCAAAATAAATTTATTCCCTGAAAAAGAAGATTGTACCTTGGTGTTTAAAGAATAAATTTATTCCCTGAAAGAAAAAGAAGATTGTACATTTGGATTTAAAGAATAAATTTATTCTCTGAAAAAGAAGATTGTACATTTGGATTTAAAGAATAAATTTATTCCCTGAAAAAGAAGATTGTACATTTGGATTTAAAGAATAAATTTATTCTCTGAAAAAGAAGATTGTACATTTGGATTTAAAGAATAAATTTATTCCCTGAAAAAAAAGATTGTACATTTAGATTTAAAGAATAAATTTATTCTCTGAAAAAGAAGATTGTACATTTGGATTTAAAGAATAAATTTATTCTCTGGAAAAGTAGATTGTAAACTCAGATTTTAAGAATAAATTTATTCTCAACAAAACAATTAAGATGGCTATTACTAAAGTTGGGTCATATCAGAGGTAAGAATAAATTTATTCTCAGTCTACAAGCAGTTAGCTTTGAAATTGTTCATGACCCAAGAATAAATTTATTCTGATATATTTGTCTCAGGAAGATATATTTTATAATGAACTTTAATGTTAATACTATATTTATTGTTACTTTGGAATAAATTTATTCTTTGGGTTTTACCTTTTCTGAAATATACCACCAATTTAAACAAATAAACGGACTAAAAATGTTGTTTTTGCCATTTTGATGGAATTTTTCAATTTCATACCGGTAAAAAGGACATCCAAGAATTTCCTTTTTTATTTTGGAAAGCCTTTAATAGTCAGGTTATGCATTAGATATTTACCCTTCTATTCAGAGAATGTTAAGGATGATTGCTAGTCTAATAGGAAATATATAGGATTTGAAATAGGTGTTTTAGTTTGAAAGAACATATGAATAGTAAACAAATACATGTAAGCAAGAAAAAAATATAGGTTCATGTGCTCATTTTAGAGCTATAAGGCCTTGAAAATTTGCAGGAAATGGGCTTTCTCTGGATTTTTCATTGTCTTTGCATTAACAACTCCAGTCTCTCAAAAATGTATGAAAAAATAAAAAAGGATTTCATAAAATTTTGTCAAATACCATTTTAAGGTATATATGATTGAATTATAAAAGAAAAAGTGGGGGTTCATGGGCAAAAAATTTCATGTTTAAGAAATGGATAAAATCCGAGGATTCCGAAAATCTGACAAAAAGACCAAAACATGACCAGCGAGCATCCATAAAGTTGATTAGTCACAACTACTGGAGGTATTAAATAAAACGATATACAGTAGAATCTTGATTTCTCGAACACGAAGGGGTCTATAAAATTAGTTCGAGGCATCAGTAGTTTGAGCCGTCGAAGTCCGGAAAATTTTCGGTTAAAGCCAGGAATAAATCTAAAATTTAATTTACATCCTTTTTATCTATCCGATCATTAAGACAACATCCTCTCATCAAATCTTGATGTAGAACTAATAATTTAAGAATACATCACCGATAAACATAAAGTGGATTATCAATGACCTGTAATTGACAATTAATCACCTTCTTGTCATCTATGATCTGACCTCTGGCTTTTCACACTTATTTGTCACGTACGCCAATTAAAAATTATGTTCGAGTTACTGAGAGTAAATTATATTATATTATTGTTGTATAGACCAGAAAATGAATTCCAGAATTCGAGAAATCGGTGTTTGAAAAATCGAGAGTTAATTTACATAGTTATAATGGAAAAAATGACCAGACTTTTGTAACAGGTCGAGAAATCAATGGTGTTCGAGCGACCCGAGTTTGAGGCACCGAGATTCTACTGCACAATGTATCTTTGTAAAGATAGATCAAAATCAAGAAATTTGGAATAATATAAAAACATGTAATAGATTTGAAAATGGATTGCTATCATTTCAAGTTATATTTAAACAGTAAATATCTCATTCATAACCTGATTAAATTATTTTCACTTCAAAACAATACATCACATTAAAAGTATACTTATATGATAAATCTCAGGCTTTGGCCCTGAAAAGATATTTACCACTGCAAGTGTTTTTACAGCTGTTACAATTATTTATTGATTTATAATCTCCCTCATCTTTCCCTTTGTCAACTTTTCCAGTTAGTAGACCACACCTACTGTCTTCTAAAGGTCGACCATTTCTGTCTTTCTTTAGTGTCTCGCCAGTCCGGCTCTCACGAAGTTTGGTATATGAAGAGGAGTTTCTTTGCTTTAGGATCATACTGACAATATTGACAGAACTACACAGAATCAGCATTATCAGAGACAGGATGGTCTGTAATCAGAAAACAGTCAGTGCAATAATTTCAGTTTAATTTATTTGTTGCATTTCCATTGGCCAGCACCATAATTAAAAAGCATATAAATCAATAAACTTCATATGATAACATCATACAAACTAGAGGCTCCCAGGAGCCTGGAAATTATTTGCTCATTGGTTTCAAACAAGAAGTTCTCTCAATAAGAACCATTGCTGCCAAGTTTTGTTCCAACTGGATTTATGGTTTCAGACAAGAAGACCATAAGGTAAATTTCCGATAGGCTCCTATGTTAAACTATGTTTGGCTCTGGTGGCCATCTTCCACCATCCACCAGAGCCAAACACAGTTTAACATAGGAGATGGCCAGCAGAGCCAAACATAGTTTAACATAGGAGCCTATAGGAAAGATCGAAGGGTCATCAGATATACTTCTCAAAGAGGACTGCCTAAGGACCATTACTGCAAACTTTTGTTCAAATTGGCACAATTGTTTCAGACAAGAAGATCTTTAAGTAAATTTCCCATAAGGTCCTATCTTAAACTATGTTCAGCTCTGTTGGCCATCTGGGTCATCTGACATAATTCTGAAAGGGAACTTCCAAAGGACAGTTACATTTGGCCATGTAGTTTCACAGAAGATTTTTGAAAATTATCCTCCCTTTTTATAAATTTTTAGTAACAGCAGCCATGTTGGTTGGAAGCCAAACATAAATTTGGAAGGGGGCTGCCCAAGGACCATTCCACCAAAATTTGGTCGCAATTGGCCCAGTGATTTCAGAGAAGATTTTTAAAGGAAAGTTTACACTGGACGACGATGACAGACGACAAGTGATGGCAATAGCTTATTAGCCATTTAGGTCAGCTGAGCTAAAAACCAGATGTCAATGTTGCAATACCCCCCAAAAATGGTCAGTCTCATATCTCCCGTAAAAATTGTCAAATCAAAATGGCGATATAATATGATCAACAACATATGATGGCAAACATTCTTCAAAATATTGAAATTATTCTGTCTAAAAGTTTTAGAGCAGTTGCATTCACAAAGTCTTTGGGACGGACAGAATGACGGATGGATGGATACTTACTATATCCCGCGAAACGCTCGAGTTTGTTGGAGACAATAATAAGAAACGCTGCAAAAACAATCTCCAAACATTGTTTGGGAGACTTAATTAGGATTGCAATGGACGGGAATTTAACAATTTAATTTTTTTAAAGAAAAATAAGAAACGTACCTGATCAACACCATAATGGAATGAGGGATCAATTTCATCATGCAAGTGATGGCTGGCAAATATAATTAATAATCCCGTACAGAACATTGGTAACCTGAAACAATTTTTACAAAGAAACAATAATCAACACAAGCATCAAATTTTATCAACCATACATAGGATATTATTACAGCCATTTTCAGGTTCTGACAAGAGTCTGACAAACTGACCACTTTCTAATGAGGAACCAGAGTGAGTTATCTTTTCCTAACCAATGTAGGAAAGGGAGATAATTAAAATTCTCACCCTTTTGTCCTGAGGCTAAAAGGGAGACAAATTTATTATCTCCCTTACCTACATTGGTTAGGAAAAGATAACTCACTCTGGTTTCTCATTAAACATTTATTACCTGATTTGCCCTCATTCTGTATGTTTACATGATGTCAAAATTCCCTATGCAATTATAGATTTCATGCACTTTGTTTATTGCAGCCATAAACAACATAGTAATGGTTTATTGTTACGTTTATTTGTCATGATAGCTAGATTTACAAAGCAGGGGAGGTAATAAATGTCAATTGTATATGTAACCATTATAAAATTTGAAGTTATTTTCTTTGTTTTGAAAGTATACAATTGTAACGAGTTCAAAAGAATATAATTTATTCCAATCACTTCAAGCATTTTATATCTAACTTTTAAAGTTTAATTATCAAATTTGATAGCAAATAAGCTAGAAGCTGAAAGTCATGAGCAGTTTTAATATAATAATAAATTTTATGTGGAACTTGGTTGATTGAAAAAAAAATATTGTTCAAACCCTTGTGTGGTGAGTTTTTTTTTAGATCTCTCTGTGACTTTACGAAAAACTGCATTATAGAAGAATTGCTCCTTTGCCAGACCTTGTATCATATGTGTGGAATTTATGTCAAGAATGAGAAAAATTGGTCAATTATCTCCCTTGACCAAGTTACCCAGGGGGAAGATTCCATCTATTTGAGTAACTTGTTCAAAGGAGGTAACTGGCTTTTTCTCATTTATTCACCATATCCTTTCTTAGGCCTTGTAGATTGTTTGCAAAAAAAACTTCATGACAGGAACTTTGAGAGTGAAGAGTTCAACTTAACTGTCTTAGTTGCAGTTATATGTGGATTTCATTTACAGATATTCCATGATTATTGCATATGGTCAAATAAAAATGAATATGTAATATTTTGTTATTAATAATTTTTTTATTTTGACAATGTAAGGCCACCTAAAATAAATTCTCTGGTTCTCAGACAATTGATTTTTCAAATATTGCAAGGTAGGTAGGGAATTCATTTATTTAGTTTATTTCCTTACCCCCAATCATAAATTGTACTTTTAATACAAACCCAAATCCAACAAGGAAGAGCCACCATCTGATCCTCAGTACAAAACAAAGACTTCTGCAGTGCAGGAAGTACATAGAAAGGGAGATAATCGCTGTCCAACAACGTGTGGCCAGAACTCCCACTAAGATAAATGTGAACTGCATATAATGTAACCAGGTTTTGGTTTCAGTATGTGATCCTTCATACAATATCATTCCAAGGCAACTTAACACCTAAAATAAAACCACTACAAATTTCAGTGATCAAAAAAAACATGTTTAAAAGTTAAATGTCTTGAATTTTAGCATTTTGCTGTCAGAGATAAACCATGTATCATGGTATTTGACTAAAAGTTAAAATTTTGATAGGTAAAGAGAAGAATTGTATATTATTTTAGGACTGCAGAGGTGAACTTTTTTATAGCAAATAATCATAGGTTGTAATTATCTCATTTGTTGAACAGGAGAAAATATATCTTATTTAAGAACTGCATAAAATAATTCTGGAAGATTGATTCATGTTATAACATTGGTAACAGTTATTTTAGCCATGAAAATATGAACATTGCCAAACATTAGCCATATTTATTTAAACAACGACTTATGGATTAATTTGACCAAACAGTTGTTTCCAAAATGTGTTCAAACTTTTTATTTAAATATATAACATATAATTTTAAACTACATAAAATGTGTAAAATTTAAAATTAAACTCGCTAGAAGCCAATGTTAAATAAACAGCTTTGCTTATGTGCTTTACATGCCTGTCCTCAGCAACAGTTATAAGATCTTGAAGGAATATGTGAAAATTGATTTTTTAAAGTATACATATCCTTAGACCACCATTTAAAATAATTTTTTTGAAGCTTGAAGAAATTTTTTCAAGGCATACTCTAGTTACTTTTGCATGACATGTTTATGTCTAATGCAACATTTGAAAAATTGTTTCCTTTTGACTTAATAAGTCCAACAACTTTGGAGAACTGTCAAAAAGCATGCAGACCCTGAGACAATCATTTATGATAACAAGCTGATGACTGGAAAAATAAGTCAAAGCATACAGGAGTTACTGTGTGACATGAGTTTGACAAAGTAAGTCCCTTAACTCTGCAAAGACAAAGGTGAACTAGAGGCTCTCAAGAGCCTGCACCGCTCACCTGGATTTAACTTTTTACCTTGAGCAGGACTAAAAATTTAAGTGTTGCAGTTAATTTGGTTGGTTTTTCTATAGGGTTCTAGGTTTAACTAAGTTCGGCTGTGACAGCCATCTTGGCTAACAGGTCAATGGACAAATTTCTAAAAGAGAACCATCTAAGGACCATTACTGCTAAGTCTTGTTCCAATTGGCTAAGTGGTTTCAGACAAAAAGATTTTTAAATGAATTTTCCCATAAGAACCCTATATTAAACGAAGTTCGGCTGTGGCAGCCATCTTGGTTGACAATCGGGGTGATCGGACACAATTCTGAAAGAGGACCTCCTAAGGACCATTGCTGCCAAGTCTGGTTCCAATATGTCAAGTAGTTTCAGACAAGAACATTTTTCAATGAATTTTCCTTGGGCCCTATGTTAAACTAAATTCGGAAGTGGTTTCAAAGAAAAGATCTTTAAAGGAAATTTTACGCCGGATGCCGTCTTTAAAGGGCAAAAACTCCTATAAGGGGTCAATCAATGATTTTGGTAATGTTGACTTACATGTATTGGTAGATCTTACTTTGTTGAACATTTTTGCTGTTTACAGTTTGTCTTTATCTATAATAATGTTCAAGATAATAACCTAAAACTGCAAAATTTCCTTAAAATTAACAATTCAGGGGCAATAACCCAACAAAGAGTTGACCGATTTGTCTGGAAATTTCATGACAGGTAGATCTCGACCTGATGAACATTTTTACTTCTGTCAGTTTTGCTCTAAATGCTTTAGTTTTTGAATATGAGAAAAACTGCAGTTTACCCCCTATGTTCTAGTTTTAGCCATGTCGGACACATTTTTTAAACAAGATACCCTAATAATGATTGTAGTCAAGTATTTTCAGAGGAGAAGATTTTTGTAAAAGTTACAGTCCACGACAGATGCCAAGTGGTGGGAAAAACTCACTTGACCCTTTGCGTCAGGTGAGTTAAAAAAGAAAAAATAAGAAAAATATCTTGTATCTTATAAACAGAAACATAGACCATTGTGTGTATTTCACAAATTATGCTCATTTTTGACTGCCTTTACTTTCCATATTTAATACTTACATGTGCTACACAAAAGGATATCAGAAACTGATGTGGTACTTTTCTGTATCGTCCACTCAAAAATAACAAAACTATTACCCATAACTGCAAAAAAAATAGATTTAGAAACATCGTCATAAAAAACTCAATCTTACTTTAACACTAATATCTTCAGAAATGTTCATGAAACTATGCTTATGGCTGACAGGTACAAAAAAGACATTCTGGAGATTTATTGATTGAAAGATATTTAATGCCATGTTGGTTATATTGTAGCCCTTCTACGGCAATCTGGATATTTATCAAATCTGTCAAAGCTAATATTAAAATAAATCACCACTTTCATCATATTACACTGATTTTATCTTTGCACTATTTTCCCAAGATTGTTAGGGATTCAAGGACTGCACATTTTGAAATTTCATATAACACTGTATACAATGCTTTTTCTCCAACAATTTAAATTTCATCATAAGATTTTTAAAGTAATTTCCCCATGCTTCATGAAATTAGAACATGCAATATATATGTACACACTGTAATAATGTGTAAACCTTTTCTATAATTGAGACATACCCTAGGCAGTTCATCCCAAGCAGCTGAAGACGTTAAGTTGTTTATTGCAGGAATACATCCTTTAGGTTGCAGATAGCAACAAGGGGAAGTAAAAGATATTAAATTTGGAATAGGTCTGACTAGTCTATAAAATTGTCTTCTTCTCGTAGAATAGAGAATGGAAATGGTGAATGTGTCAAAGAGACAACAACCTGACCAAAGAGCAGAAAACAGCTCAAGGCTACCAATGGGTCTTCAACGCAGTGAGAAAATCCGGCACCTGGACTTCAGCTGGCCTCTAAACTGTCTTAATGTTCAGTTTAGTCAACAATAAAAACAAGAATGCCCACGATGTCGTGCTAAGAATACCCCCAATCATAATTTAAAGGTATCTGCAAACAGGAAGTAGGTGTCCGACAGTATAAAAAAGTTCACATATGTTAAAATTTATTGTTGTCAACCTGCTGACTAAGTATGAAATCATTCTGTTCATTAGTATTTGAGAAAAGTGTGACTAAATTTTTTATTTTCATTTAACATACTGGTACTAAAAAATTCTAAGTAGAAGTATGTGTCCAACAGATCCGAAAAGTGCTCACATGTTTAAACTCATCACTGTTAAGCTGCTGGCCAAATATAAAGTCATTTCAGCCAGTAGTTTCTGAGAAAAGTGTGACAGAAATGTTTGTTGGATGGACAAACAGAAGAACGAACAAACAAACGGACAAGGTGAATGCAATATAGCCCCCACTTTTAGAGTTGGGTACAATAATAAACCACAGGCTCCCAAAGCAGGAGCCTGTATCGCTCACCTGATATCTCCATTTGTTCATTGCTAAAGGACCTTGAGATTAACAGCCATGCCATGTTTGGTTTCAATGCAATCATTAATTTTTAAGAATAAGCTGTTTGTACATGTATGTAATTCCCATAGGGTCATATGTTAAATTAAGTCTTCTGCTGACAGCCATCATGGATGATAGATTGGCACCAAAGTAATGACGCTTGGTCAGCACATCATATAAAGGAACATTCATGCCATCTTTTGCATCAATCCATTCTCTAGAAGAAGATTTTTGAATGTATTTCCCATAGGGTCCTATGTTTAACTTAAGTCCCCCATTGGCGGCCATCTTTGGTCAGTGCGTGATAAGGAACATTCATGCCATGTTTGGTTTCAATCCATTCAGCATTTTTCTACAAGAAGATTTTTGTATGTATTTCCTATGTTAAACTTAAGTCCCTCGCCGGTGGCCATCTTGGATGACAGATTGGCATCAAAGTAACAACACTTGGTCAACACCTCATAAGGAACATGCATGCCATTCTCTAGAAAAAGATTTTTGTATGTATATCCCATAGGGACATATGTTAAACTAAGTCCCCCATGTTTGATTTCAATCTATTCAGTGGTTCTCTAGAAGATTTTTGTATTTATATCCCATAGGGTCCTATGTTAAACTAAGTCCCTCACCGGCAGCCATGTTGGATGGCGGATCGGCACCAAAGTAACAACACTTGGTCAGCACATTGTTTTGTGCTATGTTGCAACGCTTATTGAAATAAAAACGCTTATTGAAATAAATATTTCAATAACCGGTGACTTTCAACGCTTATTGAAATATTTATTTCATTAAGCGTTGAATTGCAACGCTTATTGAAATATTGTTTCATTAAACGGCGCAATTGCAACCATTAATGAAATAATTATTTCATTAAGCGTTGGCTTCGCTGTTTCTCGGAAAACTGGACGTACATTTCCAACGCTTATTGAAATAACTTTAGTTACTGTTGGTTGGCTGGAGCATACAATGTAGTGGGGTTTAACTCCACTTTCGATATTTTTCAACTATTTCGTGAATACCAATTTTATTAGTTTTGGAAGCCTGACTAATGAACTGCCAATCTGATAAATTAGAAATAAAAGCTATGAATTGTGTGCACACCTTTTGCAAATACATAAAGCCGGGAATTAACTCTCACCTTACATATGATAAGCTACATAGTGTACCAGATCAACTATATAATTCAATCGACCTGTTTTAAATAGTTAGTCTTCATCTTAAATAAAGTAAAGAACAGTGCTACAACCAGTTTAGTAAGAAAAATTATTGTCTGAGACAAGAGACCTGTAGTTGAGAGTTTCGCGAACTTATTTGCAATCTTGGGTAGCGGCATTGTTCCAGACAAGGGACCTGCAATTGACAGCAGCGCGAACTTATTTGCAACCTTGAGTAGCGTCGTTCTAAAGCCAGACAATAAGTAGGCCTGGTTTTCTGCATATTGATATCTTTTAAAATATCAGCCGCGAGCCGTAATGTGAAGCATTTTGAGCGAGTGAGCGAAGCGAACGAGCAAAAATAATTCATATTACGTCGAGCGGTGATATTTTACAATATCTATGCGCAGAAAAAGCTAGATAATATATTTATCACGTTTGAAACTACGTTTTCGTCGATTTTTATTCGGCGGTAGACCTGATAACTAAACCGGAAGGTTGCATCAAAGTTATCAACGTTGGGTCAAAACATTCTGATGTCGGCGATAAGTTCGGGGCATCTCATATCAACGTCGAGTCAAATGTCTTTAACGTCATAGATGATCTGTGCTGCCCATAATTTAAGTCTTAGTGTACTGCTGAGCACGTAGATATAGACATAGAAATACGCGATAAACATGCAGCATTAAGGAGTAAAAGCAAACAGTTGGTCGATTCGGGGTCAGAATAATCTGTCCGAGTGTTGAGACATGTCTACATGCGGGTCTGTCGTTGCAGTGTGCTAGCAATATAAAAATCGAACGAAATGCAAAACATGGTTAATCTCGTTGATATGATAACATATTATTGCTATGATACAGCTGTGAAATTGATCACTTGGCGTTAAATCAATTCTACCCGTTAGTCCATCAAAAATGGCCGCAATTCTTAAAAAAATAGATTTCACATATATATGGAGCACTCCATATACAATATAGAAGCTTCATACATGTAAAATAAAAAATGTAAACATCTTCATCAAGCACTAAATTAATTGAAACAGAAACGCTCATATTGATGAATGATTAATTATAACATTTTTTTAATTTTTCTGCTCGGATGAGTGATACAGGCTCAGGTAAATCTCTAGTTAGACAATACTGGGGAATCCCACGGCATGGTGTTACATGTAGATATGTCATCAGTTTAATAAACCTTTCAAAACTTAAATAGAGTTACATATACATATGGTCAACATTTATATATAGTGTTTTAAAATTCTATCAGATATATGTGTCCGTGCAATGTCTTTCAAGGTGTTCTGCGTTATGATGTTAATCTTAATTATCTGTCTTTAAAACTTATTAAAGTAAAAATTGGTATAAATTAAACAGAAGTAGAAAAGGTATATTAATAGATAGTTGCTATGTCAATTTCTGAAAAAAAGTAAGATTTTATTTGTTTATTAGCAGCCACCTTCTTAGACAAGTGTAGTACAATAAGATACGGATTTCCTTGTGATTTCAAACACGAATACCATTTAAACCCATGGTTTGCATATGTGAAATAATTCATATGTAAACATGCACAACCATAAACGCTTAAAACTCGACAAACCAAAATAGACCAAAGTGCTTTGGGGCTCACAAAAAAAACAACATTCCCGGCCATTTAATTTTGTGATATCAACTTCAACATACAGAAATGGAACAGGCTATGGCTCCTAAATGCAATAACAAACTGATATGAGTTTAAGTAAAATCAATTCAGGAATTTCAGAGGAGCTGCGAAATGCAGATATTACGGTCGAAGGAACAAACGCACTGATAAAAAATCGCAAATCGGCGGGTGAAATCAGGAAGAGTAAGTATGTCCTACCTTACTTTCGACAGAAACCCTTCATATTGTTCCCTGTGTGATGTCACGTTCCATATATTCAACAACAAAAAATAGCACATGAAGGATGTGCAAGACAAACATTCTGCTAATCGTTAAATCAATTAATCAATAAATTGTTTTTGCCTTTGTATAAGAGGGAGGCTGAAATCGACGCCTGGACAATGTAGTTGGTGTCATCTGCCCAGTACGCTTCACTGTAGTCGTCATTTCTGCTTTCTAATGATTACATCTCGAGTGGTCGTGGATACGACTCTCGGTCGGATAAGACCATAGACCTAATTGGTAGTTGTTGCATATCCGCTAATCACAAAGCATTAGGGAGATATATCAATGACCCGAATAATCAGAAGAATGTGTCCGAGTCGGGTGACTGGATTAATTGCGAACAGTTACTTCAGGTATGTTAGCACTATAACACTAAAAACTCCAAAGTCATGTTGTTTTCAGCGCTGGTGAGTGAAATGGTCATTTCATAAAAATGTAGAACTTAAAAGGAGATATTAGGTAATATCTTGTAATCTTAAAAAAATATTCTCAAATTATTTCATTAAGCGTTATGACATACAGATGCAACGCTTAATGAAATAAATTTGTGATACTTCATTAAGCGTTGCATTTCAACGCTTAATGAAATAAATATTTCAATAAGCGTTGAAAGTCACCGGTTATTGAAATATTTATTTCATTAAGCGTTTTTATTTCAATAATCGTTGCAACAGTGCTATGTTTCATTTTAATCCATTCAGTGGTTCTCTAGAAGTTCAAAATGTGAAATGTTGACGGACGGACGACGGACGGACAACTGACGAAAAGTGATGGCAATAGCTCATATGTCCCTTTGGGTAAGGCGAGCTAAAAATAATCCCAACTAGTCAATAAAAATGTCTTGGTAAACAGATTTAAAAATAAACTATTAACACAGAGATATGTCTCGCCTGTCGGCAGAAAATTTGAAAAAAAAAACAATTTGATGGACAGCAACATTGCTAATTAATTCAAAGTTGCAACTAGGGAGCTGAGATGTACTGATAGTAATGCAACTTTACAGAAAATATCATTGATCAATCACAAATAGTTCCTATCAAACTAACTTAAGCAGAAAACTTAACATCGAAAATTGTTACCGGGTAATTAATTGAAAGTCGCTGAACCATGACCTAGGGGTCAGGGCCTCGAAATAGTTGTCAAACTGAGATGTACCGATAGTAATGCAACTTTGTACAAAATATCATTGATCTATCACAATAAACTAAGCAGAAAACTTAACAATTGTTGATGCCGCCGCCTCCTACGCTGCCGTTATTGTCCCCGTAAAAGCAACACCTATGTCTCACCTTCCGCAATTTTCATCACAAGGTGAGACAAAAATTGCACACTAAAAAAAATTTTTATATCCAATAATTGAATACATATGAAACTAACATAAAATAAGTAATCAACCTACCTTCCAAAGGTGAATGAAAATAAAACAATTATTTTTTATAATTTACTTGATGAATCAACATTCAAAAGTTTTAAATAGAAGAAACCAGAGGCTCCCAGGAGCCTGTATCGCTCACCTGAACACCTGAGTTAATCTTTGGTTGGCAGACCATCTTATTAGACATAATTCTATAAGAGGACATTAACATAAGGACAATTGCTGCCCAATTTGGCTTGAATTATCCAACTGTTTTCAGACAAAAAGATCTTTTAGTGTACGTTCAGCTACGGCACCAATCTTGAATGGAACAAGTTTTGAAGGGAACCATTCAAGGACCATTCCATCAAAGTTTAGTTCCAATTGCCCAGGTGGTTTCAGATGAGATCCTATAAAGATTTTCAAGAAGATCTTTGAGTGATTTTCCCATAGAGTCCTACGTTAAACTATGTTCGGCTATGGTGGCCATCTTGGATCGTGGATTGGGTCATCGGACATAAATCTGAAATAGGACTACATAAGGACCATTGCTGCCAAGTTTGGTTCAAATTAGATGGCTGGTTTCAGACGAAGAAATTTAAGTGGTTTTCTTTGTTAAAATATTTTTGGGTATAGTGGCCATCTTGGAGCTCAACCCAGGTCATCAGACACAAATCTGAATAGGGACAATCTAAGGAACATTGCTGGCAAGTTTGGTTTCAATGACTCATAAATATAAAAACATGTCATTTCGTCCCTAATCAATCGTCCCTAAACAACTCGTCCCAAAAACCAAATAACCACCACAAAGTGTTTGAAACTTAAAGGGTCCACTTAGTCATGATTATAATTGTTAATTAGATTTTTAGAAGTATGTTAGCTTATAATCATTATACAAGAGAGGATACAGGTACATATGTCATGACCACAAATTACAATCTTTGATACCAATTGGCAATTTACTATGTTCTGCTATGACCAGTATTTTGGTTGTTGGAGTGAATATGGAATATAGGAATGAGGACCAAAAAGGAACATTGCTACGTAGTTGTTTAAATTTGCCCAGTGGCTTAAGACAGGTTAAGTTTTTTAGTTATTTTCAAACAAGTTTGTTAGACTATGTCTTTGAAGGGCAATAACTTCTACGGGAATTGATGGACAATATCGGTAATATTACATCATTTGTAGATCTTATCATGCTTAATTTTTTAAGTTTACAGTTTCTACCTTTTGTATTTTTCAAGAAAAAAACAAAATTCACAAAAAATGGATGAAAATTGTTGTTTAAGAGCAATAACTCCTATCGCTCATGCTACATTGTTTGTAGATTGATCATGCTTCACAATTTTATAGTTTACAGTTTCTCTTTATCAAAGTTTAAAAAAAAAAAAAATTCTCAAAAATAGACTAAAAATTGTCATTTAAGAGCAATAACTCTTATAGGAATTGATTGATAATATCGGTCATGCTATATCATTTGTAGATCTTATGATGCTTGACAATTTCATAGTTTATAGTTTCTCTCTGTATATTATATAGTTTTCAAGAAAAAAACAAAATTCACCAAAAACGGATAAAAATCGTCATTTAAGAGCTATAACTAATATAGGACGGCAACTGACAATTTCAGACCAAATGAAAGTTAAAACTTTGCATTCTGATCATTTTTAGGTAACAGTTATTTCTGTTTTGGTGATAGATCATGATATTTAAGCAAAAAACATGCTCATACCCCTATGTTCTATTTTTAGCCCAAGCGACCATTTTGAATGAACCACGGACACAAAAATCACAAACTTTAATCAAGACACTCTAAAGATGAATCAGTCCAAGTTTGGTTTGAATCCACTCAGTGGTTTCAGAGGAGAAGATCTTTTTCTGAAATCTTGATGGACGGACGATGGACGCCAAGTGATGACAAAAGCTCTCATGGCCTTTGGCCACGTGAGCTAAAAATATATACCGTATTCAGTTTGTACATTATACACACTTTTTTACCTCTAGAAATAAATCTGAGAAAGGCGTGTGCATTATGTAGTACTACAGGCCCATGAGATTTTTCTAGTGACTTTTCAATGTCAATTCAAGGGAACAACTTCTTACATACGATCCATTCCCGCCTAAAAATAGAACATAGGGGTATGGGGAAAAAATCATCTATTGGCAGATTCCCTGAATCTGTCTTTAGCTTTGGTGATATACATGTTTTGTATCAGATCCCCTGAGAAATACATGTACAATTTATTTTGACAAAAAAAAAACACACTTACAAAGTTAACCTATAAAAGACCATACCCACCCACCATCCCAGTCAACACTTACACTGCAAACCATGCTTATTATACTGGTATCAAACGATGTCTCCATCATCAGAGCTTTATAATCCATTTCATTATTGACAACAACTGTTAACATCTTGGCTGAGACAAACATAAGTGGAGCAGAAAGGAACGTACCAGCAACCATACCTGCCGCTATCTATAAATAGATTCAATATTAGGTGTAACTTTTTGATTAATTGACTGATTGTTATTTGCTTAATGTCCAATGGCTTATATTTCAAGCTTCTACAGAACAAGAACACCAAGTCAACATTGTAACTATTTGTGCATGCAAAGGAGGGAGTGCAGAAATTAATCAACATGCAAGGCAATTTAAACATGACTGCAGCATTCTGAATGTGCTGGCACTAAGCTGGAAACCTGTATTTCCAGCATTTGTGTCTGGTCTCTTAATTATATGGTGTTGACATACATGTATGTAATCTTTTGTAAAAATAATCTGTATTGGGCAATCTTTATTGTTCTACATACCGGTGCTATTTACTGCATATTGTATACCTGCATTTCTTATGGTGTAGGCAACAATTCACTTTTTTCTGAAGGTCACACATCACCTTCTAAATGTTTCGATGTATTCTATACATATTTATTATTGTGAGACTGACATAAAGCCCATATAATTTTATTTGAAAGAGTTTTTTGCAAGTAAATCTTAATTGTTCTAAATACTAGCATGAGAAAATGATTTAAGCAAAAGTCTGTCACAAAAAAATGGGTGAAAGTGTAGTAGGAGCCAAAATCCATAAATCAGGTAAAAATTCAATATTTTCTATTGGAATATATCTGACAGGATAATTTGTCAAAATCCGCAAAACCCGCTAATTCCAGAAAACTTTCAGGCAGCAAAAAGATAAAAATGTTGAAGGCTGTACTATGACAACACTTTTTGTATTTTTTCAGGTCTGTTTCATGTTTCAGGACTTACGTCTAATTGACAGTTACTCCATATCCACTTTCATTTCTATTTCAGCAGACGGCTGATTTTTATTTTAACAGAGTTTTAATATAGTTGCAACTTTTTCATCAAGTTCTCATTTTCTGAAGTACATGTGTAATGTTCTGTACTTACAATATCCTGTGCCATGGAGTAATGGCTGGCATACAGAAAGACAGACGGTGCTGTAGGGAATGTACCATACAGGAATCCAAACATACTCAATGACTCACTAATATTTTTACCAGACGATTTCTCAAGTCCGTCAACTACTTCCCACGTTATCAAAGGCAATATCAAACTAAAAATAAAAAAGACGACTGTTTATTATAATGTATTGATATTAATGATGCTCACTGGTCATGTTTTGGTCTTTTTGTCAGATTTTTGGAATCCTCGGGTTTTATCCATTTCTTAAACAAGAAATGTTTTGCCCATGAACCCCCACTTTTCTTTTATAATTCAATCATATATACCTTAAAATGGTATTTGACAAAATTTTATGAGATACTTTTTTTTTTCATACATTTTTGAGAGACTGAAGTTGTCAATGCAAAGACAATGAAAAATCCAGAGAAAACATATATCCTGCAAATTTTCAAGGCTTTATAGCTTTAAAATGAGTACATGAACCTATATTTTTTTCTTGCTTATTTGTTTACTATTCATATGTTCTCTAAAACTAAAATACCTATTTCAAATCCTATTTATTTCCTATTAGACCAGCGATCATCCTTAATGGGGCTTGATGCTTCTTTTGTGCAATTTGGCTATATCGTGGCAGCCACTCACACTTGGAACTACTCAAAGAAAACCACTGGCCCGCACCAGAAAACTAGCAATCTGTTGCAATTGAGATCGGAGTTGAACATATAACATCAGTTTGGACAGGCCAGTGATGTTTAGTAGTTATAACTACCTAGATACCATTTTTAATAGGCATCAACAATCTCTTTAAATAAATACCACATATATGAAGGCTTCTGTACATTTTGTAGTTTTGATCTAATTGAAGTTAGATTTAACACACATATTTATGAAAAACAAAGAAAGAATGTGTCCTGTAAATTTTGTATGAAAATTCATATATATATGCATTTGACAAAATTCTTTAACTTGTAACACTTACGCTTTGGCTACTATTAAAAGAACTGGAACTATGAGTTGAGGTCCCATCTGACCTGACACCTTACCAACTAAACTTAAACCAAGATAAAACAAGGCTGAACCAGAAAAGGCATTTCCTGTAAAACAAAAATAAGCAAGAATTGTTTAATGTAATAAGCAGGAGTTTGAAATTTTCCCTTTCAATGATTTAATTACAGAAAACTAAAAATTCAATTATTTGACTAAAAAATTGTACGACCATGTCGGCCAAATAATCTTTGATATAGTATTATCTGATTGTTACAAAATATTTTTCACAAAGTAATAATTATGCACTTATCAAATCAATTAATAAATTTCATAATAATTCTAATATTCCGAATTATAATATGAAAATTAACATTATCTTACCAAGAACATCAAGAATTTGGGAGAACACTAATGGAATATGTCTGTTTAATATAAAATTCCCAATTATCCCAATCACTGTCATGAAAACTATTGGATTGGTCAAAACTCCTTTGATCACATGTAATACTAAACCACATGTCCCTGATTTTTGTCCTTGATTATTGACACTCTTTGACGAATCTAAAAATCCACCATCTCTTCTTTTCTGAATCTCTAACATGATGAATCCTATCGGATTCAGGATAACAACAGAGACTGGAGCTATCAAGTAGATGTATTTCAGATATTCTGGATGAGATTCTTCATACAAAGCTTGTACTGAAACAGAACAAAATCAAATTAAAAACAAACAATATGCATTGTAATTCTCATAACCCGAGCTTGTTTCTTGGCCAGCAAGAATCATGTGATGTCAAAACCTCAGTTTGTCTCTTGGCCAGCCAGAATCATGTGATGTCAAAACCTCAGTTTGTCTCTTGGCCAGCCAGAATCATGTGATGTCAAAACCTCAGTTTGTCTCTTGGCCAGCCAGAATCATGTGATGTCAAAACCTCAGTTTGTCTCTTGGCCAGCCAGAATCATGTGATGTCAAAACCTCAGTTTGTCTCTTGGCCAGCCAGAATCATGTGATGTCAAAACCTCAGTTTGTCTCTTGGCCAGCCAGAATCATGTGATGTCAAAACCTCAGTTTGTCTCTTGGCCAGCCAGAATCATGTAATGCCAGAACCTGAGCTTGTCTCTTGGCCAGCCAGAATCATGTAATGCCAGAACCTGAGCTTGTCTCTTGGCCAGCCAGAATCATGTAATGTCAGAACCTGAGCTGGTCTCTTGGCCAGCCAGAATCATGTGATGTCAGAACCTGAGCTGGTCTCTTGGCCAACCAGAATCGTGTGATGTCAAAACCTCAGTTTGTCTCCTGGCCAGCCAGAATAATGTGATGTCAAAACCTCAGTTTGTTTCTTGGCCAGCCAGAATCATGTGATGTCAAAACCTCAGTTTGTTTCTTGGCCAGCCAGAATCATGTAATACCAGAACCTGAGCTTGTCTCTTGGCCAACCAGAATAATGTAATGTCAGAACATGAGCTTGTCTCCTGGCAAGCCAGAATCATGTAATGTCAGAACATGAGCTTGTCTCTTGGCCAACCAGAATCATGTAATGTCAGAACATGAGCTTGTCTCTTGGCCAGCCAGAATCATGTAATGTCAGAACCTGAGCTTGTCTCTTGGCCAACCAGAATCATGTAATGTCAGCCAGAATCATGTAATGTCAGAACCTGGGCTTGTCTTTTGGCAAGCCAGAATCATGTAATGTCAGAACATGAGCTTGTCTCTTGGCCAACCAGAATCATGTAATGTCAGAACCTGAGCTTGTCTCTTGCCCAGCCAGAATCATGTGATGTCAGAACCTGAGCTGGTCTCTTGGCCAGCCAGAATCATGTGATGTCAGAACCTGAGCTGGTCTCTTGGCCAGCCAGAATCATGTGATGTCAGCCAGAATCATGTAATGTCAGAACCTGGGCTTGTCTCTTGGCCAGCCAGAATCATGTTATGTCAAAACCTGAGCTTGTCTCTTGGCCAACCAGAATCATGTAATGTCAGAACCTGAGCTTGTCTCTTGGCCAACCAGAATCATGTAATGTCAGAACATGAGCTTGTCTCCTGGCCAGCCAGAATCATGTAATGTCAGAACCTGAGCTTGTCTCTTGGCCAGCCAGAATCATGTGATGTCAGAACGTGAGCTGGTCTCTTGGCCAGCCAGAATCATGTGATGTCAAAACCTCAGTTTGTCTCCTGGCCAGCCAGAATAATGTGATGTCAAAACCTCAGTTTGTTTCTTTGCCAGCCAGAATCATGTGATGTCAAAACCTCAGTTTGTCTCTTGACCAGCCAGAATCATGTAATACCAGAACCTGAGCTTGTCTCTTGGCCAACCAGAATAATGTAATGTCAGAACATGAGCTTGTCTCCTGGCAAGCCAGAATCATGTAATGTCAGAACATGAGCTTGTCTCTTGGCCAACCAGAATCATGTAATGTCAGAACATGAGCTTGTCTCTTGGCCAGCCAGAATCATGTAATGTCAGAACCTGAGCTTGTCTCTTGGCCAACCAGAATCATGTAATGTCAGCCAGAATCATGTAATGTCAGAACCTGAGCTTGTCTCTTGGCCAACCAGAATCATGTAATGTCAGAACCTGGGCTTGTCTCTTGGCCAGCCAGAATCATGTTATGTCAAAACCTGAGCTTGTCTCTTGGCCAACCAGAATCATGTAATGTCAGAACCTGAGCTTGTCTCTTGGCCAACCAGAATCATGTAATGTCAGAACATGAGCTTGTCTCCTGGCCAGCCAGAATCATGTAATGTCAGAACCTGAGCTTGTCTCTTAGCCAGCCAGAATCATGTAATGTCAGAACCTGAGCTTGTCTCTTGGCCAACCAGAATCATGTAATGTCAGAACTTGAGCTTGTCTCTTGGCCAGCCAGAATCATGTAATGTCAGAACCTGAGATTGTCTCATGGCCAACCAGAATCATGTAATTTCAGAACCTGAGCTTGTCTCTTGGCCAACCAGAATCATTTAATATCAGAACCTGATCTTGTCTCTTGTCTACTTATTGTTGTTGTGTTTGTTTGGGATTTATGGTTACTTTTATTGAGTTTTTGACACTATTGTTTTCAGGGTCATTTAGTTCCTGTCTGATGCCATCCATGTTTACCCTGGGATGTAATACATGTAATTCTTTTCCCCACATACCTACAGAATGCAGTATCATAGTATGGGCAAGAATAAAATACCTCCACAACTTAAGATCAGTGATGTATCCAAATTAAAAGGGAACAGTGAAAAATTATACAATAAAAGGCTTGTTGTGCTTTCAACAAAATTTGGTTACTTTACTATGAGACCGCACTACATGTACTTTGTATATTGATAAAACTGATGATAGTAAAAAGCATGTCCCTTTTATTGTAAACAGCAATCTCTGCCAAGAAAAGTTAATTTTGGCAGGTGTATTGACTTTTTGCTGGTTCTCTTTTTCAATAATATCTTTATAATTATACTTCATACTTACATATAGGGTATCCTAATGCAAAATCATTGCTCTGTGTACAGAACATAGCAAAGAGTGCCGCATACCCATAATTCATTGGTCGTTTCGCAACTATGGTTACTATGACAACCAGAACAAAGACGGCAGATTTTGATATAAGAACGCTGACCAAAAACATCCAGTTTACAATTGAAAAATCGAGTATGCACATATTTTTGAAGAGTAAAGCTGGAAGACAGAATTTTGAAACAAATGTTCCAATTCCTTTTCCTTGCGATGAAGAAATGATGTTTGTTCGTCCAGCCATGTAACCAAACAGAATGATGACAAAACACTGCACAATTGCAGGATACAGGTTGTCGATGGTAACAGTTGGACCATCATCTGTATGACTCACATTGTGTGAAGTCTCAGAAGAGTTTATTTTTATATCCATAGCTACTGATATATAAAGATGATTCAAGAACGATGAATTTGTGAATTATATTTCTTCTGCATGGTTAACATGGTTAATGCAACAATGAAATGTTGTTCCTTTTCAAGTAGATATATATATTTCTGAAGATGACAATGCCAGTTCCTGAAATCTACCGGTATGTGCTATTTCCATTCTGATTTCCTGGAAAAAAATAGGAAAAAAGGATTTGTGAGACACAACTTTCAAATATTTACATAAATATATACTCCACTTAACATGGAACATTTTTTCTACTTTACTGACAATTCAGTGAAAATTAGACCAATGAGAATTATACTGATGTATTGAAAAAAATATCCCTTTGCTCAGCAATCAATTGCTGAAAGGATGTATGAATTAACATTGTAAGTGTTTCAATTGTATGTACACATGTGACTAATAGCTGGCTGACAGACCATGCCAGTGAAATGTCTGTTTCATGTTGATATGCAGTGTAAATGTTTTACAATGTTTATAACAGCCAGCTTAATTCAAAATTGCACTTCTGTTACTGTGTTATTTCAACTTATGGTCAAACAAAAATCAAGTTTGGATATGGTTATCTGTGGAAAATGATCAGGGAGAGAGGATAAAAAATTTTTTATTTATTTATTTTAATTTTTTTGTTTTTATTTTGTTAAGACAGCAACATCTTGTTTAATTCCATTTCAAATTTTTTTACCAAAATTCAGGCTCTATTCACACACTGCAAGTAATAAAATTCTGATATAAACAACAAATGACACTGTCTGAAGTTGATTTCAGACATGGCAGTTACATATTACAATCTATGAAATGTCTCTTTTTTCATAAAAGGGGGTAGTTGTTACATTTTGTGTTACTTTAAAATACAGACCATGTTTCTTGGAATTAATTTATGTTTTAACTGCTAATGCTCATATTCATGTATAAATTGTAGGTAATATACAAATGGTTGGAAAGAAAACCCAAGTCCCACACAAAATTGAAAACACTTAATTACAATATCAATGGGCATATATGTGAAGTACTGCTATTAAATTTCTCTATACATATGCATTTGATCACAGCATGATATTATTATTTTCATCCTTCTATCATGAAATCTTTATTTATAAACTCAGAAATATTTAAGTTTTTTTTTCAATATTTTAAAACTTTTTTCTGGGATTCACATTTTATAATATCTTATAACCAATCAGAATCCAGGATTTTTATACAAGGCTTAATTAAGGTGATTATAAACACCACTTTCCCTTTCAAAATATATATATATATATCTAAAAAAAAATTTAGACTTGTCTCGTAGACCTTCTAGGTGGCAGCTCCCAAAAAATAAAGCCTAAAAAAATGACTTCAGGTTAGGTGTCTGGCCAAAACAAAGGATACTTTCGTTGATTTTTTATACATATTACACATGTAATTCATTGTAATATGACCATCCCAAGCTGTCATATCATTAGTTACATTTGTACAGTTATAACTGACCCAATTTCCAATAAATATGAATTACATTCCCTGCTGTTTAACTACGGCTATCAGACCAATTAACCCTTTCGCTGCAACTATCAATATTCAAAAGTGCTAAGACGCTATGAACGTAACAATATTCTGTAGACGGACTGGCCTGACAATCAAACAATAAATGTTTTACGTAATGTGACGTAACTGTATTTACACTTTCTTATGACGTTATGCTTTGCAATTAAAAAACACTTCCCTAAAACCTCCAAATATAGTAGCATTAAACAACTCTTGTCCGGTTTTTACTCCAATAAAATACCACAATATAAACACAAGAAAATAAATTATAGAGGAATTTTGTTTGTAATTATTTGGTTATTGTTTTCTGAAAAGCAGTGCTGAACTAACTTTGTGCCATCATTATGTTGTGGTTTTTTTTTAGGAAGGGATGGTTGTTGCCTCATGAAGATTTATCTCACATCCTCATTTTGAATCGTTGCAAATATGCACTCAAATTGTTTATATGGTGCAAAAGAAGATTTTTATCATTGTGCCAATTTTGGAGTTTGTGTTGTGCTACTGCCAGGGGTCGTGCTGGCATTCAAAAACTTTTCGCCAGAAAAATTGCCAAAGCATCATTTTTGTCGCCAGTTTCAAAATTTGTTCACCAAGTCACCCTCCCCTTTTCGAAACATACATGATTGTTCTTTTATTCATTACTATTTGAAATAACATGAGCTGAAAAGTATTTTTGATGAAATAAAGTTTTAATGACAGTTAACTTTCATCTGAAATGACCTTCATTCGGAAGGTTCCATTTGTGTTTGTTGATGTTAAACTGGAAGTGACATCACAATCTCTGCTGATGGAAAATTTTATGATATAATGCTTTTAACCACCTGTTAAAGGTCTTAAAAAGAATGCATATTTATTTTCTTAATTACCGAATAAAAATCTTGATAATATAAATATTACCTTAGTGTATAAATTGAATTGTCCTCAGAGGGTGGTCAATCGATTGAGCAGTCACGTGTAAACAATCTTAGCACCTGCAAGTTATTGATTATATATCTGTTTACTTTTGAAACACCTGTTGTGTTTATTAGCCTGATGTAAACTGTTCAATTATCATAGATAATTATATAAAACTGACAAATGATGATTCTTAGTCACCATTTTAAAATGTTTTCACATAAGTGCCAGATTTAAAAAAAAAAGATTAAAAATTATGTCGCCAGAAATATCACAAACTATAAAATTCTGTCACCAAATTGAATAAAAAAATCGCATTTTGCGACACTGGCGAAGCCTAGCGTAGTTCCTGACTGCATACATGTTTGAATGATGTCAGTCTGTTATTTGACAAAATTTGTGTGTATAACATATAAGAAACCAAAAACTGGTGGAGTGACAGCAAAAAGGATTTTACTGCATCATTGCTTTAAGCTGCCAAACCATCCACTGGTCAGCTTCGCTTTAAAACATTCTTTAAGGATTAATTTAATTACTTTACCACTGACCCTCTGTCATTGGTTTATGTGCATGTGTTTTTGTGTTTTACATTTTTTCATATACATGTAGATGCATTTTTTTATTTTTTCTCTGTTTTCAAAATAGAATGATTAGTGAGGCAAAAAACCATTTTGTCTGGAAGTTGGGGATGCCGGACACCCAAGAACCATTCCACCAAAGTTCATAGGAGAAGATCTTTAAAGGAAAAGACAATGACAAAAATGCATTAAAAAAGCAAAATCACAAAATTTTATTCCAAAAAGAATCCTTTTCAGGGGAGATAATTGGCTGAAGATTTTTCTAATGATATGTAAAGGAAATTTTAGTTTTTTGGAAATAGTAAGAAAAAATGAACGGTGACCCCAATTTTTCTTTTAATATGAAAGCATGTCAGATAAATGTTCTTTTCTCAATTTAAAAAAAAATTCTATCTGTCATTTTTTTTTTTGTACAAGAAATTCATATTTTTGCCTAATCTACATGTATATAAATTCTGTGCTTATTAATTCATCATTATAACCGGTTTTCCAATATTTTGATCTCAAGCACTGCTGACGCGTTGTCAGTCAACGAAATGGCCATACAGTGAATCAAATTTATTTTGGTATTTTGTGATATGATTTATTGCCAAATATTAAGACTAAATTATCTCAAAATCAAGAACAGTGACCTATGTTTTTTAAATTGAAATTTCCAAGTTTATCCGTCCAACATCCTGCATGGCAAAAAATTAGGAAAATCTATCTGCCAAAAATATTAGTATTGATTTACCTTAAATTATTTGAAAACCCAATATTTTGTTGACGTTTAGAGATTCAAATTTTTTTTTATGAAAATATACACAAGGGTATTTTTGATAAATTTGTTAGGATAAAAAGACAATGCTAAAAGTGAGCAGGGTGAAGTGCCCTGGACAACTTACGGTAACTTTAATACAGATAACTAAAACTTCAAACATTATTGTTACTAAAGGGTTTGCTATGGTAATTAAAAACAATTTATGCTGTTTCAAATACATTTATCAATATTTTGATTCATTCTTAAAAAAAAGTTAAGTCATGACTTACTATGAAAATTAGCAAATACTTTATCATGTAGAAACTGCCAAATCTGAAAAGTTATGCAATTGTTAAATATTTGGCCTTGAAATGTATCCTTCACTGCCTCTTAACAACAAAAGCAGCCTGTATTATACAACAAAAACAGTCTATATTATATAACAAGAACTGCTGACAACATGTGACAAATGGTCCTGATTATGTAATCCGTTTAGGGATTCTGTGTCCGGAGCTATTTTTCTGACTTGGTCGTCCACTATACAAACTATTCAGTGGGCGGCCAAGTCAGAAAAATTGCTCCGGACATAGAATCCCTAAAAGTAAAGGGATTACTGATTATGGAATGCGCGTTCTAATAATAAACCCAGTTTTTGAAAGCTGGAAACTTACAGACAAAAGGATACTAATGAAAAGAGATCGTATTGATTATTTCCTTTTAACACAAATATTCAGAAGCCTTTAAAATAGACACAGATAATGCACATATGTCAATATAATATTTACCGATGTTACGATGAAGCAGGAAGTAGCACAAAGGGAAATAATTGATAGAAAAAACGCGGGAGTTGTCTTCAGTGAGATTATTTTCTTATGAGCTGGACAACAATCTTTCTTCCTCATTCTTTTATCAATTTCTTCTTTATTTGTATTCAAAACACTTTAAAATTATTATTCAATGAAATTTTAAAAATCAGTCTTGCCGTCTAAAACAAAACATCATGTTAAATTTACATTTATTTAAAAGTTCTCTTTCTAATGACATAGACTCAGAAACTTTATTCACAGTGTGGGAACGGAACTGCACGGTTTTTTAAATGTTTTGGTCATTCGGGAGACTGTCAAGCGGGGCTCCGACATTCGAAAGAACAACAAGTCGCTGAATGTAAGGTTTGATTAACGCACAAGTTACTATATTAAGTTTCTGCTACAAGATTTGGTAACGAAAACATTCTACATGTATATATATACCAATGAAATACTACAAACGACATATGCACCCAGAAGTTTTCCCTAAAATGGTTGAGCTCAGAGTAAATCGATCAAAATTCTCCATCAACAGCGAATAAAAATGCTAAAAGAATGCAAAAAAATAATCGTCACTACAACAATTTTTACAATTGACCCTTTTCCGATATATAGTCTTACCTCTCTGAAAGTTTGATAACCATCGTCTCAGTAGAAAATAAAATTGATTAATTTTCTTAATGTTGGAAAATTTTATTGACTGTACAATCGCTTGCTCGCTTACTGTACAATCACTTGGAGCTTTACTGTACAATCACTTGGCCAAAATAATAAAATACATTGCATATTTATTTCATTGTTTTCTATTTCTGCACTATAATATTGATGTATTAAACATTTAAATAAGAGTGAACATTCAGTCATTTTTTGCCGATTAAGCTTCTATCAAGTACACCATTCTAACGTACATGTAGTTTTCTATACCAGAGAGACAAACAATCGAAAATCAGTATACAAGACAAAAAAGTACAACACAAATGAAAATAAATCACTGATAAAAAAAAAAGCTCGCACAAAATGCACATAAAAAAGTCATTTCGAATATTCCATTATTATTTTATATCAAAGTTTTTAATTAAGCTTTTAAGTTGTAAATTAGGCCGTTAGTTTTCTCAATTGAATTGTTTCATATTTTTCATGTCGGGGCCTTTTATAGCCGCCTATACGGTATGGGTTTTTCTCATTGTTGAAGGCCGTACGGTTGCCTATAATTGCTTACATCCACTTCATCTGAACTTTGATGGATAGTTGTCTTATTGGCAATCATACCACATCTCCTTATTTCTATATTATAAAATAATATGAATTCTATCTCTAAAGTTTCAATAATCTTGATTGACAACTAGGACGAGTTGATAACACAACTTAGGTACCGTCTTTTGTAAATTTTTGCTTAAGAATTACTACGTTCACAAGTGGGGGAGTATTAAGTGAACAGTTCCTTAATACCAGATGTACAACTTAAATATGCGTGCAATATATATGTGAAGTTTCAAGGATTTTGCCCGTCCGATATCACTTTACTATAAGCCGGTTTTGCTTTCATGCAATCCGGCCAATAAAAGTTCAAATTTGAAATTCCCAATTTTATTTCTTTGATAAAACAAAGTTTATAGATAACAATTAGTTTTTTTCTGAAAGGGATTGATATAACTGCCTTCCATTAAAGAAAAGGTAGGTACTTTGACCTCTGAGTAGAAATGAAAACCCCAATCCCCACTCACTTCACCCACTTCATACTTCAAAAGCTAAAAAAAATCGATGTACTATTTTCGGAAGATTTTCGGAAAAATGATGCTCATACTTTAAATCAATCATATATATTAAAAAGCCAAAGCCCTGTTTTCTATTGGAAACCCATACAAGATTATACAACCTTTCGAATCAAAATTCACAATGCGACTCGTTTCTACAGAATCCCTGAAAATTTCATTGATTTCATTATCTTGTTTGAAAGGAGTTGCGGACGGGTGATTCATACCCCCTTTAAAACAAATTGTATAAAATAAAAATCTGAGTCCATTGTGTAATTCGAAAGAGACAACAGATAAAAAAAGATAGTAGGTGCACTATGCATAGCCTGTACATGCAGACTCCTGGAAAGTTTCAGTCCCTTTAATGGTTGTGGACGGGAGATGCCTTATCCAATATAACAACAAGTATACAAGAAATTCTGAAGTCCCTTTTTCAAGAAGGAAAACTCCAGCGCTGGAGATGTAAAGTCAAGCGCGGTAGATTTAAAGTCAAGCATTGGAGATGTAAAATCAAGCGCTGTAGATATAAAGTCCAGCGGTAGAGATGTTAAAGTCCAGTGCTGTAGATATAAAGTAGAGCGCTGGAGATGTTACTTCTACAGCGCTCGACTTAACATCTCGAGCGCTAGATTTTACACCAACCATCTTCAGCGCTAGACTTTAGAATTGCAGCGCTGGACTTAAAAGAAAGACAAGCTCCCTCTTTAAACTTTTTTAAAAATTGTATTTTTCACTTTTTATTTTATTTCGATCCCGATAATTTTGGGATGCTTTTCTACTGAACCCTGTTTGTCTCACACAAATAAAAAGTTGTGGTTTTGAAATTCCAGCGCTGGAGATGTAAAATCCAGCGCTGTTGATCTAAAAGTCCAGTGTCATAGATCTAAAGTCCAGCGCTGAAGATCTAAAGTCCAGGCGCTGCAGATTTAAATTCAAGCGCTGGAGATGTAACATCTGCAGCGCTCGACTTTATATCTACAGCGCTAGACTTTAGCATCTGTAGCGCTGGACTTTGGATCTCAAGCGCTAGACTTTAGATCTTCAGCGGTGGACTTAAGATCTGTAGCGCTGGATTTTAGATCTACAGCGCTGGATTTCATATCTCCAGCGCTGGAATTTAAAAACCACTATTCTTTATCTGTATGAGACCAACAAGGCTCAGCAGAAAACAATCCCAAAATTATTGGGATCGAAATAAAATGCAAAGTGAAAAATATATTTTTTAAAAAGTTTAAAGGGGGAGCTTGCAGTTTTCTTCTTTACGATGGGTTGTCTGTTCTTTTTTACTGATGAATTTGGGAACAAGTCTCTGTATCTTCTTATATAAAAGTGAAACTCCAAATTGATTGGTGCTTTTACATGCTTTGTATTATCGGATTTATCATAACATCGTTCATCAAAAGAATAACAATTTTATACAAGTCGAGCAAACCGCACTATAATTGTGTAGTTGAAAACGAAGTTTTAATGAATAAGTTCATTTTAGGTTTTCCAAATAAGAAACAAAGTCTTACAATTATCTTGTATTAGTATTTGTCAGCTTGTTTGTTAATAGTAATATAAATCCTATACGTGTGTGTGAGTGTACACTTCTGTAAATGATAAGGTCGTCTCAAGTACTAGTACTTTGAAGTGGAAAGTGATTTTTGAAAACACGAAAGCATATTTATATAAAAGAAATTGTGTAGACAGTTGTATAAATATATAAATGGGATAGTGAAAAAAAATCAGTGTTGGTTTTAAAGAAATTTGATTTGTTAATCTCCTTTTTTTTTAGTTCTGAAGGAGATTTTGAATTTAGAAATTCTAAAATCGGGTTTTTTCACGCATACTCTAGCCAAAATCATGACACTGCTCCCAAGCGACAATACAGAACTGCTCCAAGTGATAATACAGTCGAAAGTTGTTTACCGACAAGCGACCGTACAGTGAAAAATATTTAGTGCCATGTATTTGTAAAGATTTCGAACTATTAGTGAGTGTAAACATATTGAAGTTAAATTTGAGGAAAAACTATATATTAATTCTATTAAAAGAGGTTAAATTTTTTGAAAAAAATTCTTTTAAAGTAAAAATTCCAGCTGAATGAACACAACCATTTGCATAATTTGGGTCGGAGCTCTTAGTTTCATTTCAATGTTTTCCCTGTTTTCTTGCCTTAAGAATGTTTTCTGCACCCCTGAATGTTAGAATATTAATGACAGATATAAACATTTACTCATATGCATTACAAGTAAGCCCCAGAGATAATAGTGATAAAAAACACTTACCTCCTCCGTAGCTGTAAATTATTTCGAATGTCGGAGCCCCGCTTGACAGTCTCCCGAATGACCAAAACATTAAAAAACCGTACAGTTCCGTTCCCACACTGTGTGGTCGCCTTCCATTAACCGATAGTAATAGATAATTGGTTCCTGTTTTTACCGATTGAAAAACACTAGTTTATAGAATCGAGAATAACAGACCAAAAAAATTAATGAATACAGAATAACGGACTTAAAAAATAAAGAATAGAGGATCCCGGTGTTCTACAGTATAAAGAATAATATAAATATGGATAAAGGATTTGAGAAAAAACACTGATTACCGAAAATAACAACTGCACAGATTAAAGAAATGTTCTCTGAAATGAAGTGCAAATATACTTCAAACAGTACTTTCAAAAGACAAACATACAATTTAATTACATCTTATACCAGCGCATAGTGACTTCCTTGACCTTTGACTTCAAGGTCAGTGAAATGTATACCGCGACAAAACTACATTTTCTTAGTTTATCGTTGCAATTTTGAATTTTTCACCTGTAAAAAATGTTAACCTGACAAAATTTTACAGAATAAGCGATTTTTTAACATAATAGAGAAAAATGGGACAGATATTAATAGAAATTTTAGACACCCATCCATACCCTCATATTATACATTTAGTGACAGGTGCTTTAGAATGGTGTCCTATTATGTATTTTTAGCATTGTCTTTATCACTACCCGGGAACAAAGATTTTCCTAAGGAATAGAATAGAGACTGAAAACGGGGAATCTGTCAAAGAGACAACAACCCGACCAAAGATCAGAAATTTTGATTTGCGTTTTCCCCATCCCTAATACCATGAATACGTTAATATTTGATTAAATGGCATGTAAAAAGATTACGCAAAGTGTATTAGAGGAATTAATTCTCAGGTTCGGAAACGGATTAATTGGCGTAATAGCATTAACGATAGCAACTGTAAGTTAATCAACACGTTAGCATGAAGAAAAATTTAAAACACAAACAAAAATAATTGTTTGAATCAATTAAAAAGCATTTAGTTGACAACTGTAATAAACTCTGGTATTGTTAATCATTAATTTTAATTTTACAATTTATGTGTATCAGAAAGGATCTATAGATTTATGAATTGTTAACACGACGGGATTGGCAATAAGTAAAGAAGGTGAGTCCATTTCATTCAAATTTTGTAATTCTGTAAAACATTTTTCAAGAGGTTGCTATAAAGCAGAGTTAATGTTTTCTTGACCTCCATACTGACGACTGACTTTAATGTCTGGGTCCTGTCAAGGGGGTAATGTTCAGTAAGAAAAGTAGAAAAATGGACAATGCAGGTTGGATTCTGCAATTTTATTCGTTAAATTTTAGAAAAATAACTGTAATTCATTCAGTCTTTTGCAGGGTTTGGTCGGAAAACAGACCTATTTTATATAAATTGAAAGTTTTAGTTATATTTTTTTCTTTCTTTCAGAAATGACAAATTTTGTAACTTTTGACTCCAACAGCATATCTTTAAATTGCATTAGGACTAAAATTTGATATAAAACATTTGAATATTAAAAACACTTTTTTTTGTGTACGACAATCAAAGAAAATGTCCGAGATAAGCAGAAGTGAAAGCCTGAGGCTTCCAACAGAATCTACGTGGGATGATAGCGAGATGTTAGGCTACACACCGAATGATTTTCATGATACCCCTGTTGCTGAATTTCCGCACCACAACACGGATACTGAAGAAAAACGAGGAAGAAACGAAGATATTACAGTAGATAACGTAAATAATGAAACATATATATCGAAAAAGATTGAAGACGCTTCTGAAAAAGATGAGGAAATCATAACAGAACGTAAACAAGACGCTCAATCATTTGAAGAATCCGAAAACCCAATTACCTCTAAAAAAGTACGAATGGACATCAACAACAGTCTAAATAACGAAGACAGGCGTCAAGTTCATTCAGTGGATACAGACAGAATTCACGGAGGGACATTTGATAATAGGAAGAAGAAAAAACAACGAAAAATAGGTTTTGAAAACAACAGGCAACCATTACATATTAAGAGCCAATCAATTGACTTTGACGGAACTGCGACGGAAAAGCGGGAAAATGAAGAGAGAAGCCATTCGAAGTTACCATCACTACAAAATGTTGCCACCTTCTTAAAAAATGCTCGTCAGAGGTAAGTATTGGTATTAAGTGTCAAAGTACAAAAGAGCACTTCAATTAAATTGTTCCGGGAGCATTGCCAACAAATGTTTACTAAGCTATTCTTAGTCTAACCAATTTATTACTGCAGGTGAATTTTGAAACGTGCAGTACTTCAGTTAATCAGCTTAAAAGAAGATTAATTTTACAAAATATATCCTTTATTTTAAAGTTCTTAAAATCGTAGAATATAATCAATAAATATATTAGTAGATTAATTTTGTTTAAATTTATTATAGGGAGTGGAATAAACGTATATATTATAAAAAAGTTTACTAAAATGAAATCAAAATAATAAAAAAAATAGTTGTCATTAAATCACTCTTAGTCAGAAATTAAAAGCTATGAATAAAAATATACAGATAATCATGTGACAAGACCTTATCTGATATCTATAGATTAATACATGACCTAATCCATATCGGACCGTTTATAATACCGAGACTGAGGGCTTGCCCGAGGTCCGATGTGGGTCGAGGGATGATACCCGGTCCGATATGGATTAGGTCATGTATTAATCTGTTTATCATATACTGTCTATAAGTACTTATTCCGAACGCACCCGGCCTATTAGCCAGACCACGTGACTCAACGGTCTGATACGGCCATATCAGCCCGGGTACGTTCAAATAGCACTTGAATAATGCGTTATTAGCTAGGGTATGCAGATACCGGTAGTTACACATGTGCAAAACCATCATATTTAGCACTAAGTATATGATAAAAGAAACTGAGAATTCCCATATGTTTACGACTGCTTGAGTTGAAAAAAATCACTCAAACAGTTTTAGGTATAGAAAGTTTTTTTTAAAAAGCCCACTAAAGAACATTTCCTTAATAACAGTCAATTCAGGGTATAGTGTTGCGCAGTATTGTTGTTTTGATTTTTTAAGTATCCATATCATGTTAGCTGTGACATATTACGAATTCGGCTGGGGTTACTTGAATTTCTATCAATAAATGGTCGAAAATGGCATTTTTTGTCTTTTATACTATACAAAGAGACATAATACCATCTTCGACAATTTATGGAATGAAATTAAAGTGACCGCGATCTTCATTCATTGCAATGTGAATTTATTCTTCTCATGCAGAGACTTCGAAAATCATCGAAAAACAAGATAAACGATTCTCACAGTTTTCAATTAACACTAATGAGTGTCAAACATTCAATGGAAAACTTTTTTTTTGGGGGGGGGGATATATCTCAAAACGATTTTTAACAAATAAATTAAAGACATTACTGCAACTGTATCTTTTGCCTTCTCTGTTAATTGCATCATCTTGCTTAAATGCCCCAAATATTCCAAGAAGAAGAGATTTTGCCTTTCCCTTTTCTAGTTCATTAATTTTTGCGTTAAATATGACGTCATAACAAACGAATGTGAAATTGCTGGAAATGTTCCAGTTTCTAACCATGTGTACTCTTAGAACATATCTAATTGTTATTGTACTGAATTTTAGTAAAACAACGAGTGTTTTTCTTAAGAAATCTCGAAATATTTAGGACACATATTACAAAATTATCCTTTATGATTTACATTTCAGGGTTATACTTATTAATGATATGTATATCAGCTTGATCTCTTTTATGATTTGATTTTCAGCGGTATATTCTATTGTGATATGTATTTCAGGATTAATCTCTTTTATAATTTATATTTCAGGGTTATACTCTTTTGTGATTTATATTTCAGCGTTATACTCTTTTGTGATTTATATTTCAGCGTTATACTCTTTTGTGATTTATATTTCAGCATTATACTCTTTTGTGATTTATATTTCAGCGTTATACTCTTTTCTGATTTATATTTCAGTATTATACTCTTTTCTGATTTATATTTCAGAATTATACTCTTTTCTGATTTATATTTTAGCGTTATCGTCTCTTATGATTTATATTTCACCGTAATACTCTTTTGTGATTTATATTTTTGCGTTATTCTCTTTTGTGATTTATATTTCAGCGTTATACTCTTTTGTGATTTATTATTTAGCGTTATTCTCTTTTGTGATTTATTTTTTTACGCTATACTCTTTTCTGATTTATATTTTAGCGTTATCGTCTTTCGTGATTTATATTTCAGCGTTATACTCTTTTGTGATTTATATTTCAGCGTCATACAAGGAATAGGAATCAGGAAACCCAATCCTGTTGAAAACAAATTTAAGGCAGAAGTTGACAGATTATGGAAGATAAGAAGTAATCTACTGAAGAAAGAAAGGTCAGTATATAACTTTTTTTTATACTTTATGTAAATTTCTCTACTTTTAATGCATTTTCATTGGTTTACAAGAATGTAGTATTTTACTCGATCACCCCGGGGGTATTTTACACTGTCACCCGCTCATAAAATCCAAGACATTCAGTAAAATAAAACAAATAACAAATTTCTAAGAGGTGGACGGACTATATTGTAACCCCTCTGAAAACATTGTCAACCTCGGCTTCGCCTTGGTCGAGAGAGAAATGACTTCACAATATATTTTTGAAAAAATGTGAATTTATATAGAAATCAATGGGAAAATGAAATGATGTAATAATGATGGCCAATTACTGGTGGTGGTACATGATGTCATGTAGATATAGCAGCGTCAAAATATGTTCATTTTAGCTGCTGCTCGCATACGGTAGTAGGCTCAAATACTAAACGTCCGTTAATCGTATAAACATAAAGAGGGGAAAATCGTTTTTAACACGAGTTCACAACACGGGTTCATCCGTTTGCATCCTTTCACCTAAAATTTCTGAAGCATAAGTCTTACAGAAGTAATAAAAATGTACGTTTTTTATACACAGTAATAGGCATGTAAATATAGGTTTTAACGTCCGAAACAAAGTGTCGATTCCTATTTTTACTGTGAACCAATAAAAATGCTAAAGGCTAATAGGTTTTTCTCTCTCGAATTTTCTTGAATCAGCGGAGTCAACAGATTATTACGTTTGAATGTTGTCTGTGGTACAAAGTAATAATTGTTGAAAATGTAAATTGTATTGAAAAAAATAATAATAAGAAGCTATAAGAAAAGTAGTGGATTTTTAAATTTATTCTTTATGTATATCTATAGAAGACGAAATAAATATAATTTTTTTTACAGCTATGGACGAGAGAACATATTTCAGCTTAAATCCTTAATAACAGACACAGTTGATTTGATAGGGCGTGTACGAGTAAATATCAGGGATAAAGAAATGTAAGTAACGATCACATACAATCACTGACAAAATATGTTTTATTTTTTCCTCTCAGTTAATACTATTATAACAAACCAAAATAATTAGCAAACAGCTGTGTACATACCGTGACATAAGAAATATATATATACTGTTTTGGACATCGTGCTGTAGTGGTTAGCGCTACGGACGACGAAGGCAAAGGTTACTGGTTCGATTCTTGTTCGGAATAAAAATTTCCGGGATCAAATTTGAGACGTTCTATTGACACCATTATGAGTATTTCTCGATAAAAAGTGCATGTTAGTTTGTTGAATGGGGACGAAAAATGGCTGATCCGTGTTAACAACACACTTTGCATGTTAAACACTCCCATGTAGATGTCGAAAAGGTCACTACAGGGGCCGCTCTCGAATCCGCCAAGTGAAGAGGGATAAACATAAGTTGATATAACTTTTTTCACAATTCACTATATATAATAAGTTTCAACATTTTTTTTAGTTTCATAAAATTTTACAGTGAATCATATGTAATATAGTAAATTTAAAAGTATCAGAATCGCTCAAGTAACATCATCCTCCCAAGTCAGGGTTTTGTATTGACGTTCAAACCCCTGACAAGACTCATTCATATTTAGTGGGTCGAACATATCGCCGCCTGGTGTGTGACATTTGAAGTGATAATATCAACAAAGAGAGAAATATAGATTCTCCTTCAGGTACGAGTGAGTTATGAAATTTCTCCACCCGAGATAAAACTATTGAGAGTGGAGAAATTCCATAACTCACGAGTAAATTGAAGGAGAATCTGTTTCTCCTATGATTTTCGACAAAAACCTCAAGAAAATGTCGTTGCCATGTAGTTTGTTTACATAGACGTCATTTCGGGACTTCTCTAGTATATCGTTCCAATAACAGTAGAAAAAAACGGCGGTAATTCCCACGTAGAAAGTTAATCAACGGGAAGTTGATATTATGTATTTTTATCCCACCGATTAAACAAGTCAAGAATAGGAGAAATGAACATAACCCTGTCTAACAAATTTAATGTGAAAGCAATTTTGATCTGTCGAGAAAGTCAAGGTATATATCACATGGTATTGTGATGATAATACTCCAGGGACTCGAATTTACATCGCAGAAATCAGATAGCATCTCACTCACCATGTACGACCTAAATCATCAGAAAGACGGCACGATTTTCTATTTTTCGGTCTTGGAATCTTAAACAAGGGAAAACTGTAGTGAAATCGGACCCCTTAATTAGGACTACATTTCTATTTAACAATGGGTATGGGGACTATGTATTAGAAATCGGCCGTTTCCTCAAAAACATACTTTCAGTATCTCAAACAATATAATGCATGTTCGAGAAAACAATGCGCTTCCTGTAAATGAGAAAGTTGCTTTGTGGAGGATGAATTCTTTGATACGAATTTTGATGCACATTTCGCCGATTTACGACTCATCAGTTGTACTTAAGGCATAAAATGTTGAAAACCAAAACAATAGTCAAAATATTGAAGAACAAATTCAAAAATTAAAACATGACCGTAAGGGTGAAGCTAAAACCATTAAAGATATCGAGTCAGTGGTTATAATAAATTATTTGATACCAATTTTTATGAAGATTTATTCCTCATCCAAATGCAACAGGTGAAAGTAGCTTTCACTGTCAAATAAAAAATATGCTGTCTTTCCGACGTTACCGGTTGTCCAAGATAATACAGTAGAAATACATTTGACAGGTTTGTGTAAAAAAATCTTCTTAATGTTACAGATATACAGATGAAGACGTAGAGTTCCATGCTAGGGAAATAAACAGTTTACAACTCCTATTCCACGGTACATTGGAAATATGGTTGAAAATCAAAGACACGGACCGTAAAGAGTTGGTATTTTTCTTTTTTATTGTTTTGTCTTAAACGTTCACACATATTAATTTTTATCTTTGCACGTTCGAAGAAAGTTCGCAGATATAGCGATTGTCTCCGGCGGTCCGTTCGTCTGTCACACTTTCTTGGGACATCAACTCCTTCTTCACTTTAGGGTTTAGTAATTTATTTCTATACAGGATGGTTGCATACCACCTGTAGCTGCGCATTAAGGTTTTAGAACTTTGATTTTCTAAACAAAGGGCCCACAAGGGTCGAACTTCGAAAATTTTGAATTCACGTTTGTGACCTAATGCACCATATGCAGATGCGCAATAAGGTTTAAGAATTTTAATTTTTTTAAATTGCGGCCCACAGGTGGCGAATTTCAAAAATTTTCGATTCAAGTTTATGACGCAAACTATTTATTTTTTCAATTTATTCATTTTATTTCTATACAGTAGTGTCATGCACGATATGTAGATGTGCAAAAAGGTTTTAGAATTTTAATTTTCTAAAATAGGGGCGCATAGGGGTCGAGTTTCAAAGATTGTAAATTTAAGTTTGTGACATAAACTTGTCCATCATTTTCCAATGTATGTTTTTTTTCCTAAACAGTGTTGTAATGTACATTATGTAGATTTGCAATAAGCTTTTCAAAATTTAGATTTTTGGATTTGGGTAATTGTCCCAACTAATTGCAGGGGTGCAGGGATAACTGTCGATTCCGACAGTGAAGCTTTCTAGTTATTTTATATTTTTCGTTATAATTTTAATCTTTTTGTTTTTTAACTCATTGATCAATAAATTTTTTGGTAGAGTCTGCATTATCTAATTCTTTTTAACTATTAACTAGGTTTTCAAACATGAAAATCTGGTAACTAGTTTGGCGCATATGCGGCATGTAGATCCAAACAATTATTGCAGTACAGAAGAACCACGTTTGTTGTGTTGCTTATTTCTTGTTTGTCTGTTTTATATAATCGTTTGCCCAGTTTTATTTTATCTTTGATTCTTGATTACCGGTATCACATCATTGTTAGCCGTTCAGTTTTATTACACGTTGTATACTTTCTATGGTACCTGTTGTGCAGTAATTAATATATCGACAAACTTTCTTTATTGTTTGATGTATGAACAATTCTCTACTTTAGTTACAAGAATATGATACTACCAGAAATGATGGAGTTAGCGACAGATTTAACATCCATTTTTGGTGAAGTGATGGCTTTATTTTTACAGAGGTAAGTTAACCTTTCAAACTGACAGTAAACAAAAAGCAATCTTGCTGAACAATCTTGGCTGCAATAGTTTTAAGATTTAAAATAATAAATCGTTTGATAAGATGCACAAGATGTTAACATTTTACCGATTTACTACTCACCAGCTTTTTCGCAGCATACATTGTATACTTTTAAGCTCACCTGGACCAAAGGTCGTCGTCTTAAACTTTCCTTTAAATATCTTCTCCTTTGAAACAACTGGGCCAAGTGGGACCAAACTTTTTCGGAATGGTCCTTGGGTGTCCCCTTCCAAACGTATGTCCGACATCCCCGACTTCTAACCGACATGGCTGCTGTAACTAAAAATAGAAAAATGGATTTCAAACATCTTCTTCTATGATACTACATGGCCAGTTAGAACCAAACTTGTCAGCAATGGTCCTTAGGTGGTCCTCTTTCAGAATTATGTACGATGACCCGGACTGTCAACCAAGGTGGCCGCCACAGCAGGGGAAAATTCATTCCAAAATCTTCTTGGCTAAAACCAATTGGAATCAGACTTGGCAGCAATGGTCCTTAAATTTTTCTCTTTCAAAATTGTGTCCAATGACCATGGACTGTCAGCCAAGATGGCCACCACAGCCGAACTTAGTTTAACATAGGCTCTTATCAGAAAATTCTATTCAAATCGTCTTGTCTGAAACCACTTGGCCAATTGAAACCAGACTTGGCAGCAATGGTCCTTTAATGGTCCTCTTTCAGAATTATGTCTGATGAACCGGACTGTCAACTAAGATGGCCACCACACCCGAACTTAGTTTAACATAGTACTCTACGGGAAAACCAGCCAAGATGCCTGCTACACTTAAATTTTTAGTCCTGCTCAAGGTGCAGAAGTTAAATCTATGTGAGCGATACAGGCTCTTAAGAGCCACTAGTTCAGAATTGACTTAAGAGGAATCTCTAATTAAACCCTCCAAACATATTCTGAAAAAACGTCGGTTTAAGTTGGAGGAGTTTTGGACTTGACTCGATGTAAAACACGAGATAAAAGCGTGAAGTTATAAACTTTAAAACAATTTTTAAAAATAAATTTTATCATTTTTATTTTTAAAGACTATTTGAAGTATTTATTGGTTTGTTGAACAGGTTTAATTTGAACATCATTCCTATGTTGAGACCAGTACACGGGATGTATTACGGATTAGGAGTACACTGTAGATATAACTGTTTGGATAAAGATATCATGTAAGTATGAAATTTATTTTGGTCTAATAATAGTTATGTTAGAAACACACACACTTATCGCTCTAATTCATAACAATATGGTTGTGGTTGAATTTTTACTTTATGCTGAGTAATTTCAAAATTTTTGAAATGTGATTAGATGAAATAGCTCCTGACTGATGTGCGTAAATTACCGCATTTGAATACACATGATCATGGTTGAAAAATCTGTTCCGAACAAATATTGGTCATGAAAGAGATTGAAAATTAGTTCCGAATGGATGTTGCCTATTTACTGGTATCAACTAGAATTGTACACAGACAAAAATGCCACACATATGTCACGCATGAACCTAGAAACGCATGTGTCACAGGTGTGTCATGGCAAGAGATGTTTCATGGCACGCATTTAATACACGTGTGACAAGCACATGTGAATGGCATTTATCTGAAAACACATGTACACACATGTTATTGAAAACGCATGTGACACAGGTGTGTTTTCTCAAGCATGGAATTCACATATTAAACGCATGATCACATGTGTGAATCATGCGTATTACACGCATTTTGCAAACATGTGTGGCATGCATTTGCACATGTGTGGTATATTTGCCTGTGTAGAGCAAGGAAATAATATTGCATTGTTTAATAAAACATAACAGTGTGCATATATAAAATTATAGGTTGTTATGCATGAGAGAGTTAAGCAGGCGTGTTAGATATCAATAGGAGGATACCCCCCCTTCCGCAACGACTTTATTTTATAAGAAATATTTTTGATGTGCGCAAACTTTTATTTTTAAAGTTTTTTTTTTTCAAAAGAAAGATTTAAACTGAATTAGAAAAATTAAAATTACTTGGACATTGGCTGTCCTCTTAGGTTTCTGTTTGAAATACGATTTCACAATTTAAAAAAAAGGTTTGGTTATGAGCTGATCAGGCGAAAGCTAATAAGGAAAAAGTACGAAAAACACAACTTGAACATGTTTGAAAAAAGTTACTTATTTAAGGCATAATCAATTAAAACACAAGTGGATAAAACTTTTGATTTTACTCCAGGCCAGGGATGACAAAGAGGACATTTTTTTATACTAAAGGGTCACTCAAAAGACTTGGTTAAAAAATAGGTTGAAATATTGCGATATTAAAAAAAAAAAAACTTACTTCCTTTCAGTGGTCGTTTTATAACGATAAAAATTTGTTGTTACAGTTACAGAGACGGGGCATCGACTGTGTATTCTGGCTTCATCGCTGGGATTCTGAGTCTGTTAAGAGGTACCAAAGTTCTTCTGAAACGATTAAAGTAAGTTAATTCTTTTCCTTCAAGATCTGCTGGAAAATTACATGAATTTTGTATTGTAATTTATGCTCACATCATCGAATAAGCGCTAGTAATTTAACAGATATAAGAATTTTTACCCAATGAAAATTCTTGTCTTTCAAGTTTTTTCTTGCGTACCATTGGGTAGTCTAAACATTCACCGAAGAATAAAATTAGAATTATAAAAAGGATTTTTTTTATTGTGGTCAGAAACGTTGCGGTAACAATTTATTATTAATTCCCTGGAAAAAATGAAATAGATGTATACAAAATGACAGTCAGTTTTTCAGTTCGTTGTGTCCTCAGAGTGTTTTGACTGTAGTTATTTTACAACTAACTCTGTCCTCATATTGTCCTGTCTCTCCTCAGGTATAGATTTGTCAGTTAGCTCTGCCCTCAGATTGTTTTCGACTGTAATGAATTGTCAATGAGCTCGGTCTTCAGATTGATTTTGACTGTATAGATCTGCCAATACTGAGTCAATAAATATTGCCACAGGAATATACTTTTGCGTTAAGTTATTGTATTTTCTCTAAATATTTGGTGTTTAGCGCTACTGACGAGTCATAATCAAACGAATGTGGCATGCATATAAAGTGCAACAAAGCTGGTATAAGTGTGTTTGCTCAACGATCTTGAAAACTGAAATATAACGTATCGTAATTGCAAAAGCTTTTGGCAAGGACAAAGGAAACAAAATTGAAAAAGAAACAAATATAACACCAAAACGTCCGAGACTAGCCCTTTCCAAAATGATTACCCGAATAAAAATAGAATCCACAAGAGTATATTTTTTTTAATTCACTACAGTTTCTTCGTGTAAGAAATGATTTTTCATACATGAAATTAAGTCAACAAAATATTTATTACAGAAAAATTGTAGATTTAAATACCATTTAAGGTATACGTGTGCCAATAAGTAATTATATTCAAATTCAAATAGCTATACGTTAACTTATTACAAAGTATTTAAAACGATTAAACAATATTCAAATAAAACATGTTTTTTTCTCAATTGAAAATTCAGAATTACCATATCTGATTAGTTATTTAAGATTAAATCACATTGAATCATATAATAGTATCGTTTGAATAATCTTCTTTATATCTTACTTAAAGAAATTAAAAATTCATTGTATTGCAAAGGCGTGTACATAATGGGATGGTTATCAAAATGTAATACATGTTTTTTTCGATCTGACAGAATTTTACTATAAATAGTACAGATACAGAAGTTCATGGCCTTAATAAAAATAAAAAAACGGATCTATATTTGAAAATGTTATTGTGGTAATTTTTAATTTGGTAAGTGTCTTATTATCTAATATGGAGAACACAAAGCTTATCTAAAACAGAAACAACACTCAGATGAATTTTCGGAACATGGGTGTATATATATATATATATATATATATATATATATATATATATATATATAATGTTCAATCTAATGGAATGATATCCTAATGAAGTATTCCCAACATGTATTCAACTTCAAAAAAAAATGGGTTGTTTTATTTTCTGTATTTGGGTATATGTTGCCAAGTACTAATGGTACTGCAAATTTTATGTTTACAGGTATAAATGTTCGATTTTGTATGATTTGCGAAAGTTTTCGGTTTCTGTAAAAATGCAAATAAAATTTAAGAAAAGAAAAATAAATTACAATGTAATTAATTAAAATGAAAAAAAAAACAATTTAATTAATTAATTAATTAAAAGGGATCATTTAATGAAGTAAAAAATAATTAAAGTAAAATAGACTATATTACCGCATATCATTTTAGGTCAGGAATATTGACATGTATAATCTATTTAAATTCTTTACTTCCTCAACCTTATTGTATGATTAAATTTAGTATTGCTTCCACTGATTTAGGGACGAGATCAAAAGTTCAGTGTAGGATAAAAAACTTAATTCACAAAGTTTTTTCACTGACCCCCCCCCCCCTCCCCCTTCTTAACTTAATTTGGGAAGGGTTGACCAATATGGGCATATGCTTTGAGAGTATACTTTTTGTATCATGGGTCCTGTTTTTCCTCAACAATGTATGTTTGTTCTGTATATTGACTTGGACATCACTTGAATCCGTATTTTTCAATCCGAAAATCGATGTCGGAGAACAAATCTTGCAGCGATTTTTACCCCCCACCCCCAAACTATTTGAATTAAGTTTTTTATCCTACATTGAACTTTTGATCTCGTCCCTTAAGCCCTTGATTATTTTGTGGTGACTGGAGAAAAAAAAATAATAAGAAGAAACTGACTAAAAAAAAATACGTTCCCCCGATACTTCGTGGAGGGAACATAATAATAGTAATAATAAGATACGGAGTAAAAACAGTATGTTCCCCCAACACTTCGTTGGGTATGGGGTCATAAAACAGACATCTCCTTGAATAAAAGGATCAGATATATGTATAAGAGAGATATTCATTTTTCATACTCTATACATGGTTTAGTAAGTTTAAACCTGTTTATTAATAGCGAATCGAAAACAAGTGTTACCAGCATATACTTACAGCGGATCCTGCGCATTTTAACAAAATATTTTCCGACAGAGGAGTTTTTTCATATTTCATGAAAACGTTCTTTATTGTTTAGGGACCAGATGAAGTCCGCCTCCGATTGCGGCATTTTCTCTCTGCGTTGAAGACCTATTGGTAGCCTTGGGCTGTTTTCCGGTCTTTAGTCGGATTGTTGTCTCTTTGACAAATTCCCCGTTTCCATTCTCTATTCTTTTTAAACACGTCATATATTTATTATCATGTTAAACCTTAATTCAGCAAAAATAAAATTTTGGCACGACCTTCCAATCATTCATCCTTTCCTGACCAATCAAATGTAGACCGCCTCGGTGGTCTCGTGGTAGCGTGCTCGCCCCGAGTGCGGAAGGTCGCGGGTTCGATCCCCGGCCGGGTCAAACCAAAGACATTAAAATTGGTATTTGTTGCTTCTCCGCCAAGCACGCGGCATCTAGGAGTAAGAGCAAAGACTGGTCGACTCGGAGTCAGTATAATGTGTCCGAGTGAGGTGGTATGTCTTTCTGCGGACCGTTACCTCGTGAGCTAGCACATTAAAAATCCGACTTAGCGTGTCGGTCTAGTACAAAGTAGGGATCATATTCATTATCATATCAACATGTTCTCGTCCTGATATGCACCTGGTTGCCACTGGACGTTAAACAATAATTCATCCATCCATCCAATCAAATGTTTCCAAAATTTCACACATTGAAAGTATACTATATGTGCACTTTTGGAATAGAGAGCTTTAAATTTTCAAAACATTAACCTTGATATAAGATTTTCATCGTCTTTTAAGAAACATTATATTTATAGATTTGAGGAAGAAAATGCCAGAGAGAGAAGACGTTTTGTGCAGTCTACTATATGTAGATTCACTAAGGATATTCAGAGTGTGCTGAGTCATGGACTTCATTCGTAAGTATGGATAATTATTATGTTTTCATATACTAATGCAAAAACACAAAATTAGCATATCTTGACAAATAATAACTAGATTGAGAGACCGTCGGAAACTTCAGCTATTCCCTCACTCCCACATGTTGTATCCCTGTACACATTTTTTACAGTCATATCTTTGAGTACAAGCCCACAATTGGGAAAATCACAATTCTAAAACCTTACTGTACATCAGCATACAGTATATGAAAATACTGTACAAATTAAAATGCATAAAATGAAAATGAAAGAGGAGTTTAGGTCACAAGCTTATATAAAATCTTTGAAATTATATCCCTGTGGGCCCAAATTTTTGAAAATCAAAGTTCTAAATCCTTATTGTGCATCTGCATACAGTATATGACAATACTATATAGAAATTAAATGCATAAAATGAAAGATGAGTTAAGGTCGCAGGCTTAAATTCCCAATTTTTAAAATTCGATCCCCGTGGGCTCCAATTTTGGAAACACCTTTTTGTGCATCTACATATAGTATGTGACAATACTATTAGAAATTAAATGCATAAAATGAAAAATAAAGGAGGAGTTTATATTACAAGCTTACGTTCCAAATTTTCGAAATTCGATCCCCTTTGGGTCCCAATTTTTGAAAATCAAAATTCTAAAACCTTATTGAGCATCTACATACAGTATGTGACAATACTGTATAGAAATTAAATTCCTAAAACGAACTAGAGGCCTGTATCTCTCACCTGGATTTAACTTGTCCACCTTAAGCATGACTAAAAATCTAAGGATAACAGTCGATTTGGCTTTTTTTCTCAAAGGATACTATGTTAAACTAAGTTCGGCTTGGCAGTCATCTTGTGGTTGACAGTCCGGTTCATTAGACATTTTTCTGAAAGAGAACCTCCTAAAGACCATTGCTGCCAAGTCTGCTTCCAATTGGTCAAGTGGTTTCAGACAAGAAGATTTTTCAATGGATTTTCCCATAGTGCATAATATGTTAAACTATGGTTCACAGTGCGGGTCATAGGACACATTTCTGAAAGATTACCATCTAAAGACCATTGCTGCCAAGTCTGCTTCCAATTGGTCAAGTGGTTTCAGACAAGAAGATTTTTCAATGGATTTTCTCATAGTGCCTAATATGTTAAACTATGTTCAGCTGTGGCAGCCATCTTGGTTCACAGTCCGGGTCAGTTGACACAATTCTGAAAGATTACCATCTAAGGACCATTGCTGCCATGTCTGGTTACAATTGTCCAAGTGGTTTCAGACAATATGATTTTTAAATGAATTTCCCATAGGGTCCTAGGTTAAACTACTTTCGGCTTTGGCGACCATCTTAGTTGACAATCTGTGTCATCAGACACAATTCTGAAAAGGGGCCTTCTAAGGACCAATGCTGCCAAATTCGGTTCCTATTGACTCAGGATTTTCAGACAAATGATTTTTAAATCAATTTTCCCACAGGGTCCTATGTTAAACAAAGTTCGGCTGTGGCGGCCATCTTGGTTGACAGTCTGGGTCATTGGACACAATTTTGAAAGAGAACCATGCAAGGACCATTGCTGGTTCCAATAGACTCAATTCAAGATTATGACGCAAACTCTTTAATTTTTAAATTTATTCATTTATTTCTATACAGCAGAGTAATGTTCAATACTTACATGTGAAATAAAGGTTTTATAATGAGTTAATTTTCTAAAATTGAGGTCGAGCAGTGGTCGAATTTCAGAAATTATCATTTTAAGTTTGTGACATAAACGTGTCTTTCATTTTCCAATATATTCATTTTTTTATATACAGTAATGCCATACATATTTAGTAGATGCGCAAAAAGGTTTTAGAATTTTAGTTTTCTAAAATTAGGACCCAAAGGGGTAAACTCATCTTTAATTTTTCAATTTATGCATTTTATTTCTGCACAGTAGTGTCATAAACAATCTGTAGATGTGCAATAAGGTTTTTGAATTTTACTTTTTTAAAATTGGGGCCCACAGGGGTCGAATTTCAAAACTTGTCAATTTAAGCTTGTGACTTAAAATTGTCTTTCATTTCCCAATGCATGCATTTTTCCCCGCCGTAACGCGACGGAGAAACCTAGTAATGGTATGCGTCCGTCCGTCCGTCACAGTTTGACAGAGGGACCTATAGTAATGGTCTGCGTCCGTCTGTCCATCCGTCCGTCCGTCTGCGTACCGTCGGTCCGTCACACTTGTTTGTGGACGCAACTCCTCTGAGACCGCTGATCGGATTTCGTAAAATTTTGTAAGACTGTTAGTCACCATATGTACTTGATCCTATCGCACCGCCATTTTGATTCGACAAATTTTACGGGAGTTAAGGGACTTCAACTTTTTTCTCCATTCGACACTATAGGAACACTTTGTTGACGCAACTTCTCTTAGACCGCTGATCGATTTCGTTCAAATTTTGTAGGATTGTTAGTAAACACATGTACTTGAACCTATCGCACCGCCGTTTTGATTCGACAAATTTTACGGGAGTAATGGGACCTTAACGTTTTTGCAAATGTGACACTATAGGAACACTTTATGGACGCAATTCGTCTGAGACCGCTGATCGGATTTCGTTCAGATTTTGTATGATTGTTAGTCAGCACATCTACTTGATCCCATTGCACCGCAATTTTGATTCAACAGATTTTACGTGAGTTTTTGTGCATGTAACAGTACAGGAACACTTTGTGGACACAATTTTTTATTTGAAATGTCCTGCAATTTTTTTTATTCGACAAATTTTACCGGTGTTTTGAGATGCTGCACAAGGATGACCTTTTGAATGCCAATGCTTCCAATTTTGATTCCATTGTTTGGTATAAGTGTTGACACCCATACTGTGGCGCCATTTCAATGATACAGATTTTGTATGTCATGTGGGGCTTCGACTTTTCTCTGCGGCGGGGGACATATGGTTACGTGTAGCAATCCTATTATAAACAGTATTGTCATGCAAAATACGTAGATTTGCAAAAAGCTTTTTAAAATTTTCAAAACATGGGGCCAATAGTGATGAGTTTGAACAAATAATGAATTTAAGCTTGTGACCTAAACTTTTTTAATTGGAACTATTGATTTAATTACTTCATAGGATGATTGCATAACATCTTTAAATGGGCATAATGTTTTTATGTTTTGCAGGGGTGTGTGGATAACTGTCGATTCCGACAGTCAAGCTTTCTAGTTTTCTTTGTATTTAGGATTAATATACTTAAATTTTAGTCACTAGTTCCTGTCGTGTGAAAAACTTAATCGTGAGTTGTAATTTGTCTAAATTCTATTGTGATAGTTGAAATGTTTCTGAAAATTCTGGTGACTGTGTAGCCATTGAAGTTTAGAACTATGACTTAAACAAATGACTAGCATTTTTGATAAGCTACATAATCCATTAGCAACGCGTACATAGTGGAAAGACTTGCTTGACCGACTCTCTTTCCCGTCATCGGATGACAATTCGTATTATCCAAATTCTTTGTTCATTTCAGGTTCTTTTCTTTTGGAATTCTGTAGATTGAATGCTGATTGGTATTTCAGTGTTGACCATTTCTGATAAAATTTTCATGGAAACAGTGTCAAATCATTCCAAAAATAGATTTCATATTATCAGACGAGTAGTTTTTCATGTTGACCGTTTCTGTTTCCTTTTTTATTTCAGATTATCAGTGGAAGAATACCATACCCTGGTACACAAACTAGGAAACTTATGCGCTGATTCTTTCTTTACTATTGGTAAAACAAAGGGGTAAGTAGTATTATCGTAAACAAAGGGGTACGTAGTATTATCGTAAACAAAGACACATGCATGAAAATACAATTTGTTTTAACCAGATCATGGCGTATTACAGGACATCTGCAATACACAATACTTTTTGATTGACATTATATTAAAAATAACATAATTATTCAAGAAATTTATTTAGAAAATAAAAAAAGAAAAAAGAATGAATAAAAAAGAAAAAAACAGAGCAGACATTTGGGAGGTCCTAATCAGTTCAGTATAAATTCAACTGATCCATTAAACGTAAATATTACCAGGACTCGCTCATCAAATTAAAACTGATGTAACATATAAATTATAAACAGTGTTTGAAGGCATAGATATTTGATGCCAAAGCTTTTAATCTTTTAAACCTTTAAACGGAAATAGTAATTTCTAGTTACTTTCGTTTTTAGACGATAATAATTTCGTAATGATTTTTCTCAGTAAATGTCATAGCTTCTTTCATTTTGGAAGCTGACCTTTTTCAGATCTTTAGATAGCATGATTCCAGATTTCCAAAAATTTAGCTCTTTATGCAAAATTAATAACTGTGAATAAATATTTTTTCTACAGTCGAAGTTTATTATTACTGAAACTACGTTTCAAATAAACCGAGAAACCGCGGCCTCTGATAAATTGCTTCACAGTTTTCGGCATTGGGGGAACTATACTTGAAGATATTTTCAATAAATCTACCATATTTATCTTTGTAACATAATACTTATATAGAGGTCAGATTATCTCGAGACCCTTACTTGACGATAAAATGTCATCGCTCATAATGAATAACTTGCAGTTTATCAATAGTAGAAAAATATGATTTTGATAAATTGTTTTAAGGCCATTTTTACTATATTAGATAAGACGGGGTATGCCTTTGTGTTTGTGGGTCTTATTGAGAAGTCAAAATGTGGTTCTTTTAGAATTCTTGGCACCTTAGACATGGGAGAAGATGTTATAGCCGTCCAGCCATCTAAATTACTAGGGAATATCTCACACTGTGACGTCATACGCTGTGCAGTTGAAGACCGACCAGAGGTTATCTGCGGACTCCAACTTCAGGAAGGACAGCAGTATGTCTCTGATGTTTTTCAGATTACAGGTGCACCATTTTGCACATCTGATAAAATCTTACTACGTTTCCCAGCATTTACGTCTGCTTTGCCGCCATCGTCCCTTATAAAGGTCAAGGTTAAATATGGAACCAAATGGACAGACCTAAATGGTGAATTAAAGGTAAATGATTTATTCGGTATAATTATTGCATGATTTTAATGTTTATTGAATAAATATCTTTTGTGATAGGTTTCAACAAAGAAAAAAAGACATATTTGAACATGTGTTTTTATGATATGCTATATTAACAGTAAGTATTGTAAACTCTTTCCTATTATATATAATATTGGGCAACATTGCATGAATACTTGCTGAACTTTCCTGGATTTGAATTTATGTTATACCTTTTTGGAAGTAAGTAGTCATGTCAATGTCTGTACCAAGTCAGACTGTCCTGACTCTGCTGTGTTTATTTTTTGTCTTTTGTGCCTTTTCATGTTATTTTTTGTCTGGGGTTCTGTCTGTTGGGTGGCGTTGATTGATTGGTATGTGCTTGTTGACCTTTCTTGTTATCCATTTTGTTGTTAATGAAAACATGAAACTACAAAAATAAATTAAAACAATAATAAAAATTGAAAATAAAAACTATCGCCTGTATCGCTCACCTGGTTTTTATTAGGCCATTTGAGAATGTAAGCTCTTTTGAATTCTGTGAAAGAACCACAAAATGTCAAAGTGACCTTAATATTTGACCTTTGACCTAAAAAAAGAGGACCATCTGCACCTGTCCTGCCAACTTTGGTTACAGTCTGTCCATATAACAAAAAGTCCTTTCCCATATAGTTTCCATACATCATTCCTACCAAGTTTGGTTATAATCCGCCAAGAAGTTTAAGAGAAGATCAAAATATGAAAACTTTACGGACGCCGACGACGGACGCAAAGTGATGACAGGTGAGCTAAAAAATAAATAAAATGACAAATAGTAAATAATAAAAAAAAGTCTTATTCTGTAATTTTAAACGATTCTATTTCAACATGAATATCGCTAGAATGAAGTGAGATATTCAGGGTGCGCGGATGATATCTTAAATATTTATACCTTTTGTGTTGTCTTATTACATTTCAGAATAATTGCATAGAATTTGAGGCCAAGATGGTCCAGGCTTTTGTTGCTGTAGCAGGATTTCGGGCTTACCACAGAGAAGTTACAACAAATGGTTTTACCTTCGTTTCTGATGACGACACCCGAGTGAGGATAAGCATACCAAAGAATTGTTTCAGTGTCCCCTGTATAACGAAATTTAAGGTAAGATGAATCCAAAATTCTCATTCGAAAGCTTCAAATTCTGTTAACCTAGTAGAAATTCCTTGGGAATATTCAAGTTACGTCTATATTGAAGGATGGTGATGGTTTGCTATAGATTTTTGTCAAAAATTGATATGGGGAGTAACATCAGGTACTCCGGAAGGGCAAGCATGTACTGCATAAACTATGACTTATACTGTTAATGAAAATATACTTTGAATATTCGTGTTTATATGGAAGTACAGCTATGTAGTAATTTGATCTCTTATTGTCTTCTTCTATTTCTACTTCATCTTGTGTAAAGTTTTGTTAAGTTTTTTGTTAAGTTATCCTGGTTATAACGACAGTGATCGTGAATTATAACCCAACATTTTTTTTTAAAATAAAAAAAAAAGATAAAAATAAAAATAAGTTTAAAGTCGGAAATGCATTAATATATCTTTCACAATACTTTACAGTTTTTAAGCGGCATCTATAAAAACTAGAAATCTGTACTTTCGAATCGACAGTGATCCCCACACTCCTTGAAAGTAGTTGGGCCACGTATATGTACTTACATGTATAGTCAAAAATATAAAACCTTATTTCCATCCAAAAATAGTATGCACCCATTCTATAAAGAAATTAAATCAATAAACCTAATGAAAAATGAAAAAAAAAAAAAAACCAGTTCACAAGCTTAAACTCAGAATTTTTGAAATTTGACCTGAATGGACCCCCGGTTTAAAAATCGATATTCTAAATCCTTATTGTGCAACTACGTATAGTGTAGGACAATACTATATATAATAGTCAAAAAAAGAAACGTTACATACTAGTACCTTTAAATCCAAATTTATCAAAGAATATTGAAAGTGATAAAAAAGGCAATTATGCTGCTATAATTATCATTCAATAAAAATTATTTGACTGTTCTCGATAATCTGATATGGCAAGAACAGGTATAAAATCTTGATTTTTTATCGAAAGGCTCATATTCAATTTCGCAAAAGTCATGACCAAAATCATCATCAGAATTGTAAAATCAAAATTTTATAGTCCAGTATTATTGAAACCGAACAATATGGCAATGAGACATTATTCGTGCTTCAAACTTAATGTGAAAATTTTTCAGATGCGCAATAAGGTTTTAAAATTTTGATTTTCTAAAATTCGGGCCCACAGGGGTCGAATTTCGAAAAACTGTCAATTTAAGTTTGTGACCTAAACTCCTCTTTCATTTTACAATTTATGCATTTTATTTCTATACAGTATTGTCATTCACCATATGCAGATTCGCAATAAGGTTTTAGAATTTTGATTTTCTAAAATTGGGGACCACAGTGGTCGAATTTCGAAAAATTGTCAATTTAAGCTTGCGACCTAAACTCCTCTTTCATTTTACAATTTATGCATTTTATTTCTAAACAATATTGTAAGGCACCATATGCAGATGTGCAGTAAGGTTTTAGAATTTTGATTTTCTAAACAATGGGCCTCGAGAGGTCGAATTTTGAAAAATTATCAATTTAAGCTTGTGACAAAAACTTGTCTTTTGTTTTTCAATTTATGCATTTTATTTCTATACAGTATTGTCAAACACCATATGCAGGTGTGCAATAAGGTTTTAGAATTTTAATTTTCTAAAATTGTAGTCCACATGGGTCGAAATTTGAAAATTTTAATTCAAGCTTGTGACCTATATTTTTGACTATAGGTAAGTGGCCCAACTACTTACAGGGGGTGCAGGGATCACTGTCGATTCCGACAGTCCAGATTTCTAGTTTTATTTTGTTGAAGTTTTTCTATGAAAATTCCTGTCTCGTTAATATCAACATGACTGCACCTAGATAACGCTTTGTAGGGTTCGCTTCGATTAAAGAAATGATGGATATTTTTTTTTTAAAATCGACACAATTCTTCATAATTATATTAACATAGATAAGCATTATATTTGTTAATTATTTACACCCCTCTATCGATAGCAAGGTATAAAATATTAACAAATACATGTATAATACCTACCCACGTTAAAATTAGCATAGAGCATACCATCAATGAACTATTTCTGAAATCATCCCCATCTTTACAGCTCATCCAAATTGACAGGAATCGTATGTATGGTTACAAAGATGTGTGTAAGGAAGACTGTCAAGGCATCATAACTATATCAGATATTATAAGTGTTACACATGACCACAATGTTTCAATTAATAAACCAGTTCTGGTACATCTACCTCTAATACATGATGTTGAGGACCAAAACTGTGAAATTGTGGTGTTCCAAAGAAGTGTAGATGGCGATTTGACTATAGTAAGCACTGATGCCGTAAAGTGTGAACCAACAGGAAACTGTTACACATTTGGACTTCCTAGTCTTAATTGTAGGTGAGTACGCGTTTATATTGTTTTATTAAAATACCAAAAAATATCTTAATCAGTGATACATGTTTTATGATATTAGTAATATATTCATATTACGTCAATTGCGACTTGCCACAAGGTCGACTAAACGTGTAATCAAAGAATTTTAAAATGTAAAATGTATTAGTTTCAATACGTATTGAAATACAAAAACACCAGCAATAAAATATACCAAAGAAAATTCAAAACTAGTTGTATGTTCAGTTTGGCACCAGAAATAAGTTATATTAATTTGTAAAGAAATAGTGCAAAATATTACAGTTTTAACACTGATTAAGACAAACTTATTACAACTATGATTCATTCGATTTCCAAAAAATAAATCAGGGCCTCCAGATATATTAAAAAAACCCTCCATATATAGAGTGCAGAACCAGTATAAATCGGATCCAGGATTGCCGAAAATAATTAGACTCGATTGATATAGATTTCCTAAAATTGATTCATATATGGAGGTCAGCAGATCGAAAGTTTGAGGTGCACTAATATATGACGACATAATATTCATGATCGGCATAATACACTGCTATTCACAATGTTTATCTTTTATCTATGTATGATCTAAACATCCGTTGCCATTCCATTACCGTATTTGCTGCTTCTCGGCCAATCTAGGAGTAAGAGCAAAGACTGGTCGTCTCGGAGTCAGTATAATGTGTCCGAGTGAGGTGATGTTTTCCTGCGGACAGTTACCTCGTGAGCTAGCACATTAAAAATCCGACTTAGCGTGTCGGCCTAGTACAAAGCAGGGATCATATTCATTATCATATCAACATGTTCTCGTCCTGATATGCACCTGGTTGCCACTGGACGTTAAACAATAATTCATCCATCCATCCATCCATTCCATTACCGATATTTTAAATTTCTTTTGATATATTAAGCTTTGTATTGCATTTATTTGGTGTGGATTTTTTTTTATAAATCATGCGTGAAATAATATACCCTCTGTATTCCAAAATATATTTAGTTTTATGAAGTTTTTCAACATATCCTATGTTCTTAGACATAAGTACGTCGTCGTCACGTCAAACACATTTTAAGTTCTACGATAACATGCATAGACTTGTTATTAGAATAGTAAACAACTTCCAAATCATTGTTAAAGAGTATTTTCGTTTTTGTAATATTTTGAATCCCAGAAATTTTTAATAATACGTAGATTGTTAACAAAATATCTTTTTCTTGTTAGTACAATCTGCATGTAATTTTTTAGTCCCATTGTAAAATATTATAAGAGACAATGTTTAACGACACGATTTGAACAAATGGACCACGCATAATTTGGCTCATTTAATCCACTAAAAGAAAAACATAATTCCTTTTACTTTAAATTAGGAGATGACGATAAAGTAAAATTGTATCACCCTGTTATATGTAATTATAAGTGGGCAATTAATTACAGATTAGAAACTAAGAACACCTTGATAGGTGGTAGAAGAATGTCTATCCACTCTGCAATACCAAGGCTGGTCTGAGCTTCTGCGGAAGAATGTCTATCCGCTCTGCAATACAAACGCTGGCCTGAGCTTCCTCTGTGGAAGAATGTCTATCCACTCTGCAATACAAACGTTGGTCTGAGCTTCCTCTGTGGAAGAATGTCTATCCACTCTGCAATACAAACGCTGGTCTGAGCTTCTCTGGAAGAATGTCTATCCACTCTGCAATACAAACGTTGGTCTGAGCTGACTCTGACGTTAAACAGTCTTTCTTTGAATTATTTTGGGAAGTGTAACAAATACATGTATAACGTATACCCATGTTAAAATAAGATTTGTACGTTTTTCAAAACTACAAATTAATTTTCTGTCAAGAAAACCATATATCTTTTTTTTTTGTATAACCACTTGAATATTTTTCCCTCAAAATATTTTTTTCTTCGATTTAAGATTGTGATTCCTGGTCGGGAAAAAAAACCATACAAGTGCATAATAAATACCAAACACTTGTTATTTTTTAATTTTACAATAAGAATGGGAAATTTTTATAAAACTATAAACCTTTTTGAAGAGGAAAAATTGTTATAGACGTGAACTATGAAAGCTTTAGTTATTAGAAAATGAATCTTTAGGTTTTTTATACGAACTCCGCTGTGATTTTCAACCACCGCAGCTAATTACGGGGGTACCTAAGGGAGTTAACTCTTTAAAAATCAACTGAACGTTTTAATCACATACTATTAGTAAAGAGAAATTAAGCTTCTCAATGATCAAAATTAATGTTTGCCAAACTGCTATATATCCAAAGTTTTATTCACGTAAATTGTGTGGTTCTTGAATTTTTTATATTTTTGTCAACAGGTCAAAGTAAATATTTCATCAAAATTTATTGAAAATTAAACGAGCCAAATCTATTTTAGTCAAAGTGTCCGTTTCACGTCAGAAGAATATGGGTATAACCAAAGGCTTAAAATTATTACACAATACTTTCATATTTCCACAGCATTGCACTGGCAAAGGTGAAAAGAAAAATACTAAAAAAGAACAAGGACAAACTTATGGAGGAGTTTAATTTATATTGTGGATTAGAAAATATCTGTAACATATTGACTTACATGGATAAGAATCTACTATCCACAGGCGTGGTTAAGCTCTGGATTGAGATTGTTGAAAAAAGATTCACCACACGAATACTCAGAAAACGAGCAAATAGTGGATTGTTTGAAGTTCCTGGAAGTAGAAGTCCCGACCTGAGAATAAAAGATCACGATGTAATTCGAATGAAAATGGATGGAATTATCCAGAAGATAAGAGAAATACCATCGGAACATTACTCTGTTGTTTTTATGTCCACAGCACGTGATAATTATCGATCCTTTCACGTGGAACAGCGTAGAGATCCACGCGGTCGGCAAGTTGGAATTTTGAACTTTGTCATTGATACTGATGGAGAAGGATTATTTTTACACTCAGCAACAATAGACGTCAACCGTTATTTAGTTAGTTTAGCCAGACTGCCGTCATCACATTCAGATACTAGACCAAGTTAGTATAAAACTAGTACGATTTGCTTTTTATTAAGCCGGAATGCACAGAGAGAATCACCGACATTCGGGGGTGGGGGTGGCAAAACTGTCAAATAAGGTCGGAGTTGAACACACCTTGCCTAAAAAGATAGTCAAAATCCGCTGGTCGCTGAAAACCTAATTTTAAAAGAATTCCGAAACCTATTAACAGAAAACTTCAACACATGTATCTAATAATTGGATCAAAGCGGAAGAAATCACCACTGAAGGGATACCTCCTAATAAACTTGCAGTCCACCAGCAGCTGTGTTTTTTTTCCAGATACATAGTTATTTAATTAGTACATGTAGTAGAATAAAATAAAACATTATTTTTGGTATATTAAGGATGCTCGCTGGTCATGTTTTGGACATTTTGGCAAATTTTCGGAATCGTCGGGTTTTATCCATTTCTTAAACATGAAATGTTTTGCCTATGAACCCCCACTTTTTCTTTTATAATTCAATTATATATACCTTAAAATGGTATTTGACAAAATTTTTATTTTTTTCACACATTTTTGAGAGACTGAAGTTGCCAATGCAAAGACAATGAAAAATCCAGAGAAAACCTATTTCCTGCAAATTTTCAAGGCTTTATAGCTCTAAAATGAGCACATGAACCTATATTTTTTTCTTACGTATTTGTTTACTATTCATATGTTCTCTCAAACTAAAAAACCTATTTCAAATCTTATTTCTTTCCTATTAGACCAGCGATCATCCCTAAATAATTAATCAAATTGTATACTAGTACAGTTGTAAAATCCGTTTTAAAGAACGAAAATGTAACCAAAAAACATAAATGAATACATGTAATAGATATATGGCTTTTAAACCAATTAAAGAAATTATTATAATGTTCTGCAAAATCTTTATGTAGCAAATACTGATTCCCACACAGTGATTTAATAATATTGAAAATTGCCATAATGAGAGTAATTATCTCTATTTTGTAATTTCTTTAAGTAATTTATCAAACCTTATCTATTTTTACTATTGATTAACGGTTAAGTTATTCATTTTAACAGATACATATGGAAGAATGACGTTTTCCCGCCAATCAAGAGCCTCGAGATCATCCGGGAAGTCTGTGAAATCTACATTAGCATACAAGGCTATTTTTGGTAAGTCCATTCAAAATGTCTTCTGGCGCTGTTCCTCCAAAGCAGGAAAATTTTAAGCGTTTTATCAAAGGTAAGTCAATTTTCTTGTTAACAAAATAATACAAACAATATCACATCATTTTGGCCCATCTAATTTTACTAGTTTAAAAAATTACATTATTTAGATTTTATCAGCTATTATCGTCTAAGAGAGTTAAAGACGTTCTAGAAATCATGAATGGAACAAATTAAAGACATATTACAAAAAGGATGAAGGCATTTACCCATAAGACAAAAACTCTTGCATTAATACATCAAATTTCCAGATACACAAAGATAGCAGAAAAGATGTCGTCAAACTTTGCTAACTTTCCAATTTCCAGATGCAGCAGTATATATGTTATATTAGCGGTGAATCAATTCGATTTCAGATGTGTGCTTTTTATATTTATCCTTCAGGTGTTCCTTGATTAGGTCTAGGTTTCTGTAGGAGTTCAGATTGTTGATAGATTTTAGTTTGAAGTGAATATCGGCAAAAAAATACCAAAGTGACAAAACAGTGGGAAAAGTCCACAAATTAGAAGTCCAAGGAAAAGACAAAGTCAAAGAATGGAACCCAACAAATAAACGCCACAAGGATACATGTATAACTAAACGAATAAAAAACGTATAATAAAATAAACAAAACTAGAACAAGACAACAAAGACACTAAAACACTAGCAATATGAACTCCCATAAAAAACCGGGAGTGACATCAGGTGCTCCGGAAGGGTAAGAACATCATGCTCCGTTAACGGCACCCGTCTCATTGCCAGTGAAGTGTCAAGTCTGGTGAGCTGTCAAGTCCGGTCGGTTGTCAATTCCAGAAGGACGTGAAATCTGACTGAAGATATTGAGTCTCATACCGGAGATAGAAACTTCGCATCGACCAATCAATTCGCGATGACAACCGTAACACTGTCGGAGTGATGAAATTAACATAGAATGAACATAACCCTGTCTTAGATGTTTATGTGACAACAATCTGGCCCTGCCTAGATTGCCGTATTAATCACCTGTGCGGCTGTAAAGAATCAACTGTGAAATGTACACACCATAGGCGGGAGACCATGTTATGACGAGTGCCATTAATTGAGCAGGATATGCTTACCCTTCAGGACCACCAGGTGTCGCTCATGGTTTTTAGTAGGAGTTCACATTGTTAGTGCTTTAGTTTCTTGTTCTACTTCTGTTTAGTTTATTTTAGTGTTTTTAGTTATATTTGTAGTTATACTTGTGAAATTTGTCTGTTATGTAGCATTCTGTCTCTTGATCTTACGGACATCTTTCACTGTTTTGTATCTTGGCTAATCTTATGCCGATAATCTGTATAGTCTTATGTATTTGTTTATTTTCACTTCTCATCTGACAGCAGACTGGCCATTTGTCACCAGATCTGTATTGCATAATTAACGATAAGTCAATTTTATGTTCATGAGAAATGTGATCTGATTTTCGGTCTTCAATATTTTATTGTATCGATTGTCCTGGAACCAGTCTCGATCATAGACGTAAATAGTGTTGTGTAACTGGGACGGTGTTTCAGCTTTTTCATCTTGAACATGGCTGTAAGGTCTTCTGCAATGTACCAAACGCTAATACCGTCTACCTTCAACATAAGCGCTACTACTTACCACATGTCCTAATTTTTCTTAATTTTTATCATAAAATTATTTATCAGTGGATAAAAATAAAGAATATTGAAAGTTCTAATTTATATATTTTGTAGAGGAGGTGCCTGTTTTGAGTCATCAGAGTTTACTAGTCTTAGCAGGAGCAATGTCAGTGGAAACGGCGCAGTTACTTGGTGTGGAGCTGGGAGTTTCAAATGAAGAGATTCTCAATATTAAAACAATAAACCAACCTCCAGTCCTCACTGTATTTGAGATTTTATGGCTGTGGAGAGGAAAACAAGTGAACCAAGGAATGGCAGACATACTTATTGAGTGTTTAAAAAGCAGACGGCTACTTCATCTTGCTAACGTTGTCTCAAAGGCGAATAGAGAGAAGCGATATATAACACGAACGGACCTGAAATGACAGTTTTTGAAAGACATCAAAAAATATAAAGCTCTTTTTTTAAGGTACGAAATAGCAACCGAAATGTAATTTCGTGTTCAAACATATTAATAACCTCTTCGGAAAACATATGACGTACATGTAGTGCTTTTCAATTAATGTAGTATTGGTGGAGGAAAAAGACGTGGAATTACCCTTAGTACAAACGATCGTGCAAAATTATGGATATTCATGAGCCGCCATTTTAATCCGACAAGACTTTGGACAGCGGTAAAAGCAAATATATGAGAAACTGTGTTTATATATTTCCGGGTTAATCCCATAATGTTTTATTTCCATACTTATCTTTTTCATTTTTTATAAAAAACAGCGGACTGTAGTCATGTTGATAGGAGCATGAAAATAGCTTCAAATAAAATTCATATGATACATCAATTTTGATGCATACAATATGCACATCTTGTTGAACTGCGGATCAAAAGTTGTTCTTCTGTTATTTTGACCATCAAAAGTTGTCAAAGTTATGATAAAACAGTGGATTCACATCAATGGCAAAAATAATCATCAAAATCTAAACTTCAAAATAACAAGAATAAAAAACATATTTCAAATATGAAAAAAACAACATTAAGAAATGTGCATCCACTGACAAAGACATAAAGATATGGTGGAATAAACTTTATGTTGTAATGGCGGGACATATAAACAAAATTAGAGAACCGGTAAAAATCATTAGAGATGAACAACGAATTTATCAGTATGGCAAATGAAACGAAAGACAAACAATTAACTTGCATGTATAAGACCTAAAAGTGCTATCGATGAGTGCCACCTGTTAACTTTGACGGAAGGGAAAGCACATGTAGTCTATGAAAACCGATTTATTCGAGTTACGAAAGTTCGAATTATTAGTATGAAATTCATTTAAAGTGTGAAACCTTTCAGCTACATACAAGTATCCATTGTATTCGAATAAATATAGTCCGAGATTCCTCTGGCGTCATACAGACTTTTTTTAAATTGGTTAGGCTCTTTAGACATCAGAGCACAGACCATGCTCGACCCTTATCAACATTTTATGACTTAAAGGTTTATTTTCTATATTATTTTCTATAAAACAAGAAAACCTTTCATAGTTCACTTCCATACTGAACCATTTACCTCTAAAGTTAATAGATTTATGAAATGTATCTAATTATTATGTAATTAATAAATGAACTGTTTCGTGTGGATGAGGTACACGTAGTTGCATCGTTTATTTTTATTTTGCATGACCAAAAATCAGAATTTTAAATAAAGGAAAAACAGGTCTTAAAATAATCATTTAAGTGGTTACCTAAGCAAAAAATATAAGGTTTTCATGGCAGAAAATTGTTTAAAAAAAAACTGGCAAATCGCAGTTGAAAAATTCCAAAATTCTGACGTCCAACCCCCGGGCGTCCAACAAACCAAACCAGGTCTTCAAAAAAGGAAGTTTGACCTCAGAGAAATCCAGGATTAGAATAAAGAATGTTCTATACAAAAATATGTACCATTATTCATACACAATTCCATGGGTGAAAGTACAGAAAGTGCCAAAAATCCGGAAATTGGGAAGAATCCATTACTTTCTCTATGAATATATAGACTAAATTGGTCAAAATCCGGAAATCCGGTAAATGCCAGAAATTTTCACGCATGCAATTCCAAAATATTAGCTAATGGTATTATCACGAGATACTATATGAATATTCATTAACTTTTATAAAAATAGTATTGTAAATCACTTAAGAATATTTACTCATTAAACAACTGAACGTTCAAGCAGTAGCTTTATAATTTTACGACATCATTTCGTGATACACTCAAGTTAAGTATAGTATAGTATAGGTGCGGAAAGCTTATTTCTCTCTTTCCGAAATGGCTGCGGATTTTCTTACATCTGGTGCAGAGTTCCTTTTTCGAAATGTAAATATTAGTCTAAACGATAATCACATAATTCGGAATGTTTCTGGAATGGTCGAAAAGGGAGAAATTCTTGGAATTTTTGGACCAAAAGGTACGTATGTTGATGGATATAAAATAACATACAAATAATATAAAAACAGAATCAAATGACATATTCGAATGATATTGATAAATATTAAAGATTAGCAGAACTTCGTTTGCTTTTACAAGTGAATTGTAAAGGACAGCCAGCTTATTGACCCGAATCTTTTTAAATTTAGTCTATTTTTTGTATTTCATCGAAAAAAATAGGCCACTTTGTAATAATACATAATTTTCTATAGGAAAACAACTAGGTTCTTCTCTAAAACATATATTTTGGAGGTCTTTTTAGGTGTTTTGACCTTTGATCTACAGTATACAATTAATAGTAAAAATAAAGTTGCAATTTTGTTCGTCCGAAACTTGAACGTCTATTGGTGGCTCTGCTTTATTGGTATTTCATTGTTGAACTTTCCTGTTAACCATTTTGCTGTTTGTTTTATTTTCTGTTCATAACAGAATTATTGAGACACCAAAAAGATTAGAAATTGTTTTTTTATAAGGTCTGATTTTAACCCGTTTAGTATTTTCAGTTACTGTAAATTCGGAAATTTTCGCGTGCACTTATTATTGCGATTCTTCTACTCCAGGCTTAATTGCGAGGTTTAATTATTGCGATCGCTGCCCGCGTGAAAACTAAAACGTTTTATTATTGCGCTCCAAGATCGGGTAAAATTTGAATATGGAAGTTTTATTAATGTAATCGTTTTAATTAATGGTTTTAAAAATTACAATTCAAAATGTCATTTATATATAATAGCTGTCCAAACAATAACTTGGATAATCATTACAACTAAGCATCTACCAATCAACCAGAGTCCGGATGTCGGCAATCAATGACCGGAGACTTACCTATGTAAATGTAAATAAAGTGTTATATATCTAGAATAAATCGGACATGAAAATATGCATTAAAAATGCGAGTTTTTAATATTGCGATCCCAAACCGATCGCAATTTTCGCAATAATAAAAACATCGCAATAATTTCCATATTTACAGTACTAAGTTAACAGCAAGGATTCTAAGAACTGTACTTTTCACCTTTAGGATTTCGTCAAATTAGTTATCGTAGTAGCTCACTAAATTTTACTGGAATGAATTTTTATTCTTCGTCTGCTTTTGCTTTACCATTGACGGAGAATTAAATGGTTTAACTGAATTTTCATAAACATGTAAGACTCATCCACATTCGGTATATTCATGTTCCAGGCTAGGACCCTTTATTTTCAAGGCTTTTTTTTTAAATTCTACTAATTGCTTACAGTTTTCCATGTTTGAGATATTTGTTGACAAATGTGAGGAAAAACGGATATGGAGTGAAGTTGCAAAATAAAGTCAAGAAATACCAAAGGGATATTCGAAGGAGAAAAAAAATCGTCACAACTGACAAACTCCGGAGAACAACGAAGACAAGACCAAAACAATACATGCACTACAATTAAAGACTAAAAACATATGAACAACATGGACCCCACCAAAAAACCGGGTGTAGACTCACGTGCTCCGGAAGAGTAAGCAGTATCTGCTTCCTGCAGGACACCCGCCATGCTGTCCATGTCACATCCGATAAAGAAAGCACAATATCACACAAGTATATAAATAAACAAACATCCTCAGATTACAACATGATTTTGTACATGCCGTGAATGCGGCTCATTGTTTTACTTAAAACTTAGACCTCGAAGATTTTATTAATCATTTGTCATACATTATGTCATGGAATTCGTTTTCATTTTATTCGGGACACCCAAAACGCATCCGTATCTCCAAATCCAAAGAACTATTATATGTATTTGACTTTTCAACGTTACTTTAAATTGTTTGTTTTGATCTTAGTTTAATACATTTTATGTCATGTTGTCCAAACAATGACAACACGGAGTATAACCATAATTATTTATCTATAGATTAATTAATTCAATGTTTATGGAGAAGAAATATTAATCTGTTTGATGAGCAAACTATTCGTAAAAGTAGTACTTAAAAGTATACCCATATCGGAACGAAAAAGTCTTCCACCAAATTCTGTAAAAAACCACAAATCTATTATATCAACGAGCGGAAGTTCAGGGCGTCCTTTCAAAACCTGATAACAATTGTACGATATTGTATAAAAAGGAGTGGCTGGATAAATAAGATGAGAAATTTGGTGCACATCAAATCGATCTAAAGTAATGAAATTCAGCCCTCGTCTCCGCTCTGTTTTTCCTAAATTAGTTCGGCAACTTTCCAAGGTCGTGTTGCTCTCCTCATAATTTTCATTGTTACGAAAAATATTGTGTGTATAGGTATATGGTAATACTGATCTCTAAAATACTGTGACCGTTGTTACAAGAATCTTAACTTGATCAGTATCTTGGAAAAAGTAGCACAGTCACGCTAAAGAAATTATAGCCTCAAGTCGAGATCAATATTTATCACGAACAATATGTAATATATCATGATCAATATTTATCACGAACAATATGTAATATATCATGATCAATGATAATTTATAGATTCATTTGGTCTAGACCGAATAGAAGTTTCGACTTCTAGAAATTTTACCGCACCAAAAGAAAAAAAAAAAAAAAAAAAAAAAAAAAAACTGCTGACTTCTTGACTAAATACCCTTTTGTCATAAGTATACAGTCATGAAACACCTTTTTTATTTTTTTACACTGTAAATACATATTAATTCATTTGACTATGTATAGTCGATTTTTTAAAAGAATTTCTTATTAAATTGAAATTCAACACTCCTTAAAAGTTTCAAAAAATAAAAATTTATCAAATTGTAAAAGTTGTAAATATGTCGGAAGGACAATAATCAATAAATTTTTATAGGTATTTATCAGTAGATATATAAACACTAAGTATATGTAAGTATCCCCTATAAAGTAAATATACCGAAATATTTATTATGGTTTTGAAGCACAATGGTAATTGTCCATAAATTATCAGTTTTCTACTGATTACGGAATGACTACCGTTGTATACTGTTGTATTTAAATATTTTGGCAAAATTAACAATTTTTGGGACTGTGGAAAAAAATGATAAAAAATGGATTATTCACGAACAACTATTTCGAAGAGAAGCGAAATTAAGTAAAAACTAAAGTCTACAATGAACTATATTCAGAGTACGCACATTAATAATAAAGCCTGACTAACACCCCGACATTTCAATCTGAAGAAGTCATGTGCTTCGCAGATATCCAAATTCAATTCCGGGTGTTTCCATATCCATGACGAATATTCGTAACAGACGTATGTAGATTACAGCCTGAAATGGCCGTTGCAGAGTAAGGATATTTAAATCCAGAAGCAAACTCGGACAGAATTTTACGATTGATAAAATGGTCATTGTCCTTGACCTAAAAAACGTCTGCTACCATATTTAGACATTGGATTCTTGGATAACAATTTTATGACGATGGAAATAGATTATAACGTTCACCCTTGTGTATATAGGCTGTGCTTTCTTTTCAGATGTTATTCTTTGGTCTCCTGTTTTTTATCTATTTTTCTAACAATCACTGATTTACCCACAGCACCACCGGTGCGAAATTTATTTTTCATTTTTACTTATCTTGTACCTTTGATTTTCTGTACTGCACTATGCAGGTTCCGGTAAATCGGCACTGGTATCTACATTAGCTGGTCAACTGAAGCCATATATAGGTGACATTACATTAAACGGGGAACCAGTGAATAAGTATAAAGACAAGATAGCTTACGTCCAGGCTAGAGATTTGTTTCTGCCGACACTTACAGTTAAAGAAACATTAATGGTTAGTATTTTATATTGATGTGTTTAAGTTAAAAACAAAAGTAAATATCAAATTCGAAACGAAATAAAGGCAAAATAGATAAACATAGAAACAACACAATCAAACATTAACTGTAAGATATCATTTTAAAATTCGATAGAAAAAATGCAAAAATATAAAATGGAAAATGAATTTACAGTAATATGGTCATATTCCTCTTTTTGATAATAAATTGTTATAAGTGTTATCTCGTGTGTGTCTTATTTTTCTTATTGAGTTTAGTTGTCCCATTCTCAGTGTAACTGTTTTCTACTGTTATAGTTATCAAAGTTGTTTTGAAGGAATTCATCGGTGTTTAAAGGAAACCAGCTCACTCGCATATAGAATGATCTCCTAAGGAATTGCTATAGTTTACACACCAAAGAAAAACTTTTATTACTTATAATAATAAAACTTTTGAAGAATCTGATAAAATAAAGTCAAATTTTAGCGTGTAATAAAACCCACTCTTTTTCTAGCTCATGGATACATGTACCTACGCTCGAAATGTGGAAACGCCATTGGAAGTCTCGATGTTGCCGAATGAAAATTGCCTTCACAATCATTATAGGAATTATTTGTAAATATCAGTCCTAATACATTCATACTTTTTAAATGTTTTCCTCCATGTTGCAGTTTGCCGCCAGATTACGCCTGCCGCCATCCGTAAATGCCGTTGACAGGAAGAACAGAATCAGCCAAGTTATTGATCTCCTTCATTTAGAAATGTATCTTGACTTCAGTAAGCTTAAAACCTTTACCCTCAATATAACTTTTGGGAGGTTGATTTTTTAACAGGGCTTAAGGGAGCAACCATTTAATTTTTTAGGGGGAGGGGGAGGGGGCTAGGATCAAATTTGAAATAAAAAGGCAGGACCAGGATTTTGGCAGAATAAAAAGACAAGATCACTTTAAGGGTGAAAAAAAGCAGGACCTGTGTCAGTAATGCTATGGTCAGACGGACATGTACGGATGTCTGCGGATGCATCCGTAAAAAAAATTAATTTCATCCGCAGAAATTGTTGAAAATCTGCGCAAAAAGCCAAAAAACCACGGTAGATACGCATGAGATACGGATGCAATACGCATGAAATACGCAAATCCTGCGGATGTTCTGCGGAAGACACCCCTTTGGCGGATGTGCCACGCTAGTGTCACTTAAATTCTGCGCAAGCGATACCCAAGATGCGGACTAGATACGGATGTTCTGCGGAAGATACGGAAGTCCTGCGCACGATACGCATGAGATACGCATGCGTGTCACACGGATGTCGGCTTTCTCCTCGTCCGCAACATCCGCATATATACCGCGGCTTTTGGAGCATCACTTCAGTTGCGATTCGATCTTGGAGAGAACGGCATTAAAAAATCGAATACCTGCGCACTTTTACCTAACTTTTACGGATAGATACGGACGTTTTACGCAAAAATACGCAAAGATACGGATCAATACGCATGATACGGAACAATACGCAAATTCTACCTAAATTCTGCGCAAAAGACCTTGCGCGGGAAATTTAAAATAATTTTGAGATTTTCAAAACCTTTTCGCGGAAGACCTCGATTCCTGCGCACTCCCACGGATTTTTACGGATGCACTTACGGATGATACGCATGATACGGATTGCTGCGGATTTCTACGGATTTTTACGGATGCACATCCGCAGACATGCGTAACGCGCGTATCTGTCCGTCTGACCATAGCTTTAGGAATGTTTTTGGATTAAATGAAAATAAAAATTTAGGCGGCAATAGCAGGACCTAGGACCCAAATTTCGACCAAAAAAAAATAGGCAGGATAAGACATTTGATCTTAGCCCCCCATAAAAATCAAATGGTTGCTCTCTAAGTACATGTATGGTTAAAATATGTCCTATATGTAAATTGGAATTTTACATTATTTTAGTGCTAATTTATTTTGGTGGAAGGAGGTCGGACTACCTCATAAGCATCATTGACCTTTGTCTTGCTTATACAATTAATTCGTAGTTTTATGAGAAAGGATTATATTTTATACTGCAATCGTTCTATTTGAGCAGTCAAAATGCGTTGACAGTATATTTACAAGTGGCATACGGTCACTGAACGTGTATAACATTTAGGCCACACCTACTTGACCTGAATGACCGCGGGACTGAAATGAAGAATTTACTGATTTCAATCATTAGAACAAAATTTCAATACTTATTCCATTGTTGAAAACAAAATATTTGCAGCCCAATGTCCTTCATTTTGAATAATCTTATGCGATTATCAATGATATACCTGCTCATGGAGTTAACCCGCCAAATTAAATGGGGCATCTTGAGGGTAACAAACGTTTTCAATAATCTTGAAATTGATAGTAATATCAAACAATGTCACCAAAGATTGCAGTATAAAGACAATAACAGTGTATTGACTTGACATACGAATTCGGCACGAATTGGGGAAAAATGCTCAGGAAACCCTCGCATTTCCACCTGATTGTGAGCCTCATCCGTGTCAAGTCAATGCACTGTTATTGTTTATGTTCGATGTGTTTTACAAATGTACAAGTACAGTACAGTAATATTTTCATCTGGTCTAATTCTTGTGTTAGCATTTTCTTCAAGTTATGAACAGTTATGTTCAGATACTAAAATAACAATTTAGTTTCAGGGTCACCGTTCATTGAAACCCCATTTGTAATCAGTGCAATAGTTTGTATAGAGGTTCAAACGGTTTTTATGTATATTTTTTCCAGTGTAGTGTGTATAGATCCGCTACTACCAAAGTAGCTCGTATAGTTTTTTTGTTTGTAGTTAACAAATTACACTCGTTTATCCTAATTTAAGATACGTTTTGCATCAGAATAACATTTCTTCACATGTCAACTTCCCTTGTTTACAACTAGACAGCGACTCTCCACGAATTCTAATGCAAATATCAATACCCCTCATTTTTATAATTCAGCGGTACAAATCTTGCCACCAGCAGCGAAGAAAAAGCTGAGTATAGCCTGTGAAATGTTAGTCAACGCAAGTGTCCTTATCATAGATGTAAGTTATTTATAAATACATGAATAAATTAATCGTTCCTAACATAGTAACACACTTTTGATCTTAAATGGCCATTTCTGTCTTGCTTAATCTCAATCTAATTAAAATTAGATCTACTAATTGCTCCTTTCAGTCACTGCATGTAGATCTAACAACAATCCATTTTAGTTTCTGTTTTGATGTCCTATCCAATCAGCCAATCAGCCAATCAGATTTCATGATTTTGAAGGCATTATCCTCAGGATAAAACCCGAGGATTCTCAATAGGTCATCAGAATAGAAGGTAAAATGGAGTGTTGTTAGATAGACATGCAGTGACTGAAAGGAGCAATTAGTAGATTTAATTTTAATTAGATTGATTTAATCTTGACTGCCTTGATTTTTTCCATCGCCATATTTAAAAAAAATCCAGATAACAAGATAAACACAAGATAAAGTGCCTTGCAGTCAGGCATGGTTGGTTAAACACCAGATAAAGTGCCTTGCAGTCAGTCATGTTTGATTAAACACAAGATAAAGTGCCTTGCAGTCAGTCATGGTTGGATAAACACTACATAAAGTGCCCTGCAGTCAGTCATGATTGGTTAAACACAAGATCAAGTGCTTTTCTGTCAGTCATGGTTGTATAAACACAAGACAAAATGCCTTACAGTCAGTCATGATTGGTTAAACCAAAGATAAAGTGCCTTGTAGTCAGATAAAACCAATTCATAACAGTTAAGAATGAATTATGAAATGATTAACTTAACCTGTGCTGAACTGATCTAAAATTGTTTTGACCGTTACTGCATGCTTGATGGCAAGACAAAATGTCTTGATTTGATATTGTAATCTGGATTTTGTTTGAAATTAATGGAGATGCAGAAAATCAAGACAATGTAAGAAAAAAAACAAGACGAGAATGGCTGTAAAGGTGTTTAGTAACAAGATGAGAATGGCTGTTAAGTTGTTTAGTCACAAGACGAGAATGGGTGTTAACCGTAATTGTAGATTTTATAGGCTGTTTTATCTATCAAATCCATAACATTCAGGGCCCAGTTGTTCAAAAGTTAATCACTTTTTACACTTTCAATTATTTCGATTGTTAGATAATATTCCTTTACAGAATTTTGCATGGACACACAAAGTCATACGATTAACCCATCAGAAAATTTTCAGTCCTCAGGCATAATCAAGAAAGCGAAAATTTGAAACTGAAAACTGTGGTTAACGTTTGAACAACTGGGCCCTGACAGTTCATATGTTGCAAAATATAATTAGAAAACCCCGAGACAGAGACCGTGAATTTAAGGAATCTGCTAGGATTAAATGGATGTGGGGTCAATTACCATCAGATGAAACCCCAATATAAGCAGAGACAAAAATTCAGCCTTCAACAACGGACAGGCTAATAAATAAGCTCTAAAAATAGAGTAAACAGATTTGTACGAAAACACAAATTATCCAATAGACACACCCTAATCCCAAAAGTACATAAACTACATAAACACATATTAAACAACACTTTGTTCCAGAATTAGACAAATTGACCTGGTTTCTAGAGTTATATAGTAATTTGAAAATCGAAACCAAATCCTTTAATTTTAATGTACTCCATTATATTTACATTGACTTTAAATACAGGTGTACTAAGTACTATTTGTTTGTTTGTTTAGTTGGGGTTTAACGCCGTTTTCAGCAAATTTTGGCCATTTCGCGGCGGCCAGTTTTTGTTAGTGGAGGAAGCAGGAGTACCCGGAGAGAACCACCGACCTTCGGTAGGAAAATAGGCAATCTTTGTCAATTAAGATCGGAGTCGAACACACCCCGCTACATGTGAGATTCGAACTCTCAACCCCAGCGTTGACAGGCTAGTGATCAGTAGTAGTCATGACGAACTACCTACACCACTCGGCCAAAGAGGCCCTACTAAGTACTACAATGTACTCTTTTAAACTATTGCATTACAGGAACCTATAACAAATCTAGATTACAAAGACTCCTTAGATGTTATGCGTTTCCTACATTATTATATGAATCAGTTTGGAAAGATCGGAGTAATATCCCTTAGAGCATGTCCAAGTGGGATATACCAAACCTGCTCTAAGGCATTGTTTCTTTACAATGGTCATGTGAGTAATGCTGGAGATATTTAAAATTAGGCTTTCACTGTGATTTTACTAGGTTACAAAGAAAATATAAAAGAAAATATAAAACCAATAACGCAGTCTTCAGTTATTGCAGTTGGATGGATGGATGAATTATTATTTAACGTCCAGTGGCAACCAGGTGCATATCCGACGAGAACATGTTGATATGACAATGAATATGATCCCTGCTTTGTACTAGACCGACACGCTAAGTCGGATTTTTAATGTGCTAGCTCACGAGATAACTGTCCGCAGGAAGACATATCACCTCACTCGGACACATTATACTGACTCCGAGCCTACCAGTCTTTGCTCTTACTCCTAAATGCCGCGTGCTTGACGGAGAAGCAGCAAATACCAATTTTAATGTCTTTGGTTTGACCCGGCCGGGGATCGAACCCGCGACCTACCGCACTCGGGGCGAGCACGCTACCACGAGACCACCGAGGCGGTTTATTGCAGTTGGATATTTAAATATTGAATTAAAAAATATTGTTACATAATAATGTGTTTCACATTAAATTTCGTAAAATATGTCCTAAAGCTAAGTTCAAGAGATAGCACAATTAGGATCTATCGAAAAACAATACCAACGAAAAAAACAGTGGGGAAAAGTTATAGACACACCATACAACTATACGACGGAGAATTCACTGGTTTTTATGAAATATTGTAAACTGGGATTTTTTTTTCTCATTTCGCGGGAAGAATTAAAAAGCGAAAATAAAGCCAATCAACTAATTCATTTGTAATTACATCATACTTTTATCCCTATCGATTGACTGGTAATAAGGAATTTTAAACAGCGTGAAGTTGAATTTTCTTTTGCGAAATCGCGAAAAAAGACTGGCGAAAATTTCAAGGTAAAAAGCAATGGGAAAGACGAACATAAGAATAATAACTCTTATACCTTTAACATTGTAGACAGCATTTTATGGAAGCTCTGCACAATGTGAAAATTTTCTCCAGCAGCTAGGATCACCTCCTCCCAAAGGCTACAACCCAATGGATTACCTTTGTATGTCTTCATCCTTTTACATTGAATTAGACAGCATTTTAGTTATTGCACTCATGTTGGTGGTGTCCTCCTTACTGCAGATTTTGGGGGAAAATAAATAATAACAATGAGACAATATTTATAGGTTTCACAATGCGCGAGTATTAGATATCGCTTGATATTAAATCGAGTTGTTTAATTTGGGTATAATAATAAACGAGCCTTTGGCGAGTTTATTATTCAGTCCAAATTAAATAACGAGTGTTGATATCAAGAGATTTCTAATTTTTTCGAGTTGTTCAACCTATTTCTCTTATGATTCTTCAGGAATATTTGTTTGTGATTTGGCGTCCGACCCCCGGTAAATCTAAACGTTCATTTTTCTGTGACGTCAAATGTTGCTATGTAACAGTGGCTTTCAATGATGACCGCGCAGATTTCAACCAATTAGAAAACAGCGACGTTTGGATCAAGGCCAATCAAATAAAAGAATTTCTCGTAACACTGGTTCATATCATATGCTGGGTAATTAGTTTATATGACAAATAATTCATCGCGCGAGAAATAGATAACAACGCACCATCATAAGAGAAAAATGTGATACACGGCTCGTTTCACAAACCATCGTAACACCACGATTGAAACGGGTTCCAGGACATCAGTAGAACAAAGACACTAATCGTAGTCGTCCGCATTTTTGTAAAACGGGACCCAGATCTATTCTTATAACTCCATCCGAATGTCGATCGGAACCAAGTCAAACTATTCTGATTCTCTATGGATTTTATGTTGCATTGAAGGCTCTTTATTGTTGGGTTTGTCTGGATGGATGTTAAGTGGTTGTCGTTGATTGACTGGTATGTTAATATTGACCTTTCGTTTTATCATTTATTTAAGAATCAGATGAAGGGTGTGTAGAACACAAAACCCAAGTATACCCGCAAAGCGTAAGTGACATAAGTTATTCCGGAACTGGGTCGGCACTTTCTGTTCCTTGATGACACCCGTCGTATTACAAGCAGGAAAGTCCGATGTTCAATCATATCAACAACAAAAAAAACAAGAATCCAACAAGAGACAACTAATATCATTTATGATGTACTGTCTGGACACCTCAGTTCGTAAAAAAATTTAATACCTCAATCTATGTGAATTGTCTAGTCACTTGGATACCAGCCCAAAATTTATAAATTTTGTAAAAACTGTGGAGTATGTCGCTCGTGCATAGTTCTCTCCTTAGATGTTTCGGCCATACCCTTTTCGTCATATTGGCATTGTTGAATTTGATCTTCAGCATTTTAGGTCTTGAGAACAAGTGAAGAGTTGTAAATCTTAGAAATGTCATTTTTTTTGCTACAAAACTGGTAAATGTATCATAATTATTTTTTATTAGTTTGTATTCTTTAATTGCAGTAGAATTATTAAATGAAGATTGTATGGACGACACTGTACCAATTCAAGACAAAATAATAGAAGCTGCTTACAGACGAAGGTAAAGAGAAACAAGTGATTAATATTATGACTCGGTCCTGTACGGTTATTTGATTTTAAAAACCCTATAGTATTTTTTTTTGCTGGATGTTAAAACATAAGCTACTTTTTGGATTTCGGTGACCATTGACGACAAATACCTTTCGAAATGCAAATACGGTATATACTTTTCGTTCGGTTTATTCAAATATTTAAGTATTTCTACCAACACTGTGATGACAATACTATTAAATTGGCAGTCGCTGGCTTTTTTTGACAAGATATGCTGTTGCTTGTGCATTGACAGTGATATGATTTTACTTAGATGTTGTGGTTTATTGTAAATTAAGTCAAATTAAAGTGTTTTTTTTAAGTTGGGAAATAATTAATGATAGCTTCAAAATATCCTGATTTTACCACATTTATGCCAAATATTTTGCCACGAGCGAAAGCGAGTGGTAAAATATCGGCATAGAGGCCTACCGGTGGTAAAATCAGGAAATGTTCAAGCCACCGTGAATTATTTACATTCTAATAGGACAGTTTCTACGACATTTTGAAAGGCCACAACATAGGTATTCAGACAAGAAGACGCTATTACACAACGCATGTTATACTATGACGTCGTTAAATCTTGTGGGAAACTTTACTATGTCGTCGCCAAACAAGCGTACTGGCGTCTGTGACGTTGGAACCAATATATCCATGTTTTACCCGGATGAAAACCAAAGCGTTTGGAACAGGTCATATTAGAAAAAACAATACAAAATAAGTTCTAATGAGCTTCTAAATCGACTATTGATTTTATTTGTGTTTTGTAAATATTTTCAGTAAAAAATTATAAAAAATGTACAGTTTCAAAGTTAACTTTATCGTGCACTGTTTTAGCATTCTGTTTTTGGCATCGGAAGGGGGGGGGGGTCTAGAAGTTAATTATGAACAACTGTTCAGCTTCATCTACATTGACTGCGTAACTTTTAAGATAAATAATTCTTTTTTTTTCAGGAACACTCCAGACTGGCCTGACTACTTACATTTAACAAAATACCCACTGAGATCTCCAAAATTAAGTAAGAACAGTAACTCGTCTGCTTCCGGTCTTTCAGTAAAATATTCTCGTGATGAAAATGAAAAGCCACTGAAATATGATAAAGAGGAGATAAAAGTCTTAATTGAACAGTCGAACGAAAAGGGAACAGTTTCGCCTCATGTATCCAGTCCATATCCGACATCGTTTTGCAACCAGTTTTTGGCTCTTTTCTGGCGTAATTTTGTCAATGCTAGAAGAAGGATTCTGTTTCCAATCAGCGTTATACAGAATTTATACATACTTGTTATTTGTATCTTGGTCTGGTGGCAACCTGACAGAACAGAAGAAACTATCAAAGATAGACTTGGTTTAGTAAGTTTTTAATGTTAAACAAATACTTCTGTTATGAGAAAATGATAGTATTTACTTTCCAAGTAATATGTTAAAATATAACAACATTGTAGATTGAACAAAAATTTAGTTCCACTGAGCACATCTTTGTAGGATGAATAAGGTGCATAAAAATATTAAGAAAATTTACATCCAAGTGAAAATGAATTTTTGACATTTAAAAAAATAATTATATTCACTGCACATAAAAACGCAGTAGGAGAGGTGTCACATACTAGATTTCCCCTTACTCAGTTTCATCCCTGGAAAATGGGTATATACTGAGTTTTCCTCTCGGAAAATTGAGTATATACTGATTTTTCACCCCTAAAATTGAGGTAGGAAAAATGAGTAATATATACTAGATTTCTTCCCCCCCCCCAGACCGAATCCGTACAAGACTCCCCCCTTTGATTGAATTCATACTATATTCTAAAAAAAAACCAATGTTCTGACTTTTAACAAAACTGAACATTTGAGCATAGTTTGACACAAAGGACAAGGTGGTCATGATTTTATTTTTACATTGGACCACCATTTTCCACAAAGAGAACCAAAACGGATCAAATGTTCGCCGCTCAGCCTAACTCCTTACTGAAAGAAAACAAAAGTCCATTCTCCATATATAGCACTTCATTGTTATCAGTGTCATTTGTTTAACCACTCTTTCTTTTGTCTTGTACTTGTATGAAGCCCTTTTTATCATGTTTTGTTCTCATTGGTTTACCATAGTCACAACTACTTTTGACGTTACAAGTCAGTATGTTTAAAAATTCTTCAGTTGAACAGTGAGACTTCAGTGCCTCCATCTTTTCCAATTTTGTTTTTATTAGCGCATGTGAAATGTCGGTTGTTGTTTTTTTTTGCATCTTTGTTATGTTATATCGTTATATTTTGACATCTTTCTCTATTGCATTACCCATTACTCGGTTCTTTGATTTACCGATACAATGTAGTAAATTCGACATGCATATCTATCATTTGCACTAACTACTATCAGTATAGAAAGTATAGTTATATATCCTATAATAAGAAAATACTGGTAAGATGAGCTGATTTAGGTCAACTATATATTTTCACAATTGCAATTGGCTAAATTAAGGTTAGCCTCGGTATCGCTGACTTCGGTATCACGTGCAATAGGCACGCCCAACTCCGATTTGTTAAATTAGTGTCAGTCTCACTTGATTATGATCATGCTGCAATAGGAGTGCCTGAATTATTTTCTCCGGTAATCTTTGAGCTCATCCTTGATTGTATACAGGTGTCCCTGTTTAAAAACAATAGTATTAACGCAAAATGATTGGAAACTAAGGAAAGGTCTATACTAAGAATGTTTCATTTCCGGTTAAGAACTTGTAATAATAAAGAAATAAAATAATAATAATAATAATAATATGTAATTTGGGATGCCAACACATAGTTCTCCAAAACAAACCCCAACCGATTGCATATTTATGAATCTGTTCTACTAATCATTCTTTACAAACGTACCAAGTTTCATGAAATTCTGCCAGTGTAAGGCATTGCCATCACTTGGTGTCCGTCGTCCCGTAACTTTTCACATTTTCATTTTCCTCCTGAGAACCACTGAACAAAATTTTACCAAACGTGGCAGAGATCTTCCCCATGAAGTCCTTCACAAGTGTTGTTACTTTGGTGTCGATTTATAAAAAAAAAAAAAAAACAAAACATGGCCGCCATGTCTAATCGAAGTTTCTGATTGGCCGATTTTTAAAGATCATTTTCTGAAGAACCAAGGCAGGTGTTGAAGCAAAACTTAGAAGATATGTCCTAATGCAGGTGCTTAACGAGTATTATTACTTTAGTACCAATCAAAAATTCAAAATGGCCGCCAGCCATTGGCAAATTTTACATTGAACCCAAATGGAAAATGACATTTTTGTATTCTGTTTGAAAACTACTTATCTTATGAGGTCATTCATAAGTGTTGTTACCTTTGGGCCGATTTTTCACAAGAGCCGACAGTCCGGGTCAAAGTTAACATTGAAACCAAAGTTTGCATAAAAGCGTCAGGTAAGCGATTCAGGCTCCTGGGAGCCTCAAGTTTTTCCATAGAAAAAATAACCACAATCCCAAACGTTAGGGGATTAACACCATGACATCGTAACTTAAATGAGATCACGCCAACAAATTGGTTTTAGGGAGACTTTAATTAGAACCTCGCTGACTATCGGCGAGAGCCCTGTAGAAATCAGCTGCGCCGTCCGTCCGTCCGTCCCAAATAGTTTCCGATCAATAAATTTAATACCTCTTGGAGTTTAGTGATGCAACTTAGCATGATTATTCTCCACTACTAGAGGTTGTGATGCGTACAAGGTAGAAAACCATATGTTGAAGGTCATGGTAAAAACTTAGTTAAACTGTGTCACCTACCAGATGCATGTGTCCGTCCGTCACAAATCATTTCTGTTCTGTATTCAACCCCTTCGAAATACCCGTTTTCAAAATGGCGACCATGCTTGGTTATAGACAGGCAGAAGATAGATTTTACGCAGTCGCTTAGCCAACCAAAATGCTTGCTACATTCTCATTGCATTGGAATTGTGTTTTTATTCTTCAGGAGAAACATTAATAATGTATATGTGGCTTACCCCTGATATATAGTATAGCGAACTAATATTTACATTTTGTTTTCTGTAAGTGCGGAAATAGATTATAAATTTAACTTCAAAAGAACATTAAGAAATAACTTTATTCTTTTCAGTTTTTCTTTACTGTAGTGCAGTGGGCCTTTTTCGCTTTACTTGATGGTATCCTTACATGTAAGTATATTATAAATTAGAAAAGTAAAAGGAAAAATATTTTTTGCCATAATTTCAGATAACAATTGGCCCAAACATCACACACAATGAGACTTAGTAGTTGCTTGAGTAAAACTTATTCTGTGTAAAGATTTTATATGATACAAATGATCATTTAAAAAATATAAATATAAAATCAAATCAAAATCTCAACAACAACTAACAATATATTGTGTCAAAAACAGAATTCAAAGATGATAGAATCTACCCATCGACATCATCTTTCCATAAAATATATACTTAAGGGTGTACCCAACACTTTGACTAGAATAGATTTGGCTCTTTTAATTTTCACAAAATTTTGACGAAATATTAACTTTGACCTGTTGACAAAATTATAAAAATTTCAAGATATTTGAACCATACAATTTACGGGTATAATTTCATTGGGTATATAGCACTTTTACAAACACTAATTTTGGTAATTGAGCAGCTTGATTTCTCTTTAATGATAGTATTTGATTAAAACGTTCAGCTGATTTTTGAAGAGTTAACCCTGTACCCCTTAAGGTATCCGGACCATAATAGATCATGATCGAAAATTGTTTCTCTTTTTGACCGTGAATGGCTGAACCAAACAATTTAAAGCTGGGATTTTGTATATATATATTTCTCAAGTTGAAACACGCTTAGTTGCTTGTATGGAGAGTCTTAAAAAATAAGTTAGTTATATTGTAATTACCGAAGTTTGCCGATAATTACCGAGGGCATTTCAATTGCATTGTATGGAACATCCGGGAACCTTTGAATAATCAAGTGGTCATTTATGGTCCGGATACATTAAGTAAGATCACCGATAGTGAGTACATGTAGTTGTATTTTCATTATCGGATATCCAGTATTAATTTCTTCGGTTTTTGATGGATTGATTGTTGCTTGTTTAACGTCCAGAATAAGAAGCAATTCATAAAGTAAACCAGAATGGAGGTGGGATTGACACAAAGGGAAACACATTTTATCGCCGCTGGAAAATGCCAATGTTTGGGTAGAGACGGATGACATATAATTAACTCTTCTGTAGTGGTCATTAATCTAATCCTTTTCGAAACTCTAGCTTACTAGGCGTTCTCCAAAAGATGAACCACTATGGTCCACGGTCAGGCTTTACCTCTCCTCCATCAGTCATATGAAAACGTGCTAAATAGCTCTATAAGTCGAGGTCCCGTGATCCATCTCAGTTACCTAGTCGTAGGTTAGTTTCACCCGGTTTTTACTTGTGTTATATTTTCGTTATATTGCAGTTCCAAAGGAGATCAAAGTAATAAACAAAGAACGGAAATACAACCATTATAGACTGTCAGCATTCTGTTTGTCAAAGACACTCAGCGAGATACCGTTAGCAGTTTTTCAGCCCTTCGTGTACCTCAGTGTTATCTACTGGGTAGCAAATCTTAATAACGTACCAGCATTTTTTGCATCGCTTGGCGTTTTAATGGCAGACGTCCTAGCAGCACAGGTAATATTAAAAGTAAGGAATAGATTTTCGAAAAAAAAAAAAATACGGTCTCATGAATATTGTGTATTTTGTGATTACTTCCTTACAACCCCATCCACAAAAATTGAAAATAAAGGACTTTATTTTTTTTCAGTTTGCAGAATGAAAATTTGGTTACGGAGATGTACTAGTACATGTACATATTAAGCAAAATGATAAAGCAGAGATTTTACTTAACAAACGAACACATTGGGCTGACCATATGATAATAATGCCAATATCAATTGTAAAACCAGTTTTCATTGGTCAACGTTGTAACTTCCGATGGTGTTCTATTTTTTATCATAGATGTTAGCATAGGAATTCGTGAGCCGGAGAAATAGTGTTGCTTTCACAGGCTAAAATTCAAACTTACATTGTATTTTGTAAAATTCTCAGATGGCCCTGTAACCTGGCCTCAATGTTGAATATCTCTTAGAATAATCTGCATACCAGTACCGTGTCCGCCATCGCTGTAAACACGGATGGGTTGCGTTCAATATCGTAGCAGTTATGCTAGCTGTTATGTCCTAGATATCTATCTATGTTTGAACGATTTTCTATGTAGTAATTATATAAGCCTAGTTAAATTATGTCGATATCAATACAATATCGAGAAAAATCATTTTGAGTGGAAATACCATATTACTGCTAGAACATCACGCCAGACTTTGTATAAATCTATTACGCATGCTAAAATCATATATAAAATTTGTTTTATATGTTTTTATTAATTTAGATAAATATGACGTCATTTTGATTTCTTTTACGTCATAAAAAATTTACTAGCCAAATATACAAAAATAATTATATTAGTTTTCTATTATTTTACAGAGTATTGGAATGTTTATCGGTGCAGCATTACGTCCACCATGGACAGTGACAATAGTACCTTTGGGTTTGTTGTCAATGATGCTATGGGGTAAAAATTTGAAAGTATCAGACATATGTTATGAAGTGCCTCTAATTAAATAATCCGAAGTACCTTTTTCCCACAATACTAAAGTTTACATTGCGTTTTCATAGCGACACTGCTCATTTTAAGTATTGCATGTTTAATTAGGGGTTGTTTTGGAACAGGTTATACCATATAAGATACTTTGAAGCAGTTTACTCTTCATAAATTGTGAAGCGATTCATTTTTAAGTAAATTGACCGAAGTAGGTTATACAAGCATAACATGTTCCACTATTACTGTGCAGTAATAGTGACGTCAGAGTACCCAAAGTAGATTATACAATTTAATCTAACTTGCTCAGCCATTAACAACCAATCAAATTGTCTGTTACAATTCAAATGAAATTTTTGATATATATTTAGTTTTATAAACTTTGTAATAATGAACATAGCTCTTCTATGGCACGTCAAACGTTTCAATATTCAAAAAAAAAATTATGTTCAAAACTTACAAATATATATGCAATATATACTCTCTCAAAAAAGAAACGCAACATACAGAAAATAGGAAATTTACTTCATATATTATTTTCATAATTTATGATATAAATAATTTACACAGGAATGCAAAAATTGGCACACTTCTTGTTCATGAGTTCTTTTACCTTGGAATATCACAGTTTGTCACATATTGTCAATAAATCACTCATAAATTGTCAATATCTGGTATGTCCACCATTTGCTTGTAACACAGCCCCGACTCTTCTTGGCATAGATTGAATTAAACGCTGAGTTCGAACACGCGGTATCCTTTGCCACTCAAACTGAAGTGCCTGCTGTAATTGTTGCAGATTTTGCGGTGGTGGTTGTCGTTGGCGCACGCGCCGATCCACTTCATCCCACAAATGTTCAATTGGATTAAGATCGGGTGATCGTGACGGCCAACGGATCACATTGACATTCTGTTGTTCTAAAAAGTCTACTGTTACACGTGCTGTATGTGGTCGGGCATTGTCGTGCTGAAAAATTTCTCTCCGAATGTCAATTACGGGCAATAAATGAGGTCGTAAAATTTCGTCTCTATACCTAACAGCGTTCAGATTGCCTTGGATATGTATCAGCTGTGTGTTTCTGGCATAAGAAATAGCGGCCCACATCATAACACTGCCTCCGCCAAAATTGTCTCTCTCCACAACACAGTTTTGCGCAAAACGTTCGTTTCGGCGCCTATACACACGTATGCGACCATCTCGCTTTTCCAGTTGAAAACGTGACTCATCGCTGAACCATACTCTTCTCCAGTTCTGTAAATTCCATGCACGAACTGTAGTACACCATCTAACCCTCGCTCGGCGGTGTTGGCGTCTCAGTGTTGCTCCAAAGTAAGGTCTTCTTGCCCTCAATCCATGAGAACGTAACCGATTGCGTACTGTCTGTGCTGATATACGGCGCAACCCAGGGACGTTTACAGCTGTTTCTGTTGCAGCAATAGTCCTATTCCGCAGATGGAAAAGTCTGATGTAACGATCTTGCGCCCTGGTTGTAACACGCGGGCGCCCTGAACGTGGCCGATCTGTCGTATTATCGTATTTCCCTATGGCTATATCGACCTGCTGAGACCTTCAGAATTTCCCGTATTTCGGCACTGTGACGTCGTAAAGAGTTGACCCGGCCCTAATATGAGCTGACCCGAATATATCAGCGACGTCATAATGTTTGACCCAACGTTGACCCGAATATATCAGGAAAACATCCGGTTATAGGCGGATGGCCATTGAAAAGTAAGAAATTCCATTAAGATTGCTAGTTAACAATACGATAAATTTATCATCAAGTTTTCTTCAAACAAATATTGTAAAATATAAGCCGCTCGACACAATATGAAGCTTTTTAGCTCGTTCGCTACGCTCACTCGCCGAAAAAGCTTCACATTGTGCCTCGCGGCTGATATTTTACGATATACGTTTGCAGAAAACCTGATAATATGTACGTACCAAGCTGCAGGTAGCGTTCCCAAAGGCGTGAAATTGTGCTACGATGAACATTGTACGTTACAGCAACAGCATTCTGTGATTCTCCGGCCTCTAGTCGTCCGATAGCGATATTCCGGGTAGCAGCGTCTAACCTTGGCATAGCGTCACCTCATCAGAATTTTATTTTACGAATGCATTCATGAAAAGAAATACCGGGTTTTTATACCGACTGACTGAGCTAAAAAATAACCCATGATTTGCACGTGAAAGTCGACCCAGTTTTTGGCAATGCGTAAATCGTAGGGTGTCCCAGATTGCGACCAAAGTCGTTTACGGGTGGATGAATTTAAATGATTGTACCTGGAAACTTTTTATGAAGGTGTAATTATGATCATGTGTACATATATTTTGATATTTATTGGTTATTTGTCCGGAAAAATAATATTTCAAAAAGATAATCTGATGTTGCGTTTCTTTTTTGAGAGAGTATATTTTATATATATATATTCAAAAAAAAAAATATGTTCAAAACTTACAAATATATATGCAATATTTTTTCTATTTATATATTCAAAAAAAAATTATGTTCAAAACTTACAAATATATATGCAATATTTTTCTGTATATATTCAAAAGATGAAACAATTATGTTCAAAACTTTATTTTTTTGATATATTCAATAATATTGCATTCTGGGTAATATATATGCATGCTGGGCAATCCGCCCCTTAAGTAGTAGGACAAGTCGAACCCTCTATAATACATGTCATCCCCTCTGTGATCAGGACAAGTCGCCCCTTCGGTTTGCGCTTGTATGAATGCATGTTCTTCATTTGTAACCGAGGTGCTTTTGAGTTATCGTTCTTGAATCTTTTAAATTTGATTGCTAGTTCATATACAAAAAATTTTTTTTTGAAAGTTATCGTTTATCATTACTTTTTGTTAAATGAGATGAAAATAAATATTGTAGTTAAAATTGGACATAAATATAGTTTTGGATTTTATCTAAAATATCTGTTTTTACTTGGCATGTAATTACCATATTTAAATGATTTGTTTGGTTACTTCCCTTGGTAAACTGGTTTTGAGAGGTAAATATGTTTTAATGTTAATGAAATAATTAAATATTAAATTTCTGCTTTAAAACAAATTAAAATAAAGTTCTATAAACGGCTTTAATATGTAATAAAAAGTTTAGAGCAAAATACACAAAATTTTGTCAGTTTAATAATATAACGTTAAAAACTTCCCCGATCGATATAATGCCACTTTCAACTAATTACGCAGGATTTACATCTACCTTTATGCTGATTAAGGATGATTGTATTAAGAGTCTATATGGGAGATTTTAACTTTTAAACTTGGGAATCTTTTGATTTTTGACATACCATTGTTAAGATTAATTACAATATCTAATTATTTTGACACTTTACAATATAAAATTTTAAATATGGTTTAGATAAGGGACGAGATCAAAAGTTCAATGTAGGATAAAAAACTTAATTCACATAGTTTTTTCACTGCCCCCCCCCCTTTTAACTTAATTTGGGAAAAATTAATTGACCAATATGGGCATATGCTTTGAGAGTATACTTTTTGTATCATGGGTCCTGTTTTTCCTCAACAATGTATGTTTGTTCTCTATATTGACTTGGACATCACTTGAATCCGTATTTTTCAGTCCGAAAATCGATGTCGGATAACAAAACTTGCAGCGATTTTTACCCCCCCCCCCCCCCCACCCCACAAACTATTTGAATTAAGTTTTTTTATCCTACATTGAACTTTTGATCTCGTCCCTAAGTAAAGTAAGATATTACCCAGAATGCAATATTATTGAATATATAAAAAAAACAAGTTTTGAACATATTTTTTTTCAGTTTTTGATTATGTATATAAAAAAATATTGCATATATATTTGTAAGTTTTGAACATAATTTTTTTTTTAATCAATATTTTTTTTTGAATATTGAAACGTTTGACGTGTCATACTCTTCACAAGCAAAATCATACTGTATTCATTTCTTTTATAATTTGTTTTTTCCTGTCATACCAAATTTAGCATTTCCTCCTCTTCCAAATATTTATTCTGTTAAGGATGCTCGCTGGTCATGTTTTGGTCTTTTTGTCAGATTTTCGGAATCCTCGGGTTTTATCCATTTCTTAAACATGAAATGTTTTGCCCATGAACCGCCACTTTTTCTTTTATAATTCAATCATATATACCTTAAAATGGTATTTGACAATATTTTATGAAATCCTTTTTATTTTTTTCATACATTTTTGAGAGACTGAAGTTGTCAATGCAAAGACAATGAAAAATCCAGAGAAAACCCATTTCCTGCAAATTTTCAATTCTTTATAGCTCTAAAATGAGCACATGAACCCATATTTTTTTCTTGCTTATTTGTTTACTATTCATATGTTCTCTCAAACTAAAACACCTATTTCAAATCGTATTTATTTCCTATTAGACCAGCGATCATCCTTAATGGCAGGATAAATTACCATTATAAAGGAAGTACTATTACATGTATTACACAGGTAAAAATGTCACACATGTGTCACGCATGAACCAGGAAACGCATGTGTCCCATGTGTGATATGCACGTTTATGTTACGCATGTAAGACATGTGTGACACACACATGTGAACGGCATGCATATGAAAACACATGTGCACGCATGTGTTTGAAAACGCATGTGACAAAGATGTGTTTTCTCATGCATGAATGCGTTTTATATGCGTTTTGCTAACATGTGTCACATGCGTGGCATGAAACGTCTCTAACACACATGGTGATACACATGTGAAACGTATGTGTCACGCATGTGCACATGTGTGGCAGTTTTGCCTGTGTATATATAATAATAATAAATTGTTTTTTCATTAAGGTGGAGCATTTAATACACCACCGACGTGGTTCAGATGGGGACGATTCGCATCTTTCTTTTCCTATGGATTAAATGCTTTTATTTACCTGGAATTCAAAGATGCAGCCCCAATCAAGTAAGATATGTTTGATTTATAAACCAGTGAACGAACTTGTTTCTTTTTACGTACATGTACATGTATTTACATTTTCCTGAAATTCGATTCTCCGAACGTATTTCATTTCACCAAACAAGACATAAACCTGCGAATTCATGTACTGAGTTCGGTCAGGAGGAAAGAAGTTGTATTGAGGATTTACTATTTTTTTATTAAAAGTCTCATTTAACATCAAGTACAATAAACATTTTTATATAAACATACTATATGTTTTGTTCAGCTTGAGGATGGATAGCAGGAAATACGTCAAAGACCAAAACAACACACAGATAGATCAAATGAACACTCCACTAGTTCAAAACAACACTCAAATAGATTAAAACAGGTCTCCTCTATACCAGCCCTCCGCTAGATCAAAAGACTCTTAAAAGTATCGCTTTTGTATTCTTCACTGTATCCACAGGGTTAATGGGTAATTATATTTTCCTTTATCGTCGGTGGTTCTCTCCGGGTACTCCGGCTTCTTCCACCAATAAAAACTGACCGCCGCGAAATAGCCAAATGTGCTGAAAACGTTGCGATCTGGTGTATAAAAGACAACATCTTTCGTTATAAAACAAAACAGTATGAACACTTACAAGCTGACCCTTTGGGTTGTTTAGTTGGGGTTTTACGCCGTTTTCAGCACATTTGGCTATTTTGCGGCGGCCAGTTTTTATTGGCGGAGGAAACCGGAGTATCCGGAGAGAACCACCGACCTTCGCTAGGAAATTTGGCAATCCTTGTCAATTAAGATTGGAGTCGAACACACTCCGCCACTAGTGAGATTCGAACTCACCTCAGTGTTGACAGGCTAGTGATCATTAGTAGTTATGACGAACTACCTAGACAACTCGGCCACCGAAGGCCTCTGACCCTTTGGTAGAACTGTTCAAAGTGTGATGGTTTTCGTTGTAAAATTAGCTGCAGTTCAAATAGCTGCTAATGATAGTCATTGTCAGCTACTATAGATAACATTTGTGTGGACCATTCAAAATGAAATGGCTAGCTACTGTTCCCATAGCTGCTGGTCAGAAACTGTGTTTCCTTTAGACAACTGTCACAAGCAAATATGTCTAACAAAACAGCATTCTAATGTCACATAACGGCAGAATAAAAATAACTTATTTGAAATCTTTTGTCTAATTAGTCACCAATTATTCCCAAGGTGTAATACATATTCTGTGATACCTGTTCGGGGCACTAAGAGCTCAGTCCGACTAATACCGGCTCGGGGTACTAAGAGCACAGTCTCGACTAATACCGCTTCGGGGCACTAAGAGCACAGTCTCGACTAATACCGTTTCGGGGCACTAAGAGCACAGTATCGACTAATACCGAATCTGGGCACTAAGAGCACAGTCCCGACTAATACCGGTTCGGGGCACTAAGAGCACAAAACGACTAATACCGGTTCGGGGCACTAAGAGCACGGTCCGACTACTTTGATATTAAAGACATGGATCATAAAACATGGTGAAAATCCTTGTCACATGCCCGAGGAATGATATTGGTCAGGAATTTTGCCATATATTATACAATTCTTAAGCTTATCATATATTTCACCATATTCTTGAAAATGGGTTCACATATGACGTGTATGAAATTGTTCATGTATTATTTCATCAATAATTGGTATATTAAACGTAAACGTAGATAATACCGATTGAGAGATGCTATAAAGGGTATCCATGCAATAGATGTTGAGATTGATAAAGGGTAAGCGTGATAGGTGAGCAACAGCAGGAACCTTATAGAAAATGCAGAAAAACCGTATTTAGTACTAAATATATGATAAAGGCAAATAATTATCGCTTGGATGTTTTCGACTTTTACAGATGTGGATCCAAAAGTATGATACCCGTCTGTAACATGATAAATCCGGAAACCAACTCTACATATACAGAATTTGATTCAGATATTGTTCTAATCATGACAAAAGTAGAATGGCCTCTAGCATATTATGTAGCTGTTCTCGTTGGAATATTTCTTTTCACAAAGACTTTATGGTACATTGCAATGAGGAGAAGAAAGTCTGATGAATGAAGATAGTAATATAGTTTTTTCAGCTCACCTGGCTCACCTGACCCATAGGCCAGGTGAGCTATTACCATCACTTGGCGCCCGTCGTCCGTCCTCGTAAACTTTCCTTTAAAAATCTTCTCCTCTGAAACCACTGGGCCAATTGGAATAAAATTTGGCAGCAATAGTGCTAAGGTGGTCCTCTCTCAAAAAAAAATATATCCGATTACCCGGCCCGTCATCCAAGATGGCAGACAGAGCCGAACATAGATTAACATAGGACCCTATGGGAAATTTGCTTAAAGATCTTCTTGTCTGAAACCACTGGGCCAATTAGAACAAAACTAAGCAGCAATGGCCCTTAGGGAACAACCATTTAACTTTAAGGGGAGTTACGGTTTTTTATATTGGTCTGAAATTTTTTTTCAAGCTATGGACACAATTTCATTTTTTTTCGACTACAATCAAACCAAATTATTTTTTTTTCTTACCAAGTCGAATCAGAAATTTTTTTTTGAGCAGTGTCCAGAGAGTGAAAGGTGTATTTATTGCTATGAAATCACTAGCAGTAAATAAAAATGGTATATACTATGAATTTGTTTTTATAATAAAACATTTGCATATAGTTTTCATTTGTAAATTTTGTTCTGATGTTAATGACTTTTATTTTGTTTTTGTATATTAATATCTTAAGAAATGGAATATAACATCATTGTCTCTGTAAGTCCCCCGCTGGTGGCCATCTTGAATGGGGGATTGGCACCAAAGTAACGACACTTGGTCAGCACCTTACGAGGAACATTCAGGCCATGTTTGGTTTCAAGCAATACAGCAGTTCTGTAGATTTTTGTTATATGCCATAGACACTTTCTGTCAAGTTTGGCTCTATTTGGCCAAGCAGTTTCAGAGAATTTTTTTTTAAACCAACTTATCAGAAACAAGAATTGTCAATGGCGGCCATGTTTGTCCCCTGATCTGGACAAAATTAGGAAACTTTGTAAAAACCCTTCCACAGATGCTTCCTGTCAACTTTCGTTCCATTTGGCCAAGTGGTTTTCTGAGAAGAGTTCATTAAATCAGCTAATCAGAAACAAGAATTGCCCATGGCAGCCATGCTTGTCGTCCAATCAGGACGACAAAAATAAATTTCATAAAAGAATTTCCATAGATGCTTCCTGTCAAGTTTGGCTGACAGTATTGGCCAAGCAGTTCCATAGAAAAAAATGTTTTTTTTTAATCAACCAGTGAGAAACAAGAATTGCCCATGACGGACATGTTTGTTGCCTGATCGGGACGAAATGAGGAAACTTTGTAAATAATCTCCCATACATGCTTCCTTTTAAGTTTCGTTACATTTGGCCAAGCGATTTCAGAGAAGATTTTTTTTTATATCAGCCAATCAAAAACAATAATTGCCCATGGCGGCCATGTCTGTTGTTTGATCGAGACGAAATGAGCAAACTTTATAAAGGACCTTACATAGATGCTTCCAGCCAAGTTTTATTCCATTTGGCCCAGTGGTTTCAGATGAGAAGATTAGAATGTGAAATGTTAACCGACGGACGCCAAGTGATGACAAAAGCTTACATGGCCTTTGGCCAGGTGCCAGGTGAGCTAAAAAGGAACAATGCATTGATTGTCCTGATTGCTGCTCTTCATCTTGTTGGTTAATCACTGAAAGGTCAAGTATGACTGAAAAACTAAGGAAAATCTTTTATTATATTCAAAATAAATCAAGTCAGGTTTTTATTAAATAATGGTCTAAAGCATTTCTTGTATTGCTTTCGATTTTTTAAATCAATTCTCGGATTCAATTATTTTGTTTTGGAAAAAATATATCTAAACCAAAAATTTTTTTTCCATAGTTTTGTAAAACAGATGATTTTTTCCCTTCCCTTTGGAATCAGAATATTTTTTTCACAAAAAACCAGCCCCCCTCTCCCCCCCCCCCCCCCTTGAAGTTACATGGTTGTTCCGTTAGGTGGTCCTTTTTCAAAATTGTATCCGATTATCCCACATGTCATCCAAGATGGCCGCCAGATTTGAACAAAGATTAACATAGGCCCCTTTGGGAAATTAACTGAAAGATCTTCTTGTTTGAAACCACTTAGCCAATTGGAACAAAACTTAGCAGCAATGGTCCTTAGGTGGTCCTCTTTCAGAATTATATCCGATGACCCCAACCTTTATCCAAGATGGCCGCCAGAACCGAACATAGTTTAACATAGGACCCTATGGGGAATTTAGTTAAAGATATTCTTGTCAGAAACCACTGTGCTAATTGGAAGAAAAGTTTGCAGCAATGGTTCTTAGGTGGTCCTCTTTCAGATTTATATCCGATTACTCCACCCGTCATCCAAGATGTTTCCAGAGCCTAACATATTTTAACATAGTACCTTATGGCAAATTTACTTAAAGATCTTCTTGTCTGAAACCACTTGGCCAATTGGAACAAACCTTAGCAGCAATTGTCCTTTGATGTTCCTCTTTCAGAATTGTATCCGATGTCACCCGCCAAACATCCAAAATTTTCGCCAAAGTCGAACATTGTTAAACATAGTACCATACGGGAAATTTACTTAAAGTTGTTCTTGTCTAAAACCACTGGCCATTTGGAAAAAAAACTTGACAGCAATGGTTCTTAGTTCGTCCTCTTTCAGAATTAAATCCGATGACCCCACCCATCAGCCAAGATGGCCGCCCGAGCCAAAAATAGTTTAACATAGGACCTAATTTGAAAAATCACTGACAGATCTTCTTGTTTGAAACTAGTGAGCCAGTTGGAACTTGACAGCCATGTTCCAGGCTGCCAGTCAAGACGGACATAGTCCAGGTGAACGATACAGGCTCTTGTGAGCCTCTAGTTGTGATATAGAAAGATTTATAATTTATTTATAATTGCAGTACGTTTTATATAAATACGAGAATCAGCACAAGTTTACAAAGATTAGAACTTCTGATTGCATAAATTGAATTCGTTGATTCCAATAAATGATCTATTATGCAATTGTTATATCTTGTTATCTTGTTAACTGGAATATTTTCTTCAGTTACAATTGGTGTTTTCCATACAAAACATTCTATGTTAGACAGGGTTCAATGAGGCTGTCTTCGGTGATATCCGAGGTCGCGGAGGCCGAATTGTCTAGGTAACAGTCTTTGTTAGACAGGGTTACATGAGGCTGTCTTCACTGAAGTACTATTCGAACGTACCCAAGCTGATATAGCCATGTCATGTGGTCGGGCTAACATGGACATATCAAACCATTGTGTTCGGAAATACGTACATAGGTAGTATATGATAAACAGATTAATAAATCGGACTAAGTATATTTCCCTCGGTCCATATCCGACCTCGGACAACTTCTCGTCCCCCATATGGGTCTGGGGATGATAATCCCTCCGATATAGATTAGGTCATGTATTAACTTATAAATATTAGATGGTATTGTTGACCTTTTCGCTTTTATGTAGAATGCGCGTGTTGAATTCCATAAATATTTTTATATAAGCAGCTTTAAGACACCATTATACAAATCATATTCAGAAAATTGAAAGTATCAGTTTCATTATAGGAACGAAGGTGATGATATATTTGGAGACTGAGACAAAAAAAAAAAACATTGATAAACCATAATAAATTATAAAAGAAACAAATACTTCGAAACTAACATTGGTTGCAATTTTATTGCAGTAAACACGGAAGGCTTTTAGCTTGTAGACTATTACAACATGAAACAATTTGTCAAGTCGTGTATTTTGTGAAAGGTAGAAAGACATCAAACATGCCGAAGGGGTAATTGGCATTTTGGATTCTGAAAACAGTCCATGAATTTTTCTGTCTCGACTTCCACGTATGACTTGTCTTGGCATCTAAAAGGTGCTATTGTGTTGTCAGCTAGAACGCTCCGGAAGCAGGCTAGACCTAGAAAGGTACCAATAATCATGTTATAATACAATATTTTAACGGAAAGAAAACACATTTCAAAATTTTAGATTATTTATAAAATTTAGTAACTAATTACCGGTACCCTAACTACATAAGCTGGTGTGAAGATTTGACAGGACAGTTATCCATTCCTTGTATTGCACATGGTAGATCTCCTTAGCTTAAATTTGGCTTCCTATTTCGGTAGTTTTGGTTATGAGTACTTCTTGTTTTAAAATAAGTTTGGTTTTTGGTCTTCCAAATGTTTCGGTTTTAATGCTGCTGATGAGAGGTAACTCCTTGAAATGCGTCGTATACAGCATACTATAAATTTACTATATCTAATATTAGTATCTTTGGATTGTTATTTTTTATCGCCCTTAGGAATGCATTTAACTTTTTTTATTGTCTGTAACTTCATTTAAAGTTTGTGAGTGCGTTGGTTGACATTAAACACCGGTGAATTCCGTAAAAACTACTTTAGATTTATTACTTCCAAACTTTTCAAGAACGTGATAAAATAAATTGTAATCTAGGCCCGTAATAACAGCACTATTTTCCTGGGAAACGGATTTCTACGCTAACATAGTTCATCGAAAAATGAACACAACAGGGAGTCTCAACGTTGACTAATGAAAAATGACTTCACAACCAATATAGGAATTATTGTCAATTATACAGTTCGGCAAAAATTAATGATTCCACTAGTTAACTTCTTAAAGAGGAGCTACGGGACAAGCAATTTTCTATCTGTTAATCTGGGCCCAGTTTTTCAAAAGTTAATCATTTTTTCGCTTTCCATTATTTCGATTGTTAAGTAATATTTCTGTACAAAATTTTGCATAGACACACAAAGTCATAGGATTAACCCATCAGAACATTTTCAGTCCTTAGGCATAACCAACGAAATAAAAATTTGAAACTGAAAATTGTAGTCAACTTTTGAACAACCGGGCCCAGGATGCTAAGTTAACAGTATCATCATGAAAAATGATAACTAACCTTGTTTTACGTCACATGGGCACGTGTCTCCACACTGTTCGCCGTACTGGGACAGCAATGGAATGCAAAGACCTGTTACATCAGTGTTGTATGGCCCTACGAAATAAAACAACACATTCAAGTTGTTAAAAATAGCAGTATTTTTGTGCTCAAACATAGTTGGGTTTTGCAAGACTTCACAAGCATTTTCTAGGAGTAACATAAATTTAACATGATGATTAATGAAGGGAGAAATAAAAAAAAATTGTTAAACATAATATCGATGGTGTATTAATGTTTCTCCTATTTTTGACGTGTTTAATCGGTGGGATAAAAATACATAATATTTAACCACTTCCCGGTGATTAAACTTATACGTGGGAATTACCGGCGTTTTTTCTACAGTTATTGGAACGATAAATTAGAGGAGTCCCGACATAACGTCTATGTAAACAAACTACATAGCAACGACATTTTCTTGGGGTTTTTGTCGAAAATCATAGGAGAAACAAATTCTCCTTCAATTTACTCGTGAGTTATGGAATTTTCTACCCTCAATAGTTAAATTTTAGATTTTAAAAAGCTCGCGTGTTGAAAATCGAAAATTTAACTATCTCGAGTGGAGAAATTCCATAATTCACTCGTACCTAAAGGAAAATCTATATTTCTCCTATTCTTGGCGTGTTTAATCGGTGGGATAAAAATACATAATATTTGTAACCACTTAAATTCCCGCAGTTTTTTTACGTTTATTGGAAAGATAAACTAGAGAAGTTCCGAAATGGCGTTCATGTAAACAAAATGCGTAGCATTTGTTGAAAATCATAGGAGAAACAGATTCTCCTTCAATTTACTCGTGAGTTATAGAATTTCTCCACCCTTGATAGTTAAATTTTAGATTTTAACACGTGTTGAAAATAAAAAAATTAACTATCTCGGGTGGAGAAATTCCATAACTCACTGGTACCTGAAGGAGAATCTATATATAAGTGGGAGGTTGGATACTGAACCACTTTTCAGTGTATGGTCAAGTCAAACTATCCAGACTTATCGGTTGTGTTTATGTTTTGTGTGTTGTGCTTTTGTGGTTCTGTATGTTGTATTGCGTTGATTGACTGGTGTGTTATTATTTATCTACTTGTAGACGCCTATATCAAAAATAAAATTCTCTAAAAATGACTCTAAGATCACTAGACTATACTTACCGACATGGTCGAACACTCCAGAATATATCAGTAACGTTCCATTACTGTGTCTACAACAGGACCCAACAGGACATTCAGATGACCACGTACATTTCTGGTCATTTTGTATGACTGCCCCCTCTGTCTAAAAAGATGTGAAAGAAAGCTTGGTTATAAATTAGCAGGCGAAGCGAGTTCTTTAATGTAGAAGAGTAAAGGAAATGTGAGTATTATGTCGACTGAAAGCTTTCGTCACCAGATCCCGGCACTATATATATATAGTCTCACGTGCGGAGTTGGTAGTATTAAGGATGATCACTAGTCTAATAGGAAGTAAATAGGATTTGAAATAGGTGTTTAGGTTGAGAGAACATAATTGTAGGTCAAATGTAAAACGCCAATATCTTGACCCATGTCTTTCTATTGCAAAGATGTATGAATTCTATGTTTTAGATTGTAAATCCAAAGGTCAAGCTCCTGAAAAATATCACACATACATACAAATTTTTAATTCAGAATATAATTTGGGTTTTCATATTCCAAAGAAAGACAGATGTGATATGTGTGAGGAGTATAAGTCAAACAATTTAATTTATCATGTTGACGAACAACTGAAAATGAAGTATGAACCTCATATTGTAGGTAAAGTTTGTACGAAAGCTGAACGAGACAGGGATAGAAGTTCAGACAAGGCAGTATTATGTTTTGATATGCAAAATGTTATAACTTGCCCAAGGGCTAACATTTCTAATTTTTTCTATAAAAGAAAACTCAATGTTTTTAATTTAACTGCTCATTTATCCTTAAACAAATGTGCATATAATGCTATTTGGCCTGAGCACCAGGCCGGTAGAGGAGCGAATGAAATTGCAAGCGCTTTACTAAAAATCTTAGAAAAGGTACTACAAGATTATCCTTACTTAGAAACTATTACATTGTTATCAGATTCTTGTATTCCCCAAAACAGGAATTCGGTAATAACAGCATTACAACATTTTATGAAGTGTAACAATATGTATTCACTGAAATGTATTGAGCAAAAGTTTTGTGAACCTGGGCATTCCTCTATTCAAGAGGTTGATTGTGTTCATAGCCACATAGAAAAAGCATTAAATTTAAGTGAGATTTTTAGTCCAGTTAGCTTTATGAGAGTGTTGAGTAATGTAAGAAAAAAGTCTATGAAAGTGATACAGTTACAGCCTGAACATTTTTTCAACTTTCAGGCAGCTAGTCAGTCATTTAAATATAATTGTGTACCCTTTACAAAGGTGAAGTATATCAAGCTTGAAAACCAATCAGAAGTTTTGTATAAAAAATCTTTTTCTGAGGAAAACTTTAAGAAAGCGTCTATTGTACACAAAACAAGAAAGGGTGGAAAGGTTGTGGTGCCAAAAATTTGTATTTTGAAGAAATCAAATTTATTGCCAAAGGAAAAAATCAAAGATTTGAAGGACATGTTGAAATATATGCCTGTAGATGATAGAAAATATTTTGAGATTATATTAAAAAATAATAAGTAGATAGGTTTGAAGTATTTGCTAGTAAAATGATAATCTATGATATAGGATAAAAAAAGTTTTTTGACAGGCTGATTTAGAGATTTTGTCAAATATATTAGTAATTACAAAATATGAAAGAACATTCATATATGTACTTTTTGTTTTTATTATTTTTTGGATAAAAAACTCCAAGTGTTTTTTTATAATCTTTAGTGTATGTTTATATTTACAGTTCGACTGTAAGTCCTAAAACAAGAGTATATAAATTAGATAATGTTTTGTGCTATCTAAGTTTAGGAGAAGTGAAGCATTTCCATTTTAATTTTTTATGAATTTTTGTAAAAGTTTTTAATGTGGTTTTGTAAACCTGAGGAAAAGCATACCTCATTGTTTCTTTTTATACTTTCATTATTGCATGAAATAAATTGCATTTTGTCATCATAAATTTATCATTAATGTGTTCTTATCTCTCATTTGCAGTTATGACATATGCAAAAGAAATAATATTGTGTACCAAGTAGACAACACCCAAATAAAATAGAACATGGAGAAGAAGCCATAAATTTACGGTCGCCATGCGCTCTGTAACAGCAATAACACCTACCACATAATAAGAATGTAATTGTCCACTCTGACATTAAAAAAAAGAAGTGAAAATTATCCGTTGGGTCAACCAATTCTCATTTTGTCACTTATTCTTTTATATGATTATTTAGTCACGATTTGATTGTTCTGTTGCTTCGTGGTTATTCTGTTGGTGTTTTTTCCACGCATTTATATACATCTTTATTATTGTTTTAGTGTTACAACTACAGTACCACTTTAATTCTTGTCCAAAAGTGCATTAAAAAAATAAAAATGTTCTATGTCCAAACAGAATTTTTTCTCTTGTCCGTACATAGTATGTATAATTCCCCTGAAGTAAGAAGAAACCGTCTTTGCTCAATATTACAAAGTACAGTACATAAGACTTGCTATCAATTCATTGACCTTCAACAACAAATCCAGTTATGGAAATCAAAATGTGATTTTCTCCATTTTTTAAAAAATGGACATAGATCATTATTGGACTCATACGACGATATGAATAGTAAACAAATAAGTAAGTAAAAAATATAGGTTCATGTGCTCATTTTAGAGCTATAAAGCCTTGAAAATTTGCAGGAAATAGGTTTTCTCTGGATTTTTCATTGTCTTTGCATTTTCAACTTCAGTCTCTCAAAAATGTATGAAAAAATAAAAAGGATTTCATAAAATTTTGTCAAATACCATTTTAAGGTATATAGGATAGAATTATAAAAGAAAAAGTGGGGGTTCATGGGCAAAAAATTTAATGTTTAAGAAATGGATAAAACCCGAGGATTCTGAAAATCTGACAAAAAGACTAAAACATGACCAGCGTGCATCCTTAAATGAATAGACACGAATAAAGATAGACTTCCGTTATTTGTATTACACATTTTCATTTGAGAAGAAGAAGAAAGAAGATCTTGCTGATTTAATATTAAAATACGCAAACACACTGATAACATTTTCCCCCCATTTAGAAGTTTTCACGAAATACAAATGAAATATCGATATGTAAAGATATGAAACACAGAGGCCCGCATCTTGGTAAAATGATGACTGGATTTTGAAGATCATTCATTTTGGAGGAGATTGAGGGCAGATATGAAATAAATTGTCACAGGGAAGTATTTTTAATTGATTTTAATCGTGACAGGGGTAGGAAATCCCTTTAGGATTTTTTGGTATAAGGATGTGGACAGTGTATAGCACATTGATAATAAACGCAGCATCTTAGTTGTAATAGTAAATATTTATTAAAAGTACTCATGAAATAAACAACAAAAAAATAAAATGAAAAAGAAATAAATATCCAGAAGTCGGGCCCCTGTGATATGAAAGAAGTTTCTTATGTTTCAGGTCGCTCCTGTTTCATACAAAACAAAAAAACACACACAAAATAAGATTAATTGGCCTTTATAGAGTTAAATACATGTATCTTAATATTTAATATTGAAATGTGTTGGAACGGTCCTATACTCGATCCAAATCCGTAGTTTATAAATAAAAATGTGAATATTAGATTAAAGAAGATTTACCTGCACGTTTCAAAACAACCATTATATACTTATATGGTAATAAATTTAACCATCAGTTATAAATTTCTCAGACAGTTTTATACCTATCCTTCCACTACATACCAATTTGTATGAAAGTAATCGTATTTACTTACTGTAAGATTTTACGACTTATCATAAAGTATTGCCCCCGAACAGAATAAAATATATGAATTGGTTTAACTAGTATTTAACCTGTAAAACAACAAATTAAAGCGAAAATTGGGTAAACAGCAACGTGATAATTACTGCACTTCGGAATCCAAAATTTGAAATACGATTAATAACCATTTTACAGAATTCTAGTAACAACAAAAAATAAATAAATAAAAATAAGACATAATATGAAAACAAAATCAATCAATTAAAAAAAATCTTCCAATCATTGACGCCATCATTTTGAAGCCATACCATGCATACTGCATCGATTGTAATTTTCAGCTGAAAACCCCACATTCTATTTTTACCATTTACATAAAATATCATGCAGGTATGCAGATATATATTCTTATTGTTTGAATATCACCAGAGAACTAGGTCATACAATTTTCTTTGATAATTGATGTAAGAATTATTCTTGTTACAGAAATCGTGACATGTTTTGTGTGACTGTTATTTAAATAATGACTACAAAGAGAATTTATTATATCACACTGTACAGACATGATAACACGATTTTCTTTGATCTGATGGAATAAAGATTGATATATTTATTTAGCATTTAAACAGCACCCATTTACAACATATATCAACATTGCAGAACAAGTAAAATTTGAAATGAATTTTCCGGATCTCATACTAAAATCTCAAAAATGTTTCAAGATAATGTAATATTTTCTAAAACAAGGGACGGTGTTTACCCCCAGGTGCTAATAAAATACATAATTTAATTCGTTTTATTTATTATGACAAAAGAAGAAGTGAGACTCTCAAAATCATGTTCGACATTGCCAACATATGCTTCCAAACTGCACATGTATTGAGCAAAGGCAAAAAGCAGGTATAGTCAGTCTTGTGTTTCCAGTGTCGAACACAGAATATATATATGAGTTAAAAAAAAGGGATCTCAAAAACGTTTCAATATAATGTAATATTTTCTAAAACAAGGGACGGTGTTTACCCCCAGGTGCTAATAAAATAGATAATTTAATTCGTTTTATTTATTATGAAAAGGAGAAATGAGACTCTCAAAATCAGGTTCGACATTTCTCTTACGTTAAAATGTTTAGCATAAATTTATTTAGTTAAGAGGATTGCCCGAAAAGATGTTATTCCAACTTATGCTAATGACTCTCTATTCGGCGGATCTCAGCGCTGTCCCTGTAGCGGCATTCTAACCTGACCTTTCACGACGTCTACAGGAGAGTCTTTAATGGGCTTAAGGATGGTCTAATAGGAAATGAACAGGATTTGAAATAGGTGTTTTAGTTTGAGAGAACATATGAATAGTAAACAAATAAGCAAGAAAAAAATATAGGTTCATGTGCTCATATTAGAGCTATAGGACCTTGAAAAATTGCAGGAAATGGGTTTTCTCTGGATTTTTCCTCGTCTTTACATTGGCAACTTCAGTCTCTCAAAAATGTATGAAAAAATAAAAAGGATTTCGTAAGATTTTGTCAATTACCATTTTATGGTATATATGATTGAATTATAAAAGAAAAAGTAGGGGTTCATGGGCAAAAAAAAATATATTTAAGAAATGGATAAAACCTGAGAATGTCGAAAATCTGACAAAAAGACCAAAACATGACCAGCGAGCGCTCTCTTTGTCTGTGGTTGTAAAATATCACAATAAATTTTTACGCTAAAAGTACAATGTACGTTTATGCAATTTACATTCTAACATAGTATGAGATCAAATATTTCCCTCCCTTCCCCATTCGCCTTGTTTTTCCGGAAAGTCCGACCTGAATCCAGACCAAGTATTTTATGCAAAATACAAATTATACAGAAGTCATTCACAATTTTTAAAAAAAAGAAAAGTTGAAATGGGATTGCCTTGTCAACCAGCAGACATATTTTTAATTATTTTAAAAATGTATTTTTTTTGTTGATTATTATATTAATATTTATACTGGACATTTTGTCAATTATCTAACAATACCGTTATTAAATGGTCTAATTTATACGTGCGTTTTAAGTGTCAATTACATAACGATCACCTTTCTCTTTATGAATCTTTAGACTTGTCGGTAGAAATAAAGACTTTTTTTGTGTTCAGTGTTCATCGCTTCATAAATCTCCATATAAAATTTATTATCACAGATTTGACGTTTATATTGACTGAAAGATGCGTCTGTCTGACACAATTTCAACAAAAAATAATAAAATAATTCATATCATCTGTAGATTGTCTAATTTTTTTTTCAGTGGTCTAAAAAGAAAATGGATATAAGAATGAAAGATGCGTCTGTCTGACACAATTTAAACAAAAAATAATGAAATAATTCATATCATCTGTAGATTGTCTAAATTTTTTTCAGTGGTCTAAAAAGAAAATGGATATAAGAATGTGATTTTTGTATTCTTATCAATCCTTAAAGATGTTCGCTGCTCAGTTTCAAAATAAGCTTTTCATAACACTGGTAATTATTGATTGTGGATTAATAAAGAAACTAAAAGAGAAAAAAATTATAGGTTCGTGGACTTGTTTTCGAGATATAAGCCATTGAAAATTTGTCGGGGAAAAATATGCTCTCTTGATTTTACAAAGCTTTATCATTAATAAGTTTTATTTCTCAAAAACCAAAAAATAATAACAAGGATTTTATAAGATTTTTTACAAATGGGTTATTATTATGCATACAAAAGAATTATGAAAAGAAAAATGGGTGTAGGCGGGAAAAATAATTTATGGCATTCAAATGGATAAAACCAGAAGATTCTGAACATCTGACAAAAATTCAAAAACTTGGCCAGCGAAAATCCTTAAAGAGATTCTTTGACAATAGAAAGAGAGTTTCTTGTAACTCTTAAAAAATGGTTTTGCGAAATAAAAGTTTCAATTTTTCATAAAAACAGATATTGACATAAATTGACGATATGCAATATAACTATCCAGAGATTAGAGAAAATTAGAGAGTAAAATCATAAATGATGAAAATAATTTTTATTCAAATATACAAGAAAATCATTGCCATAAATATAGATACTACAACGATGACCAGGGCCCAGTTGTTCAAAAGTTAACCACAATTTTCCGTTTCAAATTTTTACTTCCTTGGTGATGCCAGAGAACAGAAAATTTTCTGATGGGTTAATCCTATGACTTTGTGTGTCCATGCAAAATTCTGTACAGAGATATTACTTAAACAATAAAAATAATGGAAAGTGAAAAAAGTGATTAAGTTTTGAACAACTGGGCCCAGTTAATTATGTAATTTATCAACTCGAGATAATTAAATTTTCATTTTTAAACTGCGAGGCTTGTCCAAGCAATTTAAAAAAAATGAAAAATTATTTATCGAGAGTGGATAAATTTCATAATCAACTGGTCATCGGTGTAGAATCTATATCTATTTGACTATTGTCAAGGACACCCCCACACCATGTTTGACTTTTGAACTGTTCCATGTACATGATGTATACGTTTGTCACTATTGCGTTGCCTACAGCTATTCTTTTGATTAAACATCTTCGAATGTCATTATTTTTTTTTGTCAAAATAACCTCTCAAATTGTCTTATTTAGCTTTATTTGAGTGATGAGTTTTGACAAATTCAATGCTATCTTGAACTTTTCAACAATTTAGGTATTTCTGCATTACAAAGGTTAACAGATATTTGTGACAAAATATGCTCAACTGAGAAGTGTGACGGGCTCCCCATGCTGAGCAGCGAATTTTTATCATTTAGGACAAAAGTGTACGGTTATCATAACACAATTTTTTAAATGAAAGCTAGTCAAATATGCTACATGTAATTGGTCTTTTAATTCCAATCCGATATATCTTTTGCATTAAAACAGAAATGGATTCTAGGTATCTCAGTATAAAATATGTTTTCCTAAGAATTTTATGCATAAAGGTGTGGACAATCTTTTCCTGTGTTAATGGTATTTATACAATTGTGCGTTTGTATGAAAACAAGAGGCTCATAAAATTTATAGCAATAAGGATATCGTCATCACCTACCTTTCCAGCAATGGCTATAACCTGAAAGAAAAAATCAACATACATATAGCTGAACATTACATTTATATCTTATAAATGATAATTACCGCATTTTTGAAATTAAAAAATAAGTAACTCTTGTCTTTATGCATTTTTTTTTCACTTTCATGTTAATATTTTTTGAATTTGCTCAAAGTTTTGTGTCATTGTTTCGGATTTTCCCAATTAAAAGTTTGTGTTATTGTTTCTGATTTTCTCAATTAACGTTTTATGTCATTGTTTTGGATTTTCTGCATTAATGATTTATGTCATTGTTGCGGATTTTCTGCATTAAAGTTTTGTGTTATTGTTTAGGATTTTCTGCATTAAAGTTTTGTTTCATTTTTTAGGATTTTTTTTTCAATTAGAGTTTTGTGTCATTGTTCCGGATTTTCTGATTAAAGTTTTGTGTCATTGTTCCGGATTTTCTGCATTAAGGGTTTGTGTCATTGTTTCGGATTTTTGGCATTAAAATTTTGTGTCATTGTTTCGGATTTTTTGCATTAAAGTTTTGTGTCATTATTAAGGATTTTCTGCATTAAATTTTTTTGACATTGTTTCGGATTTTCTGCATTAAAGGTTTGTGTCATTGTTTCGGCTTTTCGCATTTCTACAATTTTGGTCTTAAATCTGTTGGCAACAAAACATAATTTGGAAGTTGCATCAAAACTAATATCATAGAATGGCTTACTCTTTAAATATTTAGAAGAAACGACTCCTTTGCCTTTGTCTTTGTGGTGTTCAGTGTTTCTGCTAGTGTTCCCAAGAATTCGCCTCGTCTGTGGATTTTTGTCTTGTGAAATTTACCTACTGTTTTATTGCGTCGGTATTATTTTTCGGATATTTTAACGAAATAATTTGCATAAATTTGAAATATCTTTAAATTATAAATTAATGCAAGTGCAATTAACGAAATAAATTTATTATATAGGTTATTTATTTTACGGTAATTTGAAGTTGTATTATTCGGAATTTTTCTGGAATTTTAACGTACTGCAGATATACACCATAAAATTACGACTAGTCTGTAGTGCTCAAGGTCAATAAAATAACCAATAAGGCTCTAGTGCAAATATCTATTGGGGTTTTTGGAGATAACTTCACTCTCAAATATTATGGTGAATTTGAATGTTTAGCTACGTGTATTAAGTTATCGTTCGAAAAATGTTAAATTTTATGAAAACTAAGCAATATCTCCCTCGTGTAAATATCTGTCCTTAGATAGTTTTGGCTTTACACTTTTCGTCATTTTGACTTTTCTGAACTTGTTCTTCAACCATTTGGATTAATGGTTTTCGACATCTTAAGCCTAGAGCACAACTGATGAGTTGTAAATCGTCGAAATTTGCACATATTGTGCAACAAAATTGATATCAAAGGATTTATTATTACTATTATTTTGGGGGTATATTCTGCATTACAAATTCTAATGCCTTATTTACGCAAATTTTGTCAATGTATGACTTGTCAGAAGCGCACAGGGCCAAAACTATTGAAAACCTCCAAGGTCTAATTACAGTGTACAAATATGTCTTAACGTTCCGCGGATAAATAGGGAATATAATAGGCTGAAAACAGAATGCATTACTTTCATTCCTAAAAAACTTCACAAGACCTTAAATCAATCCCAAATAAAATGATCAAGTTAGATCATGTGGAAGAAATATTTAACGTTTAATTCTTCCGTTGAAAGTCACTGTAAAATAACATCATTTATATTCCAGCACTGAACATCTTTATCTAGTATTAAAAGATTAAAAAAAAAAGAGGAAATTGTATTCAGAGTAAAAAGCTCTTGACCAACCCTTACTCCTATTGTGGTAAACATTTTCTATAATATCGTAATATTTTTTGTTTGTTTGAAAAAAAAATAACTCTGAAACTTACCATTATAAATGTTATATAATGGAAATCCATTTATCCGGATCAAGAGAGGACCGGGATACTTTCCCAAATTATATAATACAGTATCTCAAACACAGCCACTTCACTCTGGGTCCTGTAAGAATATTGCTCTCTTCATTACTATATGTTAACAAGACATTAAGTAATCATAAATGTATTAAATAGTTATGACATATATTTGATTTATTCATGAACTTTGTATACTAAAAGAAGTGTGTCATGCTCCTTATTAATATCTAACATTATATCATAACACATTTCATGGTTGTTTCTAATGTCTTTATTATGGTAGACGAAATAAATTATGATGTATAGAGTAATAAAATAATATATTTATTGAAATGAATTTTATGGTCTATTAGCAGTTGCTTCTTGTGATAATATTTGTACATACAACCGTGAAGACATATTTAAGAGATTTTTGTAAAGATATTTATGTTATTGTAATGTCAAGAAAAGGGATATTCGAAGGAGGGAAAATTCGAAACAGCTGACAAACTCCGGAGAACAACGAAGACAAGACCAAAACAATACATGCACTACAATTAAAAACTAAAAACATATGAACAACATGGACCCCACCAAAAAACCGGGGGTAGACTCAGGTGCTCCGGAAGAGTAAGCAGGACACCCGCCATGCTGCCCATGTCAAATCCAGTATGAGGAAGGGACAACATCAATGGAACAGGTCCATTTTCACTTGGGAAACGGTTTTAATGTTCATACTTGTTAACCGAGTCATGATGACGTCCATCAAAGTTTAATAAGGATGACTCCAACTTAGGAGCAACATAGCCCTGTCTGAGCAACTTTTCTGTCAGGAACTGGGCTCTGTCCAGTAAGTAGTGGTAATCAAATAAAGTAGGAGGATGCTTATATTTTTTGTTCAGCATTAACATAGCCGTCGATTTTCCGAAATAATATTTTATCTTCTTTGTCTGAGCAGAAACTGTATAATAATGAAATAAATCAGAATAACAAATTGTAAAAATAAAACTAAAAACTTTATTCTAGAAAAAATAGACTAGACATGATAAAAATAAAAGAATACCACAAAAACCATCAAAACGTTCATTTGTCTTTTTTTATTCCCATCAAATCACCTACAAGGCTTTCATCTTTGTACATGTAGATCTCCGTCAATAACAACAGAAATATTTTGGGTTTATTAGGTAACAACATAATTGTATGTAATTGATCACAGATACAGGCAATGTCATGTTTCACATTTTACCTTTTGACAGAAAGAGGTAAAAAGCACGAAAAGGCAATTATTTTTCAATTATACTGTTGAGCGGCAAAGTTTTCCTACTTGAGGTTTTATTTTTCAGAAGATTAGGAAAATAGACAAAATATATTAAAAACAAAACATAGATTTTATACTACCACACTTTTTGGAGAGAGTTTGTAACCAGTTTCACAAAAATGTGTTTCATTTAATTTTGACCTTAAAACAGAACAATCATCTGATAGTTTTCATCAACAAAAGTGATTTGTAATGAATGTGTTGAATCATAGATATTAAGCCCAATGTAACGAATATCTTTAACTATTCTGTTATACAGCATCTGACAACTGATCTTTAATCATTCAAAAAGAGAGAAAAATATATGGGGATTTACCGTAAGGGGGCATCAGTTCTTGGTTAACCACATATCACAATTTCTCCGATTAATTCACATAAACTTATCACAAAATACAATTAAAAATTACAAATTATACATAAAGTATGTTATAAATTTATTAAACTGCCTATGTCTGTTATGAATAATAGATAATAATAATATGCAGATATTTTTTTTCTGTCCTTGACATTATTTTTATGTACTTCTAGGTTAGTCTAACTTAGATATTTTTTTACGACATTTTTGACCAGAAACGTCATTGGTGAGTTTCCACAGTGCCCACTAGGTAAAATTTAGACTGGGCATAGTGCTAATTGTTTTGATAGGTGAACTACATGGAGATAAAAGGAAAATTGCGAATATAGTCTGTTTCAAAATTTTCTTATGTCCATGAAATAGCTAACACGAAAACAAAATGTATGAATATATAGACTTTTTAAAATAAACTGAACGAGAACAAGTACTAAAACACTTTTAAATATTTATTCTCATAAAATCATAAATAAATAAATAATTTATGAAATATCAGTTATTTAGGGGATAACTGTATTGTATTTTATCAGTTGCCGACGTAAACCGCTGGTTTTACCGTCGCAAATTGAGTTTACCTGGCGACGCGTAGCGGAGCCAGGTAAACGGATATTTGCGATGGTAAAACCACCGGTTTATGTCGGCAACTGATAAAATACAATACAGTTATCCCCATTCTAATGCAACCTCCGTTAAACGTTAAAAAATAGAATAAAAAGTAAACAGGAAATGTCAAATGCGTTTGCGCAACGTTGTCGTCAATGGTTCCGACGGTAAACCGTGGATTTTACGCTTGACGTTATCCAATCAAAAAGGACGTTATATGTTAAGTTGCATTAGAATTCTCATTTTACTGTTCGTTGTGAAATTTATTTTAATACTGTAATTAACACATGATTTTGATAAAAAAAAAAAAGCTACATGTATTCCATCTTCCTCGGACACCCGTCCTTGCGTGCGTATTTCCAATATGCAGTACTTTATATTTATTATAAGAAAAGAAAGGAGTTTGAAAACTACATAATACTATGTAAACGACCTGAAATATAATTTTGAATAATCAACATTTTTTCTTGCCTTTCAGTTATAGCGTATTCTCCAGATAAAATCAGGCAAAAGATTTAAAGAGTGTCTACATACATTATAACTTGTACACTATACAATATCTACAATACATAAATTTAAACTCCTAATGTGAAGCGTGCTGTTTGGTTGATCCTAGTGCTAATCTTTGTCCAGTGGTATGGAAGGCCGGCACAACAAGTTGACAAAGAGGGTCAACGCAGCACACCCCAACATATTCAAGATCATCAATGAGTTTCAGAAAGAACAAGCAGCTAATGATGGTACAATACGCAGCAGGTGGCCAGATGAGGAAGAAAACTTAGAAGTACACATAAGCTGAAGAACGACATGCCCGCTTGAAAGAAAATCTATAGAATGTTACAACAGACTACATCCGGTATAGTTATGCAGCATCCTACAGCCTTAAACTTGGTGACTAAGTAAACATATGAACATTTCAATGTGACAGTCTGATGATTGGTGCCTTGTTTATTATATGAACTTATACTAGCACAATGTAGTACAAGATGTTATGAACATAATTCTCATGTTTTTGTGTATGAGTGCTTGTGTTGCTCGTAAATCAGTGCTGGTTTCTGAAATAAAATATTTGTTATCATCGTTTGACATGTTATGTGACAAAAATTTGTCTGATTTGTCTGATATTTCTGTTATGTCTGATTTGTCTGATACGTCTGATTTGTCTGATATTTCTGATATGTCTGATTTGTCTGATATGTCTGATTTGTCTGATATGTCTTATTTGTCTGATTTGTCTGATATGTCTGATTTGTCTGATTTGTCTGATTTCATTCATTAAAGTATCAAATATTTAGTAACCTTGCTGTTTTTTTTCCTAATTAAGAACTACTATTTGCAATACAAACTAGAAAGCTAGACTGTCGGAATCGACAGTTATCCCCCCTCCCCTGCAATTAGTTGGACACTTGCCTAAATGCAAAAATCGTAAACATACATTTGTAATAGAATAGAGAATGGAAACGGGGGATGTGTCAAAGAGACAACAACCCGACCAAAGAGCAGAAGACACCTCAAGGCTACCAACTACCAACGGGTCTTCAACGCAGCGAGAAAATCCCGCACCCGGAGGCGGGCTTTAGCTGGCCCCTAAACAATAATATACGTAACTAGTTCATCAAAATGGACGGCACACTAAACCCGAAACATAAAAATGAACCAAAATTCAAAAAACACACAAGACTAACAAAGGCTAGAGGTTCCTGACTTGGGACAGGCGCAAAAATGCGGCCGGGTTAAACATGTTTTGTGAGATATCAACCCTCCCCCTATACCTCTAGCCAATGTGGAATAAACAGACACAAACAGCGATACACACAGTAAAACTCAGTTCTGAAGATGTCCAAGTCCAATGTTAAAAAAGATAACAGAAGAAACTAAGCAAAATGACAATGATCAATATATATTAACAAAGGACTACTAGCAGTTACTGACATGCCAGTTCCAGACCTCAATTAAACTGATCGAAAGATTATGTGTATATCATATAGGAATCAGCCACAATCCCTCCCGTTAGGGATTTATTATCATGCCATCATAAATTATGTGAGAAGAACATAACCTTTACCATGCCAACAACTGGTTTTAGAATAAATGTGTTTATTTCCGATGCAACGACTTTATGCGTGAATCAATATTAATTCAAAAAATGCCATCTTTAATGACTTGACAACAGTATCATAACTATATTCCTTGTTGATAAGTCTGTTTAAAGGTTTGATTAGCTTTTCAGGTGAATGACGATATGTTTGTGCTTTGTATAGAATATTACCATAAAAGATGTGTTGTGAAATACCTGAACATATAAGATGTTTGCACGTTGATTTATATTTACGAATGAGGTCCTTGTACCGATGATAAAATGTAGTAAAAGTTTTGACAAGTTTCTGACATCGAAATGCCCATTTAAAGAATTTATGCAATCATCCTAGGAAGAAATTTAATCAATCTAAGCTCCAATTTCAAATGAAAAAATTTAGATCACAAGCTTAAATTCATCATTTTTTTAAATTCACCCCTATTAGCCCCAAATTTTAAAAATCTAAATTTTGAAAAAAATATTAAAATACTACATAATATGCATGACAATGCTGTTTATAATAAATATGTACACATCGGAAAATGAAGGACAAGTTTATAGCACAAACTTACATGGAAAATTTTTGAAATCTGACCCATGTGGGCCCAAATTTTAGAAAATTAAAATTCTAAAACCTTTTTGCGCATCTTCTTAATGTGCATGACAATACTGTGTAGAAAGAAATGAATTTATTGGAAAATGAAAGACAAGTTTATGTCACAAACTTAGATTGACAATTTTTGAAATTTGATCCCAATTAGAAAATTGAAATTCTAAAACCTTATTGCACATGTAAATTTGGTTAATTACACTTACTTCTGTATGGGAATAAAATGCATAAATTGAAAAAATAAAGAGTTTGCGACATAATCTTGAATAGAAAATTTTTGAAATTCGCCCCCTGTGGGCCCCAATTTTAGGAAATTAAAATTATAAAAACATATTGCGAATCTATATATGGTCCATGGCACTACTGTATAAAACTAAAATGCATAAATTGAAAAATGAAATAGGAGTTTACGTCACAAGTTTCAATTGACAATTTTTCGAAATTCGATCCCTGTGGGCCCCAATCTTAGAAAATTAAAATTCTAAAACCTTATTGCACTTATGAATATGGTGCATGACAATACTGTATAGAAATAAAATGTATAGATTGAAAAATGAAAGACGAGTTAAGGTCAGAAGCTTGAATTCAAAATTTTCGAAGTTCGACCCCTGTGCATCCCTTGTTTAGAAAATCAAATTCTAAAACCTTATTGTACATTTACAGGTTCAAAAGTGATGGAGGAGTTGATGTCACAAGAAAGTGTGACGGACGGACGGACGGAGAGAATCGCTATATCCCTGAATTTTCTTCGATAGTGCGGGGATAAAAATTAAAATGAATTTAATAACATTGATTACATAAGTTCTCATTTCGCCTTAGTTGTAACTTTTCTACCTGTAAATTTGTACTCAGGTGAAATGGGAATATTTTTGTATAATGATTTTGACACCAAAAGCGAAATGAGAATAAGCCACTAGATTTAGAAGACTATTATTACCTTTACTGAGTATGTTCAAATTACTGCAATGACAAACACAATTCAGAATGGAAGCAAATTTGTATTTATATCAAAACCAAGTAGAATGTGCTAAATAATTAATACTTTTAGTTATTGACTAACAATAGAATCAGCAATCAGCCTAAATATGATAGAACCTGTCAATACAATACAAAATGTCAAAGTACGCCAATACGACACATACTCGTCCAATATGCTATATTGACTAGTCAATATGACATATTGGACTGGTTAGGCATTAAAGGATCATATTGGCCAAGTCAATACCACATATTGGACTGGTTAGTCAATAAAGGTATAATTGCGCAAGGTTTTCCATATTGGCTTAGTTACTGGTCCTTGGCTAGCCATATTGGACTTTGGCTTCGTCATGACTACTAATGATATCACTAGCCTGTCAACGCTGGGGTTGTGAGTTCGATTCTCACCTGTGGCGGGGTGTGTTCGACTCCGGTCTTAATTGACAAGGATTGCCAATTTTCCTACCGAAGTCGGTGGTTCTCTCCGGGTACTACGGCTTCCTCCACCAATAAAAACTGGCCGCCGCGAAATACCCAAACGTGCTGAAAACGGCGTTAAACCCCAACTAAACAAACAAACAAATCTACCATATAAAAGTAATTATAACTGATGCAATAAAAAGATCGTCTTTAAATCTTTAGAATAACTTGGATCAAACGGAAATATTTTAGAATTAATGTTTTAAAAAACACTCTTAATATAAGTATACTAACTATATATCGCTATACGTATTTCTTTAATTTAATTTTATTGGGAGGTGCTGTACGGTGTTAGATATACTCGGCTATAAAGTTAACTATATACAACAGGTTTTTAAACATTGTGTTACCAAGAATGTTTTACGATTCTAACAACTGATCTTTCAATTCTCCCCTTTGTTCCGCCCACTCACATACAAGCATGAACATAGAAAAAATATAATTTACATTATGTAGATAACGGCAATATTTCATTTTTATGTAACACATTAACAAACTATTACGAGGTCGACGAAAAAAAACAACAAAGATAAAAGGATTGAAATGTCAATTAAATACTAAATTGGGTGTGTGCAAAGGACATCTTATTTTACGCCTTTTCAGAGCAGTGTTAGATTTTCATGGCTTTTGTATAATCAAAGAACAATCCTTATTATAATGATAATGCAAATCGTAAGGTAAAAAAAAAATAAAAATAAAAACAGAAACGGGATTATAAACTAACAAGTGATAACTTCTACCTTGAAATATTTAATATTATTTACGCTTATTTGTTTATTTTTTTAATGGTTGACCCGCACAGTACTAAGTATTAACCACCAGCATCAAAATGAAACTTTAAATAGTGTCAAAAGTCTGAATGGTTACAACTATTAAAGTACATTATCTTGATAATTCGTTATTTATCCACTAATGACTATTAACGAGATCAATACGTTTCAGATCCTGAATTACGTTTAGTACATACTCGGAGTTCTCTAGAGGCATTTAGCCATCTGCAGGTTTCAATTGGCAATTTGTGATTGAACGGTTCAAAAGAATTTCCCTTATATATCCTGTAATTCAGAGCTTTGGAGGGTGTAAAAAGCGCGGGAAAGGGTTCAAAACACGTGACTTTCGCTTCCGGTGACGTCATTTCCAGGTGATGTCCATTCCGGTGTATCCTCTACAAATACGACTTGAAAACCTCCTACATGTATATACTACTATTACGAGGAGTTAAAAGTCCTTAATTGTTATATTACATATGCAGTCAAGGTAACATGTGTTTATATGAACAAGAAAAACTATTCTCAATCAATAGAAAGACCAATAATTTTCCAATGCATATCCCAGGAAACGAAAGAAGAATGTATCCGAGGACACGAATGCTCCCGCTCAAGCCGGCTTATAATACTTGAACGGCTAGTTTTTTAAGAGTTTCTTGTTCTAGTTTTAGGTATTTGCAATTATATATGCAAAGTTATAAAGGGGCATAACTCTAGAACAGTAAATGGCTCACTGCCCAAATTCGAACTCTGTAAGTGTGTTGTGGTCCTTACCACTGTATATGAGTTTTATAACATTTGGATGAGGTAAACTTTAGTAAGATTGCAGAAACGAAAAAAAAAAAATCCAATTTTCCAAGTTATAAAGGGGCATAACTATAAAACCATAAATGACCTACTGCCCAAATTCGAACTCGGTCTGCGTGTTGTGTTTCATAAAATTTGGATGAGGCAAAACTAAAGTTAGAGTGCTGAAACCTAAATCGGACGGACAGAAGGACGGACGTAAAGGGTAACACTTACATGTAATGCTCCCTTCGCATAGCGACAGGGGCATAAAAACACAAATGAGAAAAAATGGCAAGGACTTATCATACCATCATTCAAGAGTGAAACTACATGTACCTATACTTTTAAATGTATTCTTAATTCAGTAACACCACGTTCGTATGTATTTTCTAAAAATAGAAACATTGAGTCCATATGTTCTCCAGGAGCCTGACTTTGCTTAAAAATAGAAAGGTCTAATCCATACAAAATACATCTTGGTGAACATGTGATCTAATGGACCAACGAGAAGGAAGATAAAACATATTATATCAATATTTACGATAATATTTACGAATATACATAAATGTATACAATAATGTCTAAGCAAAACAGTTTGTTCTCATAACATTCATGTTTAAATTTATGAAATTCCACAATTATCAATTCCATAAACCATTCACCTAAAAATACTGTAAGATCTTACCGCTAAGTAGAAGTCTGGAGGTGCTTTTTTTGTGAAGTCCAAAATCCAGGATGTGTATGTCATATAATACGTGTATGGACAAGCATATAAAAACAGCTATTAAAATGTACGAAGAAAATCTCGATACAATAAGTAATAGACAGTAAAAATAAACAAACAACCACAACTACATGTTTCGAAATCAGTACAATCGAAGTAAGCATGTACACTGGTTGTTTGTTAATAAAAGGTCAAGTTTTTTCTCAGATGTCAAAAATAAGGAGGCGAGATAAAATGTCTACAGGACAAGCGCCGTCGCTAAAAGTATGTTTTGTTACCTGAGGAGATACTTTTTGCCAACAAAAGTTCAAGCACTTTCTGAGGTGAGAGATGAGACGAAAAGGTGAAAGAACGTGTCTGTAGAACACAGATTCCCGCCTCTTCGAGTATATATAGTTTTGCTATGTTCCTATACTGAATAAATTAGTTATTCCCTAATTCCCTAATCTGGAAATATGATTAATGTAACCCCTTTGATGACTAACATGTAAGGATATTATATCAAACAAGATTATTTTTTACTATGCAAACCCAGCAAGAATATTTTTTTTCAGTCAATCCAAAGCCAGAAATTTTTTTCAACATTCGTAAAGCCAAAGGAATATGATATATATAAATTTATTTTTAGGTAGTTTTGCATAAAGAACAAGACGGGTATAAAATATAGATGTAAAGCTACTAGCTGTGCTCCAAAACTATGAAGGGTTTCATACCCCCGCAAAGTTTGGAAAAAATTGGGGGGGGGGGGGGGTATATAGGAATCACCCTGTCTATCCGTCTGTCTATCCGTCTGTCCATAGATCTTGTAAGCACAACTCCTCTTAAACGCCTGGATGGAATTCAGTGAAACTATACAAGACCATCATATGGAGATGTGCATGAAGAAATTTGGTTGCTGCCAAATTGTTACAACGGGAGATAATTGGACTTTTTAAAAACTTTTTCATTGGCATACTCTTAAACGCAACTCCTCCCAAACGCCTGGATGGATTTCAATGAAACTTCATACAAGTGAGTGAAACACATAATATATAAAGTTGTGCATAAGGAATTTTGGTTGCAGACAAATTGTTACAAGGGGAGATACTTCATACTTTTAAAACATTGTGAAAATTATATGTCCGGACCCCCCCCCCCCCCCTCATAAAGATTGTCATCAACATAACAAAATAAACATTCAGACTGTACATACATAATTCTTTCCCGCAATGGAACATTCAGAGACAAAAGTTATACTAATGAGGCCTTCGGATCAAATGAAATAATTTTTTATAAGTTATCTCCCTTTTTACACAGGATAGTTATTGTTTACAAACACTGAGGAAAATATTATATTCACTAGACATTGAACCCGTGCGGGCGCGGGAAAATAACCATTTTTTTTTTATGGTGGCCATATTGACTATAAAAAGTTGTTGCGGCCATGTTATTCATGGAACAGGAACTCAATATGGATGTTGTGGTTGGCTTCCCATAAACTTTCTTGTCAAGTAGGTGGTATCAACTGATAGTTTCATGTCTATATATGATGTAGTATTCCAGAAATGGATGTTAATGCAAACTTTAACCAAAGTCAATGAAGCGTGAAATGTAGGTCAACGCGACCTAATTGTCATATGCGGCTGTTCGTTACTACCGAAGATGTATCCACTGATGAAGTAGACTGTATGCCACGTAGAATTACCAAAATGGACCTTAAGGTTCCATCAAAGTCAAAATCTATGACGAAAACACAACCACATAAATTGTCAATATTTTTATTGTTAAAATTAATTCTGAACTGGAACTTGATGAAAAGTTCATTTAATACACATTTCATAGTGCATTACCTTTTTCCTTCAGAATAAATATGAAAGTAAACATTTCCTTAGTGGCGGATGAATTTTTCAAAAGATGCCGTGAGTTTGGTAGAGCAAATTTTTGGAAAATAATTGTTCCAATTGTTCCATTGCCATCATGGGCAGGGCAAGTGAGGCTTAATTCACAAATATATCCAATAATCAGATGATAAAAGCATTTTTAGTGTGTGGCTGCGTGTGCTGTCCACGTTTATATTTATCAAAGATGTCCGAGATAAATTTCGCCGTTAATGATAAAGATGACCATTTGTTAAAAATATTTTTATCTAGGGCTTACAGAGAATTGTATGGTAGAGATATATTTAGACAGGTCAAATGACAAATAATGTGAAAATAGTTAATGGTTGGTTTTATCACTTTTTGCAAGGTAAACATCCGAGCAATCCAAAAAAGCAGTTAGGAATTCCTCTGAACTTTACCTTACTTCTTCATAATCTTCAAAGTTCATAACCTTTACAGTTAGGAGAAATTGGTTATTGTAGAAAAACAATCCATGAAGCGGAAACAACAATCCATGAAGCGGAAACATCCCACTCAAAGGAGAATGTTTTTAATTTGTTTTATTCTTTTTCAGTAATTTCAAACAGAAAGACATTTAAAATATGTGCATACTTATTTATTTAAATCAATGTGTTAAAATGGTGCATTCGAGAACCTTCTAAAGGATATGTTGGGAGAATTCATATCGGAAAAGTGCATAAAAATTCCATTTGCACATAAATAAAACTGCAGTTTAAATTTATAAATGCAGATTGTCAAATCCGATAATAACCTTTATAATCTGAACCATACATCGTTTATTTTAAACCACGCATTTTGCCGCCTATTCGGCTAATTCGTAAATTTAGTATTATAGATTTTTTACATGAAATAAAACGCTATCAGTTATTCCCCTTTTCGCACAGGATAGTCATTGTTTGCAAAATGGACTACTTGGTATTAAAGATAGGGAAGTGAATGTTAAATATAACACCAAAGATGGAAACCGGAATCGGCCAAAGATGGAAACTAAAATATGTGCGTTTCTGAACTTTCAAACAGCGGTATGAAACTTAGGTATCATGGTATGAAGTTTAGATTTGATGTTTTCGGCTTCGCTTCGCATTGCCAGTGTGCACTAATGGAAAACTGAAGAATCTAAAATATCAGTAATGTTCACTGAATTAATTATGAGAAGGATAATCAGCTTTCAGATTTAAGTGAGAACAGGAACCTGATGATAAATTACTGGCCTATCAGCCTGTGTCGGTTGTTAACTTGTCTGCTTCTTTAATGTAGCTACGCAATAAAGAAAGCGCGGGAATTCTAATGAAGGGTGAAATGGATAAAGCCGAGGGTTTCCAAATTGGGGTGACTGAAGGGATATCGGAGAAAAATTAGCCAAACGGAAAGAAAGGTAACGCGATCAGAAAAAAAAGTAGCCAATCGGAAAGAAAAGTAACGTGTTGAAAATGTTGGCCATGAGTGATAATCTCCACGGATTGAAAGGTAACAGTGGGTATACAATCAAGGATGAACTCAAGGATTGTCGGAGGAAATAATTTAGCCAATAACAGTTGGGCATGCCTATTGTAGCGTTATACAAAAGTCAGTGATACCGAGGCTGACCTTAATCTAGCCAATCGCAATTGTGAAATATATATAGCTGACCTATAGTTAATAATAATAATAATTTGATAAAGCATATTTGAATTAATATTTGAAGCATTAGATTTAATTTTTGGGGTAATCGTATTAAGTAATCCATAACACTTGCTAGCCGATTCCATTTGAGTTGTGCATCTTTGTACTGATGTTGAGGCGTGTAAAAAAATAAACCACTTACAAGTACATAAATATTTCCCTTACTAAAAGAAATTCACATGATGGTTGAATATTGAATGCAAGATTAGTTATTTGTGTTCTCCCATTTCTTAGTGGCAACATTTTCTCCTAAATAAGAAGAAAGTTAATTGAATTACTGCCTTGATATTATGCAAGAGAGGGATGATAAGTTTTACTTTCACTAAAAATTTTTACGGTTGACTTTATTTATAGATTAATACATGACCTAATCCATATCATCCCGAGACTCCCATATCGGACTGGGGGCTTGAATGGCGGGTAATTAGACTGAGGTGTGCAAATGTTGGTTGTTCACTTCCGGTCGTTACGTTTGGTTATGGTTAAATTTTTACAATGTGCTGATTAATTTCAAAATTTGGGGAATGTGTTTCGATGAAATAGTTCCTGTTTGAAGTGTGTGTATAACACCATTTAGATACACACAATAATTATTGAAAAATCTGTTTCGAACAAATATTGGTTATGAAAGAGATTGAAATTAGTTTAGAGCTCATTTTGCGTTTATACTCGTATATAATTTTAAAGCCACACAAATTAATGAAATATTATTACACCGAATCAATTAAATTCTTGTTTTTTTTTTTAATAAAGCAGGATAATGTAAATATTTAACATTATCAATTGTTATGCACGAGAGAGATAAGCAGACGTGATTAAGCACTAAGTATATGATAATGTTTGATTATTATTTTGGGTTCGGTAAAAGACAGGGATTTCCGAGTGAAAAATTCCGATAATTCAATAGTGAACAGGATGTCATATTTCGCTCTAGGAAGTGAAGTAAAAAGCCATCGTCAGCGACGTTACTATATAAACATCGACGCGTAGTCACATAAAAACATGATGCCGTGTATTTTCTCATTAACATGATTAATTCTCCAAATTTGTCAATGAAATAAACACAATAACTACACTTGAAATTAGTGTAAAAAATATATATATACCACGCTACTCATGAGGTTCGAACATTCGCGAATTAATGTGTTGTTCGTTCGCCAGTTAGCTACGTTTTAACTAAAACAATTGAACTCACCTGATTTTGTTCAATCATGTCTTCTAACATGTCAAAAGAAAAAGAACTTTTCGGTTGGTGTTTTCAATGTAACTATTCAAAAAATCTAATTAAATCAAGTATTAAACACGGACAAAATGCATGAACTATATTTAAAATAATGGTTCTATAAATTTTAGGAAAGTTCTAATTTTTTTTCAAACTTTAGGACGCATTATTTTTTTCTATTGAAATTTCCCATTTAGAATCATTTTTGAGATGTACAAATATAACCTTTACATACAATTGTAAAATTTTATGTTTTTTAGACGACTCATCAATGTTAATTAACCAACAAAAATTGTCTTATAATTCTAAGATTCAGACTTTCAAAAGGCCAAAAATATAGTTCCACGAACTCACTCGGCAAGTTTCCAGAGAGTTTCTCCCATTCGGTTAGTTAGGTTTTATTTTATTTATTTATTTATGTTTTTTTATTAATTTTTATGCATGAAAAATATCTATATGCAGTCACAACCAAATTATTTTTGGAGTTGAATTAAAAAAAACTTCACGAACATTTTTCTAGTGTTTTGTGTATTGTTGAATTTTTAACTATCGGAAAGCAGGAAGTGGCCGCACGAAATAAAGATCCAAAAATCGCTTACATGCTGCAACTCAACATTTTGAAGCTGCAGACAAAATATGTAAAATCATTCCCTTCTGTAGAAGCCAAGAAAACTTTGACGAAAGTTTCCTACTCAAGGTCTTTCGGACGGACGGACGGAGGGAAGAGATGGCGACGGAGGTAAAAACTCATTAATATCTACAATAACTAATATCCCCGATTCAGAGTCCAAGAAGGGCATATCAAATACAACCCTTTGTGGTCCGATTCCACAAAATTTTATTGTTGTTGAAAATAGCACAATTTGTGCCGTTTTTACGGCGTTATCGGTTGAGCAGGATACAGTAGTAAGGAGAGGGGTTGGTAATGACGTCGCCAGACATCTGAAAAATCAAGTCATGAAGGTATGTTTTCCCGTACGTACATGTATATGAAAAGAACACACAAATATTGACCTAATGGTGAAAGTTAGTAACAAAAACAGTAGAGAAACCTCAATATATCGTATTCTGTTAATTGGTATACAAATATAACGTTGAATTTAGAGTACTTAATTTGAGCTATGTACAAAAAGTACATGTAGGAGTGTTAGATTATTGAATTCTAATTTTCATTAGAACCAGCTCAGAAAAGGTTTGCTAATGAAAACTTCATTAAAATAGAAATTGTTCAACACTTTAATGAAGTCTTAATTTAAGCTGATCAATAATTCATTTTAGAATCTCCTGATTGAAAGACTATCAAAAATATACTTAAGTAGAACGAAACAAGTTTTCCTATAATTAAATTCAAATATAAACATACAATTTTTGTTTTAGTTCTTTTATTTTGCACCTATGAATTGCTTAGATGTTTCTTTAGAACTCAGCATCTTAATTAAATCAATGAAAATTTACATTTCTTTTATTCTTTGTTCTTAGTTTTTGATTCATAATTCATTTTACATAAACCCATCTAATGAAGCCTAAATGTCGGGTCCAATAAATCATCTTTTGAGTTGTTCCTCCGATTTTGAAATTCGTACGTTTAATTAGTCATATAAGCTCTTTGATGAAGTAAAGCTTCCAGTTAACGGATGGAATAAAAACAATATGGCCGTCTGTAAGCTTCAATGAAAACATCTTTGACTTAAAGTTATTGACTTTTCTTTATGTCTGAAAGGGTGATATATAGAATAAGCAAGAACAGAAAAGCATGAAGGCGTATCGGAGTTGCGAGGGAAAAGAACAAATGAATAACATTGAAGCAATCTAAATCGACATTAACGTAAGTGACAAACAAACACAAGAACACAAACTAATCTATAGAAAACAACTAAAAAATTAGTATAAATAATCTTGAAATTTATATTATCTACAACGCGTGGCCAAATATCCGGACCATAAATGACCACGTGATTCCTCCAGATATCCCGGTTGTTCCATACAAGATAATGAAAATACCCTCGTTAATTATCAGCAAACTTCGGAAATGCGATAGAAGTATATAGGCAAAGCCACATTAACATTTGTTGTGGAGCGATGTGGAGACAGAAGTTACGTCACCGGAAGTTGGGACACGAAAATGACGTAACAGAACGTTAAATCACCGGAAATGAATTGTGGGCATGCTGACCCGGAAATGTTGAATTTTCCCGCCATTTTTTTAAAAAGGAATTTATATTAAGAGTGGCCTTTCAAAATGACCTGAATGTAAGGGTGTTCTCTCACAATTCCAAGTCGTCATCATTAAATTATGACAATCGATCACCCCTAGCAGCAGCAACAGAAGAAGAATCAACATTTCCTTCATCCAGAGCACCAGCACCAAAAAACCGAAATGAGCACGTGAGTATAGTTCTGAGTAGCAATGAGCAGTAAGAGTAAAGCCTCGAGCAGCGAATGGCAAGATAAGCCACAAGGACCACGAACTAAGTAATTCTTAAGAACACATACCCCAGCTGCATCAATTGACCTTTCGGTAACAGGATAAACTCCGATAGACTCCAGAGGGATACTCTTACCCTCAAAGGCCCAGAAACCAGCCAGAATAAGAAGCAGAGAGACAATCCAATCCAGATGGTCCTAATGTAAACCTCTCGCTCCTTGATCTCACGGTGATAGATTCGAGCCTTTACACCTCGAAGAGAGACTCTACCCCTATCTACTGGTAACCAAGAGACCATCAAGAAAGAAAAGCGCGGTAATAGGGAAATAATTCAAACCAGACAATGGAATTCCAGTCATGCGTTCCCTTTCGGTACTTGACCTTCAGGTTTTTTCCCACATACCTCGAAGGAAAATTGTATCCCTATACAGTACAATGATTGACCAAGAAGACTCCGGAATGGAAAGAGCGAGAAATGGGAGGATAATCCAGATAGAACAGTGGATGTCTACGACGACTCCCGAACTGGTGCGAACTTTTCGCGAAACTAGCTCCCTTACACTTCCTTAAAAAAAAAAACGGCGAAAAATGGTGGGAAAATTAATCACTTCCAAAAATCAGCTCAATATCTGAAGGCGTTTAGAAAAAATGTCCGGAAAGGTGTTGGTTGTGCAATGACGGAGTGACGGACAAGGGTAAAACTATGTGGCCGCGACTAACTCGAATTATTCAAGCCGTTTCCGTATCCGATACTCTCCTTCGGTAACAACTTGAAGGCGATACGTTTCACATGTGCGTCAGCTGCTCTCTGAAAGAGAGAGCCAATCAAATTGTCGTTGTGGTTTGAATTTGCATATGATATCAATATGATATGTTGAAATCTAAAGCCCATTGTTTATATTCCATGACAACAAATATGACGTCTTTCTATTGTACAAAAATAGCATCGGCGGGAGGGACAAAATAGACAAACGTCACATTTGTTGTGATGGAATATATGCAATGACGTAAGATTTGAATAGGGTTTTCCTCATTCCAAGAATAATTCCATTACGTAATTTACTTCCGGTTCAACGACAATATATTCAATAGGCGTTCAGGAGCTAATGGAGTGATCGAAGTGAGCGAATTATTCGGGTAAGGCCCCGACCACTTAGTGGCGGAGATCATAAGAAATGAGTCGGATATCTTTTTTTATCATCCCTCCTTGTGATCCTATCAGCTTGTTGAGCAGCTCTGAAAAATTCGTATCGCTCGACAGAATATGAAGATTTGGGACTCGTTCGCTACGCTCACTCCCCCAAGCTTCATATTCTGGCTCACGGGATGATATTTTACGATATCTAGCTGTCAAAAGGTAGATAATATATACAAACACAGTACTTGTTAAAATTAATGTTTGCCGACATTTCCTACTCATAATCCTTCTTACCTGTCACGTGGTGATCAGAGGGCAAGAGAGGCTATAGAAATATACTTCATTGCTATTTGGGCCAAACATAATTTTTTCTTGACCCGAACGTATACATTTTTTGGCCAAAATGTAACGCTATTGTCCAAAAGTAAAACGCCAAATTCACTGAAATTGCTTGACCTCGGTGTAAAAAATATAGGAATTTGTATGAACATATATATAACTGCTGACTGATCGTAGTAATTAAACGATGTAGAAAATTTACAAATAATCTCATATTACGGCACTAGATTATAGTTTAGACTTTTTGTGAATTTATGTATCTATAATACTAAATTTACGAATTAGCCGAATAGGCGGCAAAACGCGTGGTTCAAAATAAACGATGTATGGTTCAGATTATAAAGGTTATTATCGGATTTGACAATCTGTATTTATAAATTTAAACTGCAGTTTTATTTATGTGCAAATGGAATTTATATGCACTTTTCCGATATGAATTCTCCCAACATATCCTTTAGAAGGTTCTCGAATGCACCATTTTAACACATTGATTTAAATAAATAAGTATGCACATATTTTAAATGTCTTTCTGTTTGAAATTACGGAAAAAGAATAAAACAAATTAAAAACATTCTCCTTCGAGTGGGATGTTTCTGCTTCATGGATTGTTTTTTCTACAATAACCAATTTCTCCTAACTGTAAAGGTTATGAACTTTGAAGATTATGAAGAAGTAAGGTAAAGTTCAGAGGAATTCCTAACTGTTTTTTGGATTGCTCGGATGTTTACCTTGCACAAAGTGATAAAACCAACCATTAACTATTTTCACATTATTTGTAATTTGACCTGTCTTAATATATCTCTACCATACAATTCTCTGTAAGCCCTAAATAAAAATATTTTTAACAAATGGTCATCTTTATCATTAACGGCGAAATTTATCTCGGACATCTTTGATAAATATAAACGTGGACAGCACACGCAGGAACACACTAATAATGCTTTTATCGTCTGATTATTGGATATATTTGTGAATTAAGCCTCACTTGCCCTGCCCATGATGGCAATGGAACAATTGGAACAATTATTTTCCAAAAATTTGCTCTACCAAACTCACGGCATATTTTGAAAAATTCATCGGCCACTAAGGAAATGTTTACTTTCATATTTATTCTGAAGGAAAAAGGTAATGCACTATGAAATGTGTATTAAATGAACTTTTCATCAAGTTCCAGTTCAATATTAATTTTAACAATAAAAATATTGACAATTTATGTGGTTGTGTTTTCGTCACAGATTTTGACTTTGATGGAACCTTAAGGTCCATTTTGGTAATTCTACGTGGCATACAGTCTACTTCATCAGTGGATACATCTTCGGTAATAACGAACAGCCGCATATGACAATTGGGTCGCGTTGACCTACATTTCACGCTTCATTGACTTTGGTTAAAGTTTGCATTAACATCCATTTCTGGAATACTACATCATACATAGACATGAAACTATCAGTTGATACCACCTACTTGACAAGAAAGTTTATGGGAAGTCAACCACAACATCCATATTGAGTTCCTGTTCCATGAATAACATGGCCGCAACAACTTTTTATAGTCAATATGGCCACCATGAAAAAAAAATGGTTATTTTCCCGTGCCCGCGCGGGTTCAATGTCTAGTTAAGTATAAAATCATAGCTAATCCACATTTCTAGAAGAACTGAAAAGTCTTATATCATTACTTCGGTTGTATTGTACAGTCAGAGGACATAAGTATTCGTCACCTCCGATTTTCCGCGTAGGTTTCTATACAAATTCACAAATTTTCAAAAACGTTTTGTGAATTCATTTCTCAGCCAATTTTCTTGAAATTCTCACCATCACAAAGAAAATAGTTTCAAGTTATTTTGTTTATTTATGAGATTCTAAACTGGGCCCAGTTTTTCAAAAGTTAATCATTTTTTTTCACTTTCCATTATTTTGATTGTTAAGTAATATCTCTGTGCAGAATTTTGCATTGACACACAAAGTCATAGGATTAACCCATCAGAAAACTTTCATTTCTCTGGCATAATCAAGGAAGTGAAAATTTGAAACGGAAAAATTGTGGTTAACTTTTGAACAACTTGGCTTTAATGCTTTAATCACAAACAAATTTAATGTTGAATATGTAGGGAAAAATTTACGTCACAATTTTCTTTGTAACTAAATCCTTGTTACTCATAAACCAGGAAACGGAAATGCATACGCAATGAAATTTAATTTTTTTTCTTTCTGACCGTGAAATTAAGTTTCGTGAAAATTGGTTGAGAAATGACTACACAATAACTTTTTGAAAAATAGTGAATTTTTATAGATAACAGTGGGAAAATTGGACATGACAAATGCTTATGTCCACTGACTGTATCGGGTGCCGTTAACGGAGCGGTGCACGTTTACAGTCCCGGAGTACCTGATATCATTCCAGGTACTTGTGGATGTTGACTTGAAATTGTTAATGCTTTAGTTTATATAATTCTGTTGAGTTTGTTATTTGTTTTTTTTTATTCTTATAGTTATAGTTATAAAGCGTATAATTGTTGTATTTGTATGTTGTGTTGCATTCTTACGAGTTCGTCCTGTCTTTGAATTCCTGTCTTAAGGAATTTTCCCAACGTTTTACTTCAGTATTCTTTTGCCGATCAGTCAATTTGTATACCCAAGTTGACAGTAGCGTCCGACACTGCTAGAATTCATACAAATTCCCGTAGTCTTTTTTTTACATCACAGAGAAAAAGCATGAAGTCACAATTAAAAAAGCAATTTTTCTATGACGTAATGAGGTCAAGTGGAGCTGAAAATTGGGGTCAAGTGGAGCTGACGTTCTACTGTCAATACGTCTATTGCAAGGTACCTGCCAGTTACATGTATACTATTTCTGTTTGTCATGTTGATGTATAATTTTCTGTCCTTGTACTTAACTCATTATTGACCTTTTGTTTAAGGATGATCGCTGGTCTAATGGGAAATAAATAGGATTTGAAATAGGTGTTTTAGTTTGAGAGAACATATGAATAGTAAACAAATAAGCAAGAAAAAAATATAGTTTCATGTGCCCATTTTAGAGCTTTAAGGCCTTGAAAATTTGCAAGAAATGGGTTTTCTCTGGATTTTTCATTGTATTTGCATTGACAACTTCAGTCTCTCAAAAATGTATGAAAAAATAAAAAGGATTTCATAAAATTTTGTCAAATACCATTTTAAGGTATATATGATTGAATTATAAAAGAAAAAGTGGGGGTTCATGGGCAAAAAAAATCATTTTTAAGAAATGGATAAAACCCGGGGATTCCGAAAATTTGACAAAAAAGACCAAAACATGACCAGCGAGCATCCTTAAGGGGGTACAGAACACCTAAGGGCGTTAACTCTTTAAAAATCAGCTGAAAGTTTTAATCACATACTATTAGTCAAGAGAAATAAAGCTTCTCATTGATCAAAATTAGTGTTTGTCAAACTGCTATATATCCAATGAAATTATCCCGCAAATTGTGTGGTTCAAATTTCTTGAAATTTTAATATTTTTGTCAATAGATCAAATTAAATATTTCATAAAAATTTTATGAAAATTAAACGAGCCAAATCTATTTTAGTCCAAGTGTTCGGTACCCCCTTAACCAATTGTACAGAAAGATATAAGTGCAAGTGTACTTACATTAAGGTAACAGGTACGTAAATGGATAATCTCGCGTAATTTTATGAAATTTTGCATACAACTAGAGCATGAGGAAATGCACATGAACATCGAAAAAATGATATATATACATTTTACACTTTCTGAGATATAGCAAATTAAATATCCGGAAAATAGTAGTACAAATGTATAGAATATACGTAAATATCGTAAAAAAGTTCAGCAATTTTGACTAAAAATCAACATTTCTCGAAATCCTGTCCTACGAATTTTCTTTAAAAATGATATGTTTTTGCTACTGGAATTTCCGTTTTATTGATATAAAATTTATTGAGGGTCACCGAATTCGCTTTTTGAGTATGGATAGTTGAACCTGCTGTACAGCGTGGAAAAAGCGCCGAAAAGGCAAAAATAATCGTGACGTCGTGGCTCTAAATCTTATTTTTCGACGTTTTTTAGGTATTGCACAGACACTTGGATGATTTATACTGCAAAAACGAATTCGGTGACCCCCTATAGCTTTCATATCAATAAAACGGAAATTTTAGTGGCAATAACATATCAATTTTAAAGAAAATTCGTAGGACACGTTTTTGAGAAAAGGCAATTTAAAGTAAAATTTTTCTATATTGTTTGCGATATTTACGTGCATCCTATACATTTCTACTTCTTTCTAGAGAATATTCAATTTGCTATATATCCGAAAGTATAAAAGTTACTTATATATTTTTTCGATATTCATATGCAGTTCTACAGGCTCTAATTGCTTGCAAAATTTCATAAAAATCCATGAGATAGCCCATTTACGTACCTGTTACCTTAACTGATTTTAAAAACCCAGTGACATCATAAAAAATCATGTTTATTTTTAAAATATGGTGTAAATTAAAAAAAATAATACGAAATACTGCTGTTAAATTTGTGCCTCTCAGATATAAATGTAAATTTAAAAAGTCAATGTCAAAAATATTTCATCAACATATCTTCACCAGGCCACATCATCATCACTGGACTTCTTCTTTGGTGATTTTTTATCCCAGGCCTTTTTGCTAGGGAAAGGAGGTGGAGGAGTAGAAGGCATGTCCAGTGATTCGACTTTCGACGACTTCCTCCTTCCTCCTTTACCTTTACCTTTACCCGAGCCTGCGGTCGTCCGAATTCTCCTAGTTTCCTGGGCTGGTCTAACTGACGTCATCTTTTTCTTGCACCACACGTGATACACAATGATGGAGGTAATAACGGCGAAGACGGTGACTCCGCCCACTACAGCTATAACGATTACTGTAAGATCACCAAGAGCAAATATATAACCCATAATTTTGTCTATCAAACTGCAATCAGCCTAAAAATAAGTAAATGAAAATTTTTATTGATATAAGTAATGTAAGTACATTGTCGGAAAGTATACTGTTTATTTGTACAATTCTTAAAGAACGTAAAAATAGTTGTCGAGCAGTTATTACTTGTTTCCCAGCGAGTAAAAATAAACTGTATATTTTCCGATAATATTATATCAACAAAAGTTTTAAGAAATCCATCGGAATTAAAACTAGACCAATCTACTCGGACACTGAATTCAGTTCGAAGGACTTCATCTCGCTTAGACGAATTCCAAAAAAAAAATCAGAGTTTTCCAAAATAGATTTAATTCTTTCTCGTTAAAGCAGCTCTATCTCCCCTCCGCCCCCCCCCCCCCAACCCCCCGTCCTCTCCCCCGGTTGATTTCCTTCCTTATATCGTTCCTTGACAAATGAACGTGACCGAAAGTTACTACGCTGACCAATGATAACTGGCTTTGCAATTAATACTAGAAATTATCCTACTGTTATCGTATTCCCTTAAGGGAATTTGTTTCGCCTAAAATCTTCGAAGAACATAACGTCATCAACATTGTGAATCAGAACACAGAACAAACAGTAGGAAAGTAGGTCACGGTTTTAATGACAACAATCGAGTCACGTGACGCCATATATTTGAGAAATGATCCACGGTGGCTTCAAAATATCCGGATTTTACAACGGGTAGGCCATGTATGCCAAACATTTTGACACGAGCGAAATATATCGGCATAAAGGGCCTACCCGTGGTAAAGTTAGGATCTTTTCAAGCCACCGTGAATTATTTCCATTCTAATGGGACAGTTTAAACGACATTTTGAAACGTCGCAATATAGGTATTCAGACACGAAGACGCCATTACACAACGCAAGTTATACTATGACGTCATTAATACTTGTAAAAAACTTTATTATGACGTTGCCAAACAAGCGGTCTGACGTCTGTGACGTTAGGACCAATATATTCACGTTTTACAACGAATGTAGACCGAAGGCGTTTGAAGCAGGTCATATTAGAATGTATTGGTGACTTTCCCTTGGCACCATCGTATATATCGTGTTTATATATCCCAACTTGTTCGATTCGCTCGTGTATGTAACAAGTATTTGATTTTAACGAAAGAAATCTCTGTATTACTGAAAATAATTACACCAAGGATTTCGATATCACAAACTTGTCAAAACGTTTACTAAATTTTATCATCGGTACAAGGGCATCATTCGTAAATATAAATCAACGTGCAAACATCTGATATGTTCAGGCATTTCCTATACCATGTTTTATGGTAATATTCTATACACAGCACAAAAATGTCGTCATTCACCTGAAAAGCTAACCAAACCTTTAAACAAACTTATCCACAAGGGATATAGTTACGAGTCTTTGCATCGGAAATAAAAACAGTTTCTTCTGTTACCTTTTTTAACATTGGACTCGGACATCTTTTGAACTGAGTTTTACTGTGTGTATCACTGTGTGTTTGTGTATTCCACATTAGCTAGAGGTGTAGGGGGAGGGTTGAGATCTCACAAAACATATTTAACCCCGCCGCATTTTTGCCCCTGTCCAAAGTCAGGAACCTCTAGCCTTTGTTAATCTTGCGTTTTTTTTTTTTAATTTTGGTTCATTTGGAGTTTGATGTGCTTTCCATTTCGCTGAACTAGTATTGCATTATTGTTAAGGAGCCAGCTGAAGCCCGCTTCCGAGTGCAGGATTTTCTTGCTGTGTTGAAGACCCATTGGTAGCTTTGAGTTGTTTTCTGCTCTTTGATCGGGTTGTTGTCTCTTTGACACATTCCCCCTTTCCATTCTCTATTCTACTGTAAACTCTCTGAGAAAACTGGTTTAGTTCTGCCAATAAAATTCATGGAACTATTCTTGAATATATAAACTTTCATCAGTATATTTTGTTTAAATATCTCCATGTATTGGCAAAATGTAAAACCAGATGGAACATGCCGTATCAACCGGTCACAAAGGGAAATTTGTGATAAACAGTTTAAGATACTCCACTTTTCATATCAGTCCCGATATCATCCCTCGACCTATAACAGCAAAGGCCTCGTGGTGATATGGGAGTCTCGGGATGATATCGGAATTGATATGAACAATGGGGTATACAAATCATTTAATATGTAGAAAATAGACTTATTTGATATTTAAAACAACTTGCTATACAATTAACCGGTTATTTCATTATCAGACATTAATACAAGCTCGTGCTATATATTAATTTTTATCGGGACAATGTTCCTCAATATAAATACCACAATATATTAAAAATGGTTTGTACAATACAAATATTATGATTAAACATACAATATTATCATCTTCATCTGTCCCATCGACACAGTGAAGTACCGTATCACATTTTAAGTCTTTTGAAATACACCTAAAAAGGTATTAAAATAACAATTTCAGACAAAGTAATTTGGAGTAAATTATCCAACTTTTCAATGTACACATACTGGGTTAAATCTATTTATATTTTTCATATAGGAGATATACATAGAATTATAAAATAGAAAACATATATTAGACACACTTTATTCGGACAATAAAAATTCCAGGATAAGTAGGAATTGCCCCCACTCTTTTTTCCCCGTACCTGTAGAGGTCACTGATTGAAAAGTTCAGTGGAAACTATTAATATCTTTGAATATAACAACAGAGGTTATAACGCTACTTAGCGTGATTTTTTTAGTGTTATTTTGTTTTTTATTTTAAGTGACGTACAATTGACAAAATGCAAGGAAATGATTAGAAATTAATTGTACTTCTTCACGCTTTTTTTTAATCAGTCGGACTCTGTCAAAATAAGGAATGCCAGTTTTGAAATTCCTTATTAGCATTATTAACAACTTCTGTTATTTGCTTCAAGGACTTAAAATCGAATCGGATGAAAAAATAGATTTAGGAACACTTCTTAATTAACACAGTTATTCAAGGAAATATAATACACACGGATATACAAAGAAGCACATTTTCGCAATTCCTTCCCTCTTCCCGAGAATTAAGATACACAATATAATATGTCTTTTTAACAGAAAAACTAACCTGTTGGTATCACATTTGAATTCATCGCTCGTACAGTTTACGTCTTCTCGAAAGGCAGTAACCAGCAACTGGAAACCAGAAAAATGATTCAGACTGTTGGTGAGAAACTCAAATTTCACTTCCGGTCCGTCTGATACAAAAGCATTCGGTACTAAAAGAAAATGTATATTATATATGTATTATATATGAAACTATATATTTCCATCTCTCTTCTGGCCTTTTTGTTGACATATGAAAATCGTTATATCTGCCAAAAACAAAAAAATCTGTACATCATTATTTGGGCGAGCTTTAGCGAGCCTTTTCCACATGTTTCGCAGGGAGCCCAAATAAATTTTATATTTTCGGACAATGACTTTGTATTTTCTTTATCCTGAAACCCCCTTTAGATTCGTAGATTGCCTTAAAATAACCTTTGAAGTTAAAATCCAACTGCCGTGAAAACGCGGGAAACGCCACGACGTCATCTGATACATTCACTCTTCATGTAAACAAGTACCAGTAGACTTTATTAGGTCATGGACAAAATACGACTAAAGTTTATTCTTCCCCTGTTATTAGACCGGATAAAAACATTTATTACATTGAATATGGTGAAATACCGGGATTTACGAGTGAAATCAAATCCGATAATTATCTGTTCTTATCTCATTCACCCAGTGAAATCGAAAGTCATATTTCACTCTAGGAAGTGGCGTAACAATAGCCGTCGCCAACGATGTTGCTATACAAAGGTCGTCGCGTAGTCATCTACAAACATAATCCCTTGTATTTTCTCATTAAATTTTATAAATACACTGAAAATGTCAATGTAATAAACAGAATAACTAATCCCGAATTTCGAATACCAAAGATCTGCAACTCGAGACCGAAAAGCACTAATAATTCACTCGTGCGCTACGTGCACTCGTGAATTAATGTGTTGTTCGGTAACTCGTTGTAGATTGTTAGGTATTCGCATTTCAAGATTAGTTATACTATAATTATTACATTGTGTTTGGTAAAATACCGGGATTTACGAGTGAAATCTAATCCGATAATTCACCAAGTGAAATCGAAAGTCATATTTCACTCTAGGAAGTGACGTAACAATAGCCATCGCCAATGATGTTGCTATACAAACGTCGTCGCGTAGTCGCATAAAAACATAATCCCTTGTATTTTCTCACTTTTGAGACAGGGCAGTTCGTTTTTTTTTTTACCCATGTGAGATTTTCTAATCTCACTCACGGGTGAGGTAAGAAATTCATGTGCCTTTTACCTCAGGCTTTTTACATAATACGCTTAAAATAAAGTTGTACCTTCTTTACGGGAAGTATTAGTCAAATATAAAGTTTACATTTAAATGCGATTCCAGTTCAAATTATACACATTAGAATCGTAATTAAAACAATTCCGCAAACTCGGGCGCATGTTTCATATATTATGACGTCCCAAAAGGGGAAGTAACTCGTTGATGTAAACAATGGCAATCAACTCATTTTTGGTTTGTTGTTTCGAGTGTTTGGGGTGAGAAACAGAATCAAACGCCATGGAAAGTACAAGACTGGGCAAGATTTCCATCGTCTCCAACTTGGCAAGCCTCGTTGGAGGACGGGACATCTTGCCCGAGGGTGTTTGAGATTTTCCGGTCTTGTACTTTCCTCGGTGTTAGATTCTTTATTTCTCGTTAAATCTTATGAATACATGGGATTTATCAATGTAATAAACAGAATAACTTATCTCGAAATTAGAATACCAAAAATCTACAGCTCGTGACCAGTAACTCGTTGTACATACGGCAGAATAGTTGGTACTTTATTCATGAGATATTTGTCACGTAACTTTATCCTTTTCATTGGATTATCTCCCTTTGACACAACATGGATATTCGGTTCCGTGCCCGTTTGTTGATCTTATTTACCATGTCTTCAAAACTTCCATGGCGTAATTTTACAAACGTTCCAGATATTTTTTTCATAAATGTGCTTCAACTAGGGACTTTTACATCAACTACATGTTGAAATCATTCGGGTTTTCAATTCATTTTGACGGAAAAATTAAAAAGGCAGGAGATGTAAAACTTGTTTAAATTGAAAAATAAGGATACAAAGTTTCTTTCTATATGCGGACAAATGTTCAACGGTTTCATATTCTGCATGTATTTTGTTCCTGAAGTTGGCGTTTTTGCAAATTTTGTACATTTTCTGTAGCCATTATACTATCGACACCCTTCAGTTTTTAAAATTAAATTGGCAGAAAGAATTCAAAATATGCAGTGTCCTTCTATACACCAAAAGAACATACATAAACTGTACAAGATGACAATATGCGGATAAACTCTGCCCAAAATAGGATATTTTAAGCAGTTCGGGTTTTTTTATTTATGGTGAAGTGTACGAAATTAACCACTCCGTAGAATTTTTATATTTTTTTATGTAGACAGGGCTATCGGAAGTACAACAGAAAATGTAAAAAAATAATAGGGTCACCGACTTACTTTTTTCGATATCAGTCGTCGAAATAACCCTGCAATAGCATCAATTTACATTGAATATATAGGGAAATTCATTGAAAATCGTCATGTAGTTTTACATTTTATTAATTTTTTCAGCAACTGGTCCGTAACTTTTTTAAAAATCGATTGATGCAAAGAAAGTCTTTGACTGCGGGGCTCGTTTTCAAGCTGTGATACATTAAAATCTTTGGAAAATCGTCAATTTGTTAGCAACGTCATGCACGATATACGGCGACGTCGCTCATGGCGGATCTCTTTTCACGACGTTTCCAGCTAAAATAAATGTTTGGTTTCATAAAATTCCTATGTATATATATTTGATATTCAATATTCTTATTCATAAAGATTAATTAACTACTTCTGTAAACTCTTGGACGGGCATATTTTTTCTTCCACTTTTCTTTCATAAATATTTTTTGGTAAGTTTCAGCCCGGGAAATCTTTTATAATGGCATATATAAGGAAGGTGTGGCACACTTTCCACCATCCAAACATTTGTTATAAATTTTTCCCACTTTCTTGAAAATACCCATTCTCCCCTCTTCCCAATTTTTTTATCCCAATTTTCCTACTTCCCAATAGTGTATCACCCCACTCTCCCTATTTTTTTCCTCTTCCAGGTCCCCCCAATGTTTCACACTTCTCGAAAGTGTGCCATCCCCTATAAGGACATGCGGTAGTTATGGGTCCCAGAGAATATGAATGGGTTGAAAATACGGAAGACTGTGTCCTATACTCCTTACTTTGAATGTAGACCCTTCATGTATAATATGGTGGATCAAGAGAATCCCATAATAAATTGTTGAAGTAATCCCCCTATGTTGGAATCCTATGTAAGCATGTATGACATGATCTATTTTAGGAAACTAGGGAACTTTGAGCACACAGACCCTCAAATTTAGGTTCCAAATATTTATAAAGAACACAAATCTATCCCATGTAAGATCCTGAAATGATCTATTATACTGTAAATGTTGATTGGCAGGAGTAAGGAGAAGGCCAGCAAGATATGAAGGAAGAGATAAACCCGTCTGAACAATTTCAGTCTATAAATATATTAGTTTTATTTCTAAATGTAGCCATCTATAATTGATCTGGATTTTTTTTTGTGAAAGAAAACACCTTTTTGTTTGTTTTTACCGAACGATCGCGTGATGTTATGTTAGGCAATTTAGATTTTCTGCAGTTAAGGATGTTCGCCGGTCATTTTTTTGAATTTGTGTCAGATGTTCAGAATCATCTGGTTTTATCCATTTGAAAGCCATACATTATTTTTCCCGCTAACACCCATTTTTCTTTTCATAAATCTTTTGCATGCAGAATAATAAGCCATTTGTAAAAATCTTACAAAATCGTAGTTATTATTTAACGGTTTTTGAGAAATAAAACTTGTCAATGATAAAGCTATGTAAAATCAAGAGAGCATATTTTTGCCGCCAAATTTTCAATGGCTTATGTCTCGAAAACAAGCACACGGACCTATAATTTTTTTCTCTCTTTTAGTTCCTTTATTAATCCACTATCAACATTTACCAGTGTTATGAAAAACTTGTTATTTTGAAACTGAGCACCGAACATCCTTAAATTCAAAATAATATGAAATTTAAAAAAGGATTTTTATGCTTAAATTTTATGATAATCAGTGGTAATTGAACTATTGATATTATGGTTATTTGAAAAAGGTAATCAAACGAGTCAACAAAACTGCCAAGCGGGAGTTGCAAAGAATCTGTAAATTTCAATAATAATATGTACTTGAAACAAAATTTAATAATTTATCGGTTTTTTTTTGCCCTCTTTTATATGACACATGTGTTGATATATATATATAGGTCTTAATTGTACTATATCGCACGGCGACATCGCTCAAAGATTTACATGTATAATTGTTAAATTTTACAAATTTTACCACAATCATACATTTCACAACATAAATATTGTCACAGATATCGTCAAATATCACCCCTTACGTTTTGGAAGTTAACTTTAAAGATAAAGGCTATTACATATATCTGTATGGCATTTAAAAAAAAGTATAAAAAACTGAAATCTTTGAATATCCTTTAGTAAGAAAAGGCAGCCCAAAAAAGCCATCAAAACACTTTAAAAAAAAACTATACAGTAATATATCTATTGAAAGGTATAATAAGTGAAAGTTTAATGTGATGACATTACGAACATTTAATAATACATAAAAATAATACTTTTTAATAATGAAAAGCTTAGAGACGGCTAGCTTTTTAGAAAAGCTATTACTTGTGGCATAATACAATGACCGTCGTCAAGGGATTTCAACATAGCCGCTTTGCAATTTGTCCAATATTCTGCACATGAGATTTGTAGTTATTCGAATTTCAAGATCACTTATACTACATGCCCCATGACTTGACATTGAAGCTTGCTGTTTTGTTTTTATGCTTTTATTTTTTGCAGTTATCTTTATTTATTATTTATTTAATTATCTCTGTGCTTTGCTTATGCATTACCTGTGCTGTAGCTGCATGCACTCTTTTGCTTGTGCTTATAGTGTTTAATTTTGCATGTGCTATTCGGATATAAATAATGTGTGCTACTATGTGCTGATATTTGACATTTGTTTTAATATATATCTTGCATAGCTTTTATTTTGCATGTGCTATCTATGCATTAATACATATATGTGCTGTCTGTCTTTCTGTATGTTTGTGTTGTATATGTATCTGATGTTATTAAATGTGTGTTTTGTTTATTAATATCAGTCGGTTAAAGAGCTCTTAAGAGCTCATTTTCCTTGTTATTATGTATATATGAAACCCGACTTTAAGTAAAGATTACTTACTTACTTTACTTTTGGTATATAAAAAAATAACCTCATAAACATGACCCACACTAAATAATCGCGAATTTGTCTCAGATCAAATATTCTTCCTTTAAAATTGTATCAGACATACCTGAGCTACCACAAACAGTTCTGGCAGGGGTAGGAGCTTGATCAGCCGGAGGAGCAGTAGAGGTACAATTATCAGCCGGAGGAGCAGTACAGGTACAATTATCAGCAGTACAATTATCAGACGAGGAACAGTTACTGGACACAGTCGAGTTATCCGAAACTGAGGCGTTGTTTGTTGCAGTACAATTGTCAGCCAGTGACGAATTATTCTGAACTACAGACGAATTGTCATAAATATGCAAGACATCGACGCAAACGCCACCTACCATATTTTCTAGTTCAAATTCAAGGAATTTAACCAGAGCATTTTTACCTGTAAAATATAAAAAAAAAAATCTGTTTTTCAAATTTGCATGAATCAACGTTTTGAGTATTTATATGACCTACTGTGTGTCTCTACATACCTCGGCTATGAAAAAGTCCGGAGAGAATTACGTATAGATTCTCCTTCAGGTACGAGTGAGTTATGGAATTTATCCACCCGAGATTGTTAAATTTTCAATTTCAAAACACAAGCCTTTGCTCCGATATGTAATTTTTCAAAACTATGTAACATACATCCATAAGATCGTTTTCGTTCGAAATATTTTCAGCACAGCAAAAGAAAAAGGTTGATCTCTTATTCTCAAAACTAGAATACATGTAAAGGGAAGGGGGCTGTTATTACAAACCGCAATCTGGAAGATTAATTGTAAGCGATTTATTTATTAAAGATACCTATTAGGGTCTAAGCAATACAACAACTAGATTGAAGCAGTCGGAAACGACAGCTATCCCCGCACTCCTCACATTTTGTATCCAAGGGCACCTTTTCACAATCATATCTTTGAATACAGGTCCAAATTTAGGAAAATTAAAATAATATAAAATGAAAAAAATGAAAGTAAAGTTTCTGTCAACAGCTTATAATTCCCAATTCTGGAAATTCGACCCCTTAAGGCCCCATTTTTTGAAAATCAAAATTCTAAAACCTTATTTTGCATCTACAGGTAGTATTCAACCATTCTATATAGAAATTAAATTCCTAAACCCAAAAGTGAAGGAGTTGATGTCACAAGAAAGTGTGACGGACGGACGGTACGACAGACAGACGGACAGAGACAATCGCTATATCCCGAACTATCTTCGAAAGTGCTGGGTTAATAAAACCATGTATATTGACGAGTACGGTGCTTTTTAAAAAAGTATTGGACGACGGTAAATTAAGCATCAACGGCATAAAAAAAGAAAACAAGTATAAACAAAGAAAAAAAAACATCAAACAAAATACAAGACACAAACATCCCCAATAAAGAAAAAAAAAAAAAAACCAAAACAACAAATTATTATTTTGTTGAAATGAAAAAAAGTCTAAACGATTTAATAAACGGTTCTTGTACACAAATTTTGTTGTGTGCAAAAAACCGACTTAAAAACGGTTTTTGTCAGGCCTCTATCGGCCATCGTACTTTCATGTATTTTTGAATTATATAGGCCTATATGTGTTTATAAGTAATATTTATGTATTAATGTATATTGTGTCGTCACACTTGTCTGTCACTGTATTATGTATGTCCTCTTGTGTGTCTGAGACTGAGTAAGTAAAGCATTTTGTCTTTGTCGGTTTCTTAAATTCTTCATATATAAATTAGTGATTTTTTTTTAAAAAAAAATTTCGAAATAACTTCTCCAGAGATGGTATCACTCTTCAAATTTAAAAAAAACATTTAATTTATCTCAACAATTTACAAGAATCAAACCGTGCATTAACGTTTCTATCTCATCTACTTTTTTATCTGAGTTTCTAGCAAAAATGAGACATTTTACTGAATTATTTAAATTTATAACGGAGTTACCCCATTTCAATGCAACATTTTGGCCTTCATTTACTTGAGGGGACCGACTCCTTTGGGGCTTGGGTTTGGTTATGGTTAGGGTTTAGGGCAATGTATTGTTGTGACTGAACAAGGAAAAAAGAAATAGGCCATGCAATTAGCACACAAACTGTTAATGTTAATGTAATGTAATGGATAATGTTTGACTACCTGTCCCTGCGTTAAATGTTATTTCGCAGTTCTCGTCGGCTCCATAGTTGATCACACTTCCAAGCTGATAGGCACCAACATGAGACCGTATGTAAACGTCCTCCTTACCAGTAATCGTTTCTCCGCAATTACCTAAAGCTCCGCTCTTCATAAAATAATCAGGAATTGTATTTATACAGCATGCGAGTTGGATATACAATACTATAACGATAAAAAACGCCGTCCATCTTTCTCCCTTCATTGTTTTTGTACCGTTACCCGGAAATGACTCTGCCTATTTATGACGTCATGACTTTCGGCGCTGTTGACAATGCTTGACGTTGGCTGGAATATGTTTAGTAAATTTATGAAATTACGTTCTTGAAAAGTAATACAAGTTATTTATCACTTTCGCGAAAACTGGCACAATGAAATATGTAAAATATTTTTTAGACATCTTAAAATGACTTACCCAATTTATCATTTGCTATGATAGGCATAAGTTTTCGAAATTAAATAGAAAACAGAAACTGAAATAATCATTTCTTCAAGAGAATATAAATTTATTAAAAGGCGATGGTTTATCTTATCAGTAAGTAAGCAAATCCCCAAACAAACGATTTTTTCTACAAGAAAATTATTGTAATTTTAAATCTCAACAAAATATACAATATTCTATATCATCGGAATTTATATTTTTTACATAAATTTATTTATTCATAATTCTTATTCATTATTTCTTAGTTCAAGGTTTTAAAACATTGAAGACATAGAAAACAAGAATGTGTCCACAGGACACGATGCCCCGCTGCACTATCATTCTCTATTTTCAGTGAACCATCAAATTTGGACCAATTTGATATGCAATGGACACAGATCACATAATAATGAACATATGTACTAAGTTGATTTGACTACAACTTTATCCTAAACTTACCTTCACCAAAAACTTTAACCTGACAATTATTTGTATGCTCAGCAAACCATGAAAAGGGGGTCAAAACCCTAATTTGGCATGCAAATTAGAAAGACCACATTATACGGAAGTACTAAGTTTCAATTTGATGTGACTGACTACAGCTTAATTAAATTACCTTCACCAAAAACTTTAACCTGATTCAGTACAAACGAACGGACGCACGCACGCACTGAAAAACATATTGCCCCTCTACTATCGTAGGCGGGGCATAAAAACTATATCAAAATAGTGAAGAATTAATGAAGTGGAGAATAATGATGTTCTACGATTCAGAGAATGATATAAACATAGAATAAAAATAATTACAGAAAATAACAGCTGTATATAAAGAACATTGCTCTAAATATGTTGAACCACAGAGTGCATTTATGCTTCAACAAACTTAAAGTAATTAACACACCTACATTTTAGGTTGGTTTATCTTCGCAATTCTGAATTTTTTGGGCTAAAAACTTTCAATCTCACAAGATTGTACAGAATAGGCATATGTTTAATTGAATAGAGAAAAATTACGAAAAAATTAAAGAAAACAGAATTTGATATCCCTCCATCCAGACCCTCCTGATACGCTCCATTTCTAATTGGATTGATACTCCTTAATGTCTGCTTCATCCTATATATGATAGTACAAATGACCTTATATTGCAGAAGTTTTAAGAATTAATCAACAGTTGTTCCTGACATTTTCCATTTGCAGCAAACGTTTTAACTGACGACATGGATTTATTTATATGCGAAGTTAATTATTATAGGTTTAAATATGTAAAAATTTGATTAAAAATAAATCTTATTCATTCGGCTCGTTAACGTTTTTCTCCGATAACGGAATTTTAAGTTTAAAATTACATAAATTAAGATATCATGGTTATTATTTTCAGAAATATCGCACTGCTTAACTCGTTGATTAATGCATACTGTAAAATTTATAGTATATCAATTTCCTGGATGGATCCTTTCAAATTTTATTAATTTAACAAAAATGACCTTATTTCACCAAGGCAATGGAATTCCAATTTTGAAAGCAGAATTTGACAAAATTCAGGATACAGTACATGAGTACTAAAGCAGACTTAAAGCAAGGTCCGTCAAGTTCTAATGACAACAACAGAAGGCCGGGGTCGGGCGAAACAGTCTGTAAAAATAAATTTTACAATTTATTGCAGTTTTAAAGATTTTGGTTCACTGTCACATAGAGTTTGATTAATTACCCGAAAATATGGTTGTTTTGAAATTTTTCACATTCTGTGAAAAATTTCAGTTATTCTAACTGAAAACAAATCTCTTTTCAAGGCAATGAAAAATCAGTTCGAAGTTAGATCAAAGTTTCCGCCATTTTCTGAGCTGTTGCATGACCGGACAACTTTAAAGGGGAATTACGGTATTAGAATTTCATGAATAGATAATAAAACTTAGCTGTGTAAAACGAAACGTGTATCATTGTGAACAATTTTGATTGGCAAGATTTTAATTATTTATAATGCAAAGGACACCATAAGTTAGACTTTTTTCCTTTGAACAAGTCACAGTCTGGACAAGTACGACCAGCACTAAAACAACATATCAAAATTTGAGGAAGGTCTATTTAACTTTTTTTGAGTTTTCACACAGAAACTTTTAGGCTGCTGCACGCCCGCCCGCCGTACATCACCAATCTACAATAATAATAATAATAAATAATAAATGAGTACATTGGACTACAAGTGCAAATATCTATTGATTTTTATTTACAAAAATACGATTATTTTTTTCTTTGTAACTCTGTAATAGACATCGAGGACGCGGTGTGTCTGTACAAGATCATCACCAAGTCCGAGTGGGATAACTATTTTACATCCCAGTTCATTCGTGGTAAATAATAATATACTTACTTATATAAGTAAAGATGTAATAGATTTAGATCGCTCACCTGGACATACATGTACAAGATAACCATAAGCTACAAAGAAGACCTCTGGCAGCTATGTTCTTTATCCGACTATTATAGAAGCAGAAATTTTATTTGTAAAGTACCTTCCGTAGAACATTCCAGTCAAGTTTTGTTGATATCCGCCAGGTAGTTTTTAAGCAGAAAATCAGAATGTGGTTTCCCATAGGGTTTTAATGAAAACTTTGGTAGACCCTAGTAACCAGGCGTGTGACCAAATCTGCACAAAAGGAGGATCATTTGTAGAGGGTATTGAATTGATCCATCCTGTAAAGTTTCAATCCTATAGGCTTCGCATTCGTGAATTAATGTGTTGTTCGGTAATTCGTTGTAGATCTTTAGGTATTCGAATTACAAGATTGTTTATACTATAAATACTGTACATACATATAGTACTGTATAAATGAGATTAATTTTTATCATAATTTTGTCCGAGATTTATCTGGCGTTAAATGGCCTTATTTAGAATTGCCCGTGGGCCGTAGCTAGGACATAAGAGCGCACTCAATATATAACACTACTGTCTGGACACTTCAGTCCGTGGAATGGATTTTTCAAAATTTGACTACCTTAATCAATGTGAATTGTCTGGTCACTTAGGTGAAAGATGCAATGACCTAAGTAGTCACTGAAACAACTGAACTTACCTGATTTTGTTCAGTCGTGTGTTCCAGAGAAAAAAACAATTACACCTATGTAATTTTTAATGTAAAAGGGAGATAACTCTTCCTATGAGATTCATAAAATTAAGAATTACAGCCTCGTGTTGTATGAAACATGCACAAAGTGCATTAAAAAAAATTTTAAAACTAGACTACACCCGCGGAGTTATAATATCTATTTTTAATAATCTATTTAACCCGTTTGTATTTAACCTAACGTACAGCCATTTATCTGCACACAAAAAATATCCCAAACAGATCTTCAACCTCGGTGATGACAAACCTTACTGTGCGTTGATCATTTGATTTTAACTATCTTGATCAGAAAAAAACAGAAACTGAGAATTTTTTGTTTTCTTTTTTCATAAATTGCATTTTAAAGAATCGCGTGATAGGTTTCCTTCATCCATAGAATACAGTTTCTTAAAAAAGGGTTAAATGTTAAGATGAAAATTATCGGATTCTTAAGAGATATTTTGGGTTTTTTTTTAGGGATTAAGATTTAAAAAATCTCAATAATAAACTTTGATCTTTTCCCTTAAAAAAGTTAAATTATTTTTCATTAAGTCTTAATTTAAACAAAAAAATCTACCAAATATTTGAAAAAGAAATTTAAACATTTTGAGAAATTAAATAAGTAAATGCAGTTGTAGTTAAATTTTTCAGAAGTCTTTTAACATGTTCTCATAATTTCTTCTTATCCGTTTAAGAATAAATGGTAAATGTGTTTCCTGTCTAATTTCATAGAATGTATCCAAATAAGAACTCTTTGGGATCTGCTTCGGTCACACGATTTATCCAAAAACCAACTGCAAACATTGGAATATTTATAAACAACAACTCACAGCTTTTCATTGAAGATCTTTTAATAAGCCTTTTCTTTATTAAGCGTTTTTCAGTTTTAGGTTGACGGTAAAATTTATCACCTTGTACGGTGTGCTGAATTGCCCCAAAAATAGATCAGTTCGACATTTTATAGAAAATAAAACATGACTAATATAACACTTAAACTGTCAATTATTTATCTGCCATCGCGATAAAAATACTAGCACATGTCATTATAGAATAATGGATAGTCTAATCCAAATGTTGTGTTTGAAGAATGAGGTTAGTTGAAGTCTTTTTTTATGTCTTTCCGTAACTAGCATCTTCAACTAGCACAAGGCGGAGCTCTTTTCCGGAAGTTACTTAATAACTGGGTTAGTTAATATTTATTACCTATATTCACCTATTTAATATTTGGGTATATTATACAATGTTTACAATCAATATTTCCTGGGTTAACTAAAGTTGCTATCGAAGCTAGTTTTTTTTGGATAAAATAAATATTTCCCGCATCCGGGTGAGGGACTTTCTCGCTGCGTTGAAGACCCATTGTAGCCTTGAGCTGTTTTCTGCTTTTTGATCGGGTTGTTGTCTCTTTGACACATTCCCCGTTTCCATTCTCTATTCTATTTAAGGATTTTTTTTCAATTCTGGAACAGGTTATACAATATAACCTACTTTGAGGCAGTTTACACTTCATAAACCGCGATGCTGTAAACTGACCAAAGTAACTTTTATAAATGTGACCAAGCGGGCAGGGCAATGCAAGGCAATGCAAGACAGATACTGTGGTTTCTATATATCGTTATCATTATACCAGAAAATGTGGTAGCTATGTCTACAGACGCTTTGTAAGGCGCTAGGTACAAATTCAGGTGTTGTTTACATTTCTTCTTTATTAAAAAAAACCCTTGTTTACTAAGTCGCACGGTTGACAATATCAAATTACAAATTTTATATTTAAATTACAGATTCAGTAACTGTGAACTGTGTAAAACATTCCGTAATTACAAGACTAATTTCTGACTCATGGCTATGTACGGAATTAACTTCTCTTATTATACCAATTCTAGTGTTTGGTTTTAGTCACATGTCTTTCTGTATTAAGTTTGCAACACTTACAAGATATCTGTTTCCGGTTCAATATCAATTGTCTTTCCTTAAGGATGCTCGCTGGTCATGTTTTGGTCTTTTTGTCAGATTTTCGGAATCCTCTGGTTTTATCCATTTCTTAAACATGAAATGTTTTGCCCATGAACCCCCAGTTTTTCTTTTATAATTCAATCATATATACCTTAAAATGGTATTTGACAAAATTTTATGAAATCCTTTTTATTTTTTCCTACATCTTTGAGAGACTGGAGTTGTCAATGCAAAGACAATGCAAAATCCGGAGAAAACCCATTTCCTGCAAATTTTCAAGGCCTTATAGTTCTAAAATGAGCACATGAACATATATTTTTTTCTTGCTTATTTGTTTACTATTCATATGTTCTCTCAAACTAAAACACCTATTTCAAATCCTATTTATTTCCTATTAGACCAGCGATCATCTTTAAGATACCTTTTGTGTAGGATCCACAACGTTCACTGCACTGACTGAATTTGCTGGGACACAAATGTCCGAATTTCCGGCAATTCGGACAAATCCCTTAACATCATTGTTACAAAATTTTGTTCAGAAATATGTCCATACATTGCAATAGTATATTCATATCAATAAGGCCAACAGAATCCTTCTTGTTATCTCCAGAGTTATCCATAAGGATCAAAATCCCTCTGTCCTTAGTAGTCCTGTCGGTTGATGGTATTATAACATCAGTCTCAATACACTCAATATACGGAATATCAAGTCCATTAGCTGTCCTTAACTTGAGTCAATTTCGAACCTGATGCAATTAAAATTTGGATTAAAGTGTCTTAATTGTTGAATAAGCTTTCTGATATAGTACTAATCATCGAACCAGTATCCAGGATAAAAGAAAAGCAACACCCACAATTTTTTCTCAATCACCGGACTCTTTCCAACTTCCTTATTAAAGAGGAGCACCTACCAGCCGGCTCCCTGCCGTAGGCAATTTTCGTTTAAATCTGAGTTAATGTTGGTCCTCACATCTTGACCAAGTTTTTTCTTCATTCTACGACAATCTCTTTTCAGGTGTCCAAGTTTTCCACAGTGATATCATTTCTTAGATTGTGGTCTCTGCATTTGTTTTTTAAAGTCTGAACTTCACTTATAAGGCTTTGCAGTTCCGATGTTAAGTCTGCCAAAGCTTTAGACAAATCTGCAGTTTCTCCGGATTTAGCCTGTGTTGCAGACAGTGGTATATCAAAATCTTCTTTGAATTGACTTGATAGTTGATTATCTGTATACTAATCTTGAATACTGTGGATTCATTTATTTTCGTGAATTACAATTTTCGTGGATAGAGAAAAAAAGGCATTTCGTGGGAAACGTAAATTCGTGGATTGCTGGCTTCGAAAAAAATATATAAAAAGTTGTTGAAATACTGAAATTCGTGGTTTGGCACATCAGATATCATGAACTACGACAAAACGTGTCGATCAAACATTGACATTGTACGCTAAAGTACTGATTTTAAGCGCTTATTAAACAAAAGTCTAACAAACAGATTCTTCAAATTTTGAACGGGAACAAAGCTTGTCATGAATTTAACAAGATTAACAAAATCCGTATTTATTTACTTGTTAGGTTAATCAGGTGTGAAATATATATTGACAAAATTACAATCACTTGTCGCCAAATACCTCGGGGCATATACATCCATATTTTTAATCTGATTATGATAAGTTCAATCATTTCTGCTTTATTATCTTTTTACAAGATGTTATTACTGTAATTTATGAGAAAGTCTGTATTGTTTAGGCCTACTTAGGATTATACTTTTCTTGAATGTTTGAATTAAAAAAAAAAAAAAAACGGAACTGCATTCCGCGACAATTTACACACTCTAAATATTTTTAAAGAAAATTGTTTGAGCGTTTCCAAGTACATGCTGTAAAAAACGCAATTGTTCAATGTTGTCTCGGATGTGTACATCAAAACTCCGTGGTTTAAAACTTGAGTGCATTTAAGCTCAAGTAAAAATATTATTTTTCGTTGGATATTTAAATTCGTGGTTTACTGGGACCCACAAAAACCACGAAAAGTAGTATACAACGAATTTTAATGAATCCACAGTAAGCAAATTAGCCTCTTCTCTTATACCAGTGTATGTCAACTCAGGATGGTCACGGATCCTTTTCTTTCAATCTCGCCTTAACCAGGATTCCCTGACATTTTCGGAAAATTGGTTTCTAATAGTGGTGTCTCAGTCTTTTACCGCTTTGGGGTCCTTTTTAAAAACTTCGTCAATTTTTTCATCAAACTTTGTGAAAAATTCTTGAAGCGACTGTCCATTCTTTTGTCTACATTGATAAAAGTCTGAAAGTAGCTTTGATATTGTTGATCTTCTCCAAAAACTTCTCTTAGATCACACAAAACTGAATCAATGATTTTTCTTCTCAGAAGTGTACTGGTACCTCAGTTCTTCCTTAGCTGATTCCTCTAAATAAAATCAACCTTTTCTTCATTTGATGTTGGTATAGTCTTTAGCAGTAATTCAACTTCATCAATAAAAATTTGGTAATTTTTCGTCCTCTCATCGTAATACACAAAGATAATGATTTGTTCAAACCAAAACGAAATGTACATAATATCAATTTGATTCGAATTAAAACGAAATTTAATTTGTCGAGCAAGTTAAAATATACACATTTGACCTTTGGATACTGTGAGGTAACCTACGTATTACTCTGCATTACGGAATCGAAATAATCCATGAGTTGAATAAGTTTCTTCCTGCAATTTGTGTCGGAATATTCTTAAAATTTAAAACATAAAACAATAATAATAAAATATGGGTTTAGGTCATAATTCACAATTTTCAAAATTTGACCCCTGTGGACCCCAAGTTTAGAAAATGAAAATTCTAAGACAGTATTGCGAGTACACAGATAGTATGCAACCATTCCACATGTATCAATCTCTACCACATGATCCTTATATATAACACAGGGGTAAATAGATTATTACATGTCATTTTCCATATCGGCACTCGATCCCGCGATTCCCATAACGGGCTTATGCTAATATGGGGGTCTGTTGATAATAATAGGTTCGATATGGAAAATGCCATGGAAGTATGTGCACAAAGTAAAGACAACCACTGAAATTACAGGTCATGGATTAGGGGAACATATACGTATAGAATGTCGCAAGAGAAAACATTTATGTGAACAAGACAACCCCCTCCAAATACGTTCTTGTTCGGTGGCTAAACACAAAGCTCAAAATTTCTCCAGATAAGAATTAATTGACATGTATTTTGTATAAAGATATTTAAACTTATTTACTTCTTTGTCAGATTTCAGTATACGACGGCGATTTTGTCCAAAACTACCCGAAAGCAAGAAAACCGGAAACCGGCAGATTTTGTCGGTTCCATGATAGTCTAAAATAAGTCTAATTTAAATTACAATTCTTTTGAATAAACAAAATGTGGTGCACATAAATAAAATGCGGGATTATTTGATCTATTCTATATCCCATGGGATGATAAGACGTTGAACTAGTTCTAATAACACCCAAAATGTAATTTGATTTATATAATTGTCTTTCTTCCTTGAGCTGATATTTCCTGCAGGATTTACATTCGGGAAATTTAGTAAGTGCCAAACAATCATGGTCATCGGGCACCGGAAAATATGATTGAGTCTCCAGGGGGGAGAATTAAACTAACTTTGCAACACTAAAAATTTACATTGTGTGATCAATTCATGTTTATTCAATTTGCCTATAACCGTTGATCTATTTATCGAAAGTTTCCGGATAATGCAAATATCTATACACTGATCACCTTTGTTATCCTGAGTATCGTGATGCAGAGGAATTACTTGATGTCTCGCGTGTAAACTAATGAGTCAGTGGTGTCCTTTCGCTGCAGACTCGTGAGTCCTTATTTCATTGATATAAATGTCCACATCGATATTCGTAAACCTTTTTAGAGATTTTGTGTTGTGCAAATTTCGGGACTCTGCTTTCATTCCCGTATCTGGATCCTTCAAAGTAATAACTGACAGTTTTATGCTTTTTTCTTTGTTTATATTGCTGCTTTCGAAATCCTCTGCTGGAGGATGGAGTCCCTGTAAATGTCTAGAGATGACAAGGAAGATTTGCTTGAAGAAGATATTTATTTTTGCCTTTCATTGTAAACTGCCTTGGTGGTCTCGTGGTAGAATGCTCACCTCGAGTGCGAAGGTGGCGGGTCAAGCCAAAGACATTAAAATTGGTATTTGTTGCTTCTCAGCAAAGCACCCGGCATCTAGGAGTAAGTGCAAAAAACTGGTCGGCTCGGAGTCAGTATAATGTGTCCGAGTGGGGCGATATGTCTTCCTGTGGACTGTTATCTTGTGAGCTAGCACGTTAAAATTCCGGCTAAGTGTGTCGGTCTAGTATAAGGCAGGGTTCATATTCATATCATATCAACATAGTCTCGTCCTGATATGCACTTAATGGTTTGCCACTGGACGTTAAACAATAATTCATCCATCTTTTCATCGTACGATAATTCTAGTATACAGATATAAATATGCTCTACAACATATATATTTCGGCTTTGGGGAATGTTGATCACACATAATTATTTAGATTTTTGGACCTTACATGCACAAAGTTTGTCTTATAAAGTCCACAATGCTTACAATCAAAAGGTTTTAAGCGTTCCTCGTCTTCCATAGTTCCAATCGTGCAGAGGGAAACTGAAAGTACTGACCTTAAAGTGGGATGAAATTGTGTTATTTCAGTGTTAAAAATTCGCCTTCAGGTATAAGTGATATAGAGAATTTTTCCACCCGAGATACATGTCGTTAAATTTTTAATTTTCAACACGCGAGTTTTAGCGAGCGTGTTAATATCTAAAATTTAACTATCGAGGGTGGAGAAATTCTATAACTCACGAATAAGTTAAAGGAGAATCTGTTTCTCCTATGATTTTCGACAAATACCTCTTGAAAATGCCTGTGCTAAGCAATTTGTTTACGTCAAATGAAAACGTCATTTCGGAACTTCTCTACTTTATAATTATCGTTCTGACGTATAATCCTTGAATAGCAGTGGGGAAATTTCACGAGACTTTTTAACCATTGGGCTGAGAAGAGAGGAAATGCGCCAAGAATGGGAGAAATATAAATAAATTGTATATTTTGATTGATTAGAGGTCTTGCTATTGTATTATAACTTGACTATAATAGTTATAGCTCCGAAGATGCATTGTTTGTTTGTTTTCAAATCATATTTCTTTGAGTGTATTTTCGTTTATCTTTGTTTTTCGGCTTTATTATTTAAGGATTGGCCGTATTTTTTTTTCAATCCAATAAGAAATAACCTTTAATCACGTGGTGCACACTAAATTACCCGTATAGCGGGTTATTCGAAAGTGTGCACCATGTGCATTGAGGCTATTTCGAATAGGCTGAAAACAAAATTACAGTCAATCCCAACGGATATTTTGATGTCTAAAACGCTGGGGTTCCCTTTAATGACGTCATAGTGAAAACGAAAATTAAGTCCATGATATGGTAGACGGAAAAATTTTACCAATCAAATGACGCGTTATATCCAATATTAAATTATTACATCGTATACATATGTAAATGTGACGCGCATTGTTTCGTCAATACACAATGGAATATATACAATCACGCATTGTCGCAAAAAAAGGTGAGAAACAGAATTCTAAATATGACATCCTATATAACGTCAAACGATATATTTGAGAAATAATTATTAAGTTTATTAATGCAACTCAAGACTATTACAGCCATGGCATACAGTACAATACATTATATAACAATGACATACATATATTCATAAATTGACATAAAGAACATGGAACAAACAATCAAATGTCATAATAAGTAATACAAACATTTTATATTAATTAATGGAACAATACCATAGAAAGTGTTGACAATTATCAAAACTAACTAGGGTCTCCCTTCCTCAGTTCTAATGACCGATCTATAAAAGAGACAACAGTCCCAATTTCTTCAGGTGTTGACGGGTTTAAAATTTTTACTAGTTTTTCATTATTGTTAAGCAGTATAAAATTTGGATACCAATCTAAAAGCTTTTTAAGTAATTTATCTCTTTAATAATAATACACGGTGCCTAAAAATATCCTGAATTTTACCAAGAGTAGGCCCATTATGCCAAATATGTTGACACGAGCGACAGGCGACAGCGAGTTGCAAAATATGTATGTATTATCTGCATTTTGACAACTAGATATCGTAAAATATCATCCTGTGAGCCAGAATATGAAGTTTGGGACGAGTGAACGTAGCGAACGAGACCCAAGTCTTCATATTCTGTCGAGCGGGATGATATTTTACGATATCTAGCTGTCAAAATGCAGATAATATGTTTATCATCTTAATTACTTATCTGAAACGTAAATATATTTGTAAACTTTTTAAATTCTCCCAAATTATCGCGGGCAAAGTATGGATTCTTCATCGCAAGGACAACAAGTTTCCCGTTACACACGTACGTTGTTTACCATACCAATAAGTATATATATGTCCTGAATGTTCATGTAAAATATCGTATAAACGATATAAATATATACATTAGGGTGTATTTTATTTTTTTTTTAAACAAAATCAGTCTGGAAATCTTTGTTCATGATTTTCCCGGAAACTAAAGCACCCGCTTTCAAACTTGCAACCTCGTGACGTCCGTCTTCATTCGCGAAACAACTTCTGAATAAGATATGCGCAACATAAAATAAACTTTAACCAAGGAGACGACATATTTAAACATCATTTAGTTGTATTAGTACTAATTCAGGCGAAAATATGGACATAAACATATAAAGCGTACATTTAATAAATTGTTTTAATCGCAAATAATGAAATGCAATGGAAAGAAGTCAGAGCAGACATTATCAGCATCAAGGAAAGACACAGTTTGTTGATGTCACTTTTATAAATTTCCTCATCATTCATTTAAATAAAACGCCATAATATAAAAAATGAACACCAGATCTTGATATATTTATTAATATTTTGCAATTTTGAAAGTTATTAAATAAGTTCTAAGCTGCCATACGTTGGGAGAATTTGTTGATAATACCTGCTGACTGTTGATAACTCCTGCTCAGCGATACGAATTTTATGGAGCTGCTCAACAAGCTGATAGAATCGCAGGGAAGGATGATAATTGGCATTATGGACCTACCCGTGATAGAATCATGATATTTTCAAGCCACCGTGAATTATTTCTATTTTAATACGACATTTTGATAGATATTCCGACAAGAAGACACCATTACACAAGGTAAGTTAACTTGTGGGGAAACCTTACTATGACGTTGCCAAAACATGCGTCTGACGTCTGTGACGTTGGAATCAAAATATCCATTGTACCACGGATGTAGACTGGAAGCGTTTGAAGAAGGTCATATAATAATTCTCTACTTTATACAGCCTCCGCAGACAAATCCAATTTCAGACCTCAAACAAATCTTTAAATGTACTTAGAACTATATTTATAACAATTTTAAATAATATTGGAAATTTCACTGGCTTAACCGAATTCTGACACTGGAAAATAATTATGTCCGTCCCTCAGCCCCAAGGAACTCTACTAATTATAAATGATTTATTTGTTGGATATAACATTATGACAATAGGAAGTATGTGTTAAATTCTGCTGAAGCTTTTGTAGGGTTTCCAGTCCAGAACTCAGGCAATGCTTTTTTCATACAATTAACTAAAGTCGTGACAGAATTGGACACAGATCTTCAAAACAAACTATTATATAACCCTTGATTACGGCTTGTTACTGTTTGTAAGGATTATAGATCAAATCTTATTGGACTAGACATTACAACGTGCTGTTGACATTTGTATTTTATCGACAATGAAAGCCATTCAAGAATTACTCTTCCAAACGGCTTATTTTCTTGTCAATTTTGGTTGAAAAATAGCATTTATAGTCATTCGGTGCATACTTATAGCACATTAAAAAGTCGGTGTGTTTTGTCTACCGATCTTGTCCATTTCTTTTCCGAATATTTCTATAAAGCTGGTTCAGTAAGTAGACAATAAAATTATGATGGTTTTGCAGGCCTCAAGGTATAAATTCTGCAAACCGTAACTTGTGTATGGTGACCTGATGTGACCATTCACTTTTATCCATTGATATTTTGAAAAGCAGACATTACTGTGAAAAAAATACACCTAAAATATAATCTAATCCGCGTGCCGAAGATAAATTTTATATGTCGACAACGGCGTTTATCATAAAAGGTTTTAAATTTTATTGACGCCCATATTCGAAAACGTAAAATTGCCACATCCGGTCAACATGCCTGTTGGGTAGCGATATTTTTTTTATTATCAGCGAAAAAATTAACATAGATTCACTATACTCGATTTCAGAATATAAAAAAATGCTACAAGTAGTATGGGGTTAAACTGCCGTGTGTCTCGGATACTTCAGCAACTGATTTCTTGATGAAATCCCCAGGACTTCATTACTATTCTGTACTTTTAAAATAACAGTTCGGTATGATGGATCAAACTTTCGGAAACAAAATTTGCACACACATGTATTCTACAAAATGGGAAAATCAGCTCTCGTAAAATAATTGGGACATTTCAGCAGTAGAAAAGATGAAAATTCATTACGACTATGGGAAACAAAATGTAGGGTAATACTGTTTACTTTCATTTCAAAGAGACGTCTGAGTTATTCCGGAAAACCCACTTAAAGTTTGAAAAAAAGACACACAGTATGTTTCGGAGTTAAGTGTGGCGTCCATTTTGCTGAACTAGTATACATTATTGTTTAGGGGCCAGCTGAAGCCCGTCTCCGGCTGCGGGATTTTCTCGCTGCTTTGAAGACCCATTGGTAGCCTTGAGCTGTTTTCTGCTCTTTGGTCGGGTTATATTCTCTTTGACACATTCCCCGTTTCCATTCTCTATTCTATTGTTGGATACAGACCGTCAAACTATTATGATCAACAACATAAATACAACTACAAACAACAATCTATCATAAAAAATAATTTCTCCTATTCTTGACCTGTTTATCGGTGGGATAAAAATATATAATATGGGAATTAGCGCCGTTTTTTCTACAGTTATTGGAACGATAAACTTGAGAAGTCCTGAAATGACGTAAACAAACTACATGACAACGACATTTTCTTGAGATTTTTGTCGAAAATCATTGGAGAAACAGATTCTCCTTCAATTTACTCGTGTGTTATGGATTTTTTCCACCCTCAATAGTTAAATTTAAGATTTTAACACGCTCGAAAAAGCTCGCGTGTTGAAAATCGAAAATTTAACTATCTCGGGTGGAAAAATTCCATAACTCACTCGTACATGAAGGAGAATCTATACATAAATAACACTTATAAGAAGGACAATCAATAGAGGATAAACGATGAATGTTCAGTAACTGAAAGCTGAGACAGATTCATCAGACTGTTAAATACAATAATTGTAATAGTTGTTTTTCACCAATTTCATTGGCAGAGTGGTCAAGGTAGGTCGTTGTCACTTCCAATGATCACCAACCTGAGATTGTGAGTTTAAATGCAATCGGTTTTGAGATGTGTTCGACTCCATTCTGATTTTACAATGATTGCCAGTTTTTTTTTTTTTTTTTTTTTTTTGTCGTAGGTTAGTCGTTATCTCCATGTACTGCGTCTCCCCCTTAATAAAAACTGACCAGTATAATATTTAGCCCATTTCACTTAGAGTGGCGTAAACCCCAATAAATCAAGCATAACTTATTTCAGTCTAACTGTTTTTATCTGCGGAAATGTGTTCATACTGGTGTTAAACAGGTTTAAGAGCAAAGTCACAATACTGTATCGAGATTTCCGGTTCTACACTGAAATAGACAGTTCTTATCAAAAACAGTCTGCCCATGATGTTCAACTGTCGTTCATAATTCGCTGTATCCGGAATTAATCCGGTTTGGACTTGTCAAGAAGAATGTACTTTTCAAGACGAGAAAATCCAGTCTAATAAATTAAGAATCTGAATATTAATGTCAATATTAATAAGTTTAGAAAAATAAACTATGACATAATACTGATTATTAGTGAAAAATATTTGTCATTCTTCCGTGTTCAGTCTGGATAGAATATCAATGTAATGTCGACATTGTACCATTACACTGTACCATTGAAATGGGGAAATGAAAAATGTAATCTGCAGCTGTTATTCCAAGAATTCATTCGTTAACCATGTATAACTGTAAATAAAATAGGCTTCGTGTCAATCTGCTTAAATGCTTGTCATGCAGAATAATTATAAGAACCGACGACTTATTTGTAACGCCCAACAGCAATAATTATATGTTTATAATGAAGGGTTCAGAATATGGTGTATGATATGAATTTGAATATAGCTCTGTACTAGCCCGAAACAATGGGCTGGATTTTACCGTACTAGCTCACGAGGTAACAGTCCGAAGGAAGACATCGATACACCCAATGTCAATATTGCAATCCATTACATTGTCAATTGGATAAACGACATAGATTGGATATTTTGTACACTGACAACAAATATCAGCCTTCTCTCTCTGAATACTCATGCATCTATAAAGCCGTCGACCAACTGGATCCTCAGAAAAAAAATGGAAAGTAAAAATATCCTGATTGGTCCGAATATGTCACATCAACTGCAAATTATATTTTCACTAATTTATATTTAAAAACATTCCAATACCTTAAATCTGGCATAATTGCTATTAAACAGCCAGGAAAAATGTCTATAACAGTTCAATATTTAGTACTTTCGGATGATTACTTTTGTAGCCTTATATTTAATTTTTTATTTTGTGACTTGGCGACCGAATATTTCGTATTAATGGAGACAACAATGTTTAATCAAATACCAATACTATATTCGTTAAGTTTAAATTTACAATTCCAATTTCAATTTTAAAATCTAATAAATGACGTAAACATGTATTAAATAAACTAAATAATTTGTTTTCGCAGTATTTAAATTGTGTAAATCAGTGTTCAGAAATCAGATCTGTAATTGTTAGTTTGCGACAGTTTTTAAATTGATAGCATAGGATACGGGTTAATTAGATATACGAAAATCAAACTGATTCATAATTAGCTAGATATAAACTCGGTTGCCCTAATTTCACTTATTTTATTGTGTCTGTCACGTGGTCTTATATTTATTGTAAATTCCTTATCTTATATAAAAAATAAAAAAGATGAAATGTGACATCACGATCTCTTTTAGGCACCTGTGACAATCACGGAAGCTGGACCCACAGAGCTGCCTATCTCGCCCCCGGGTGGCGGATAGAGGAGATGCTCTCGTTGGCGGGGTTTTCGGTCACAATACGGAGAGCCTGACCGCGGACCATAGTGGGTAACATATTTGGAGAATACCACTCTCCCTGCATGTTAAAGACCCCTTCTGGAGTTTTAGAAGGAGAGTAGGCTAATGACTGCTACAAAATCGGTCCACCTTTGAGACCCGTCCCACGCCTGTTTGAATTGTGTTTGATAAATTGTTGAACTGGTTTTCGTTCTGAAGTAAACAACAATCAATAAATGTATGATCTCTTTATTATGTCGTGTCTGGACGTGCATTTTAGTGTATTTTTTATTAACCCCTGACAAAGACTTTATAATGTCAAAATATTGGGTCCAGTACTTATCTTTGATATCATCAATATTTTTTTTCACTTTTTATTATTTTTTTTTTACTCTCTGGATATTCATATTTGCCTCAATCTAATTAAAATTTGATCTACTAATTGCTCCTTTCAGTTAATGCATGTAGATCTAACAACACTCCATTTTACTTTCTGTTTTGATGACCTTTCCAATCAGCCAATCAGATTTCAGCCTTCATGAATTTGAAGGCATTGGCCTAAGGATAAAACCCGAGGATTCTCAATAGGTCATCAGAGCAGAAAGTAAAACGGAGTCTTGTTTGATCTACATGCAGTGAATGAAAGGAGCAATTAGTAAATCTAATTTTAATTTAATTGTATTTGCCTTTTTGGTGATTATACCACTGTGTATGATTTTTTTGCTTGAAAAATCAGTGTTGCTACATTTTATCCCGGGCATTTTATAATGAAAGTTTATACTTAAAAATGTTTCCTTGTCATTACCAATCAGACAAAATTTTTCGCTGATTTAAATGAATTGGAAAACCTAAACACTGAATCATTACTTGAACAATTTGAACAAAATAAAACCGAGTCATTAGTTGGATAAATTTAAACATTAAATTTGTTCGACATTAATTAAAATTGTTGTAAATTAAATTCCAAAAAATAAAACTCAATATACACTGTAGGAATGATCAGTTGATTCGCAACGATCGTCTGCTCCTTCACATCTGATATTTTAAAATTAAATTTCTATAAGGCGGACAATAAACACAGCTGAATACTTTGTACTTTAAGATATGGCAGATGTCATAATACATAGTTATTATTCTTTTCTGTGATCGAAATGCATGCTGGTCTTTCTTAATAATATCTTCCATAGAAACCACTAAAAATTAGCATGCATTGTTATCGCCTGCACGATGGGTTATAAAATCATTAATATATTGCCGTTTTATAATGACTTCTATTGTGCTTAATTTTAGTCCAGTATGTTTCCCGGAAACCAAAATTATTGTCATGAAGAAGTTCGAGATAGCGAAGCAACCGAATAAATTTTCCATGACGATAATCCTTTACAATACCGCCAATAAAAGTATGAACAGGATAAGAAATGAATACACAGGAATAATATGATTTATTTTACCTCATTATGTATAAAAATAAGATAAATTTGCCATTTTTTAATGAATGCAAAGTGCCACTTTATAGTTTAATGACTATTTTCCCTAGTTAAATAGTCTTAGTAGTCTATATAGAACTGGTTCCATACGCGCATTTTCCCGCGAAATTTTTTTCGAATACGTCTAGTTTCATCTCATCGTAAAGTAAAAATCCGAGAAAAAAAAATATTGATATGTCTGACGACAATGGCCGCCTCCACTGGAGAGAGATTTGCCCATTGTATTAGACGACAACGATGCGGAAAACACAGAAAATGTAATTATAATGCATCAGTAAATTTTCTTTCGGTATAATAAAATACTTATTGACTGCATATTCGAGGAATAGTAAAGTTTATTGTCTCCTCGATATCAACTATTGGCCCTTGGCTACGCCTCGGGGCAATACATGTAGCTGGTATCTCGCGATCGGAAAAACAATAAACTTAATATTCGATCTTCTCATACCTAGTCAATAAATATACCTGTATATATATAAATATATATATATTGTTAAAAAATTATATCAGAAGAAGAAATACGTTTAAGGGACGAGATCAAAAGTTCAGTGTAGGATAAAAAACTTATTTCACAGTTTTTTCACTGACCCCCCCCCCCCCCCCCCTCTTAACTTAATTTGGGATTAATTGATTGACCAATATGGGCATATACTTTGAGAGTATACTTTTTGTATCATGGGTCATGTTTTTCCTCAACAATGTATGTTTGTTCTGTTTATTGACTTGGACATCACTTGAATCCGTATTTTTCAATCCGAAAATCGATGTCAGATAACAAAACTTGCAGCGATTTTTATCCCCCCCCACCCCCTCCCCAAACTATTGGAATTAAGTTTTTTTTATCCTACATTGAACTTTTGATCTCGTCTCTAAGGAAAGAAGTAGATTAAATAATCTGAAGACTGACTTCAGAAATACCATTGTGTATAAATGTATGTACATTCTCAGAAAATATAGATTATTTTTTCTAGCCTAAGTAACGGGTAGAAATGTGATGTTACCTGGCATGTCTCATCTGTTCGATGCAAGTACAAATAAACTTTATATTTTCTGACAATGTATTTGTATTGTGTTTATCCTGCAACAGTACATTGTTACCTGTTTTATAGAAAAGTCATGAAAGTGCAACTTTTCTAGCCCATTTGAAGAAAGGAATTTTCGGCTCGTAATCCGATGGGACACAATTACAAACTAACATGGGTACTAAGAGAATTTATGAGGTTATTGACCAATATCGGGAAAACAATATTGGGCACGCCAACTGGTCAGATAATTGATTGACCTTCCTTATCACACTGGTTCAGATATAAAAATTGGTGTAAAATGAGGAATGTAACCTTATATATGGAAAAAATGTGAATTTTGTACTTTCTGCACTCTAACTTGAATTTATCATAGCCAGTTGTTTTATTAGCAATGCTCAAAGTACAAAATTTAATAGCTGATATTGTCAAACCAATATAATTTGTCCTCGAGCTTATAACATCAATCTTTGATTTGTACAAATTAGAGAAAAACACACTGTATTAGAGAATGTTTTCGGAATATATATTACACATACTTCTCCATGAAATGAAGATTGAAATTTACTTTATTAACACAAAATTATTTTTTTAAAAAATTCTATAAAAAATATATTCGTACAAGTAAACCCTTGTTCGAATTTATCTTGTTGCAAAGTAATGTAAATAAAAGGATCGATTTCATTGTAATAAAACCCAATCGTGCGGGAAACCCTTCTGTCTAAAACTGCTGGTCGGTAGTTTTATTTCATTTTGTTGATAACCCAGTTTAAAGTTTCAGCAGTTTAGGTGCTGGAAATTATTGTTTTCAATATTTTTCAATATATGTTTATGATAGTAGGTAAATATGCAAATGCTTCGATAAATAATCAACAATTGTCACAAGTCTCTTTATAAATACTCTCAAATCGATATCAGCTTGATTGTCGTTCGAAGGACTAGTGGATGTTATGTATTTCTGAAGTAAATACGATTTGGAATAGAAGCATTTGAAAAATTACTGGGAGCTGATTTAAGACTATTTAATTTTCTTGCATTCCAGAAAAAAAATTCAACAGACTTTAATCATCATGTGTTTGCAAAATTACAACTTTTCCGTGTAAAAATGCATAAGTTAATTGAAATAGTATTTTGTACGTACATGGGGAGAGACATTTTAACGATCACATAAAACTGGTCTCTAAAGACATTAAAAATTTTAGTCTGTTTGTAATAGTGATCTTTTTAATTGCATTTCTCTAATTAAAAAACATTACATTTATTTATACAGATAATGTCTATTACAAATTTATCCGATATGGGTGTTACGGTTCCATATACAAACACGACTCTGAATGTCGAGGAGATGTTTACCGGACGTCCGGAATATGCTGTAATTGTCCCGACAGCCTGGATTATACTTATAGTTATAGGAGCTATTGGAAATGGTCTTGTTATTTACACTTTGAGTAAAAAATGGAGAAAGGACGGCAACAAATTGCTACATTGTTAATTTAGCCGTTGCGGATTTGACTTTTTTACTCGTGATTATTCCATTCACAGCAGCATCATATGCTACCCCTGATTGGATATTTGGAGATTTCATGTGTAAAACGGCCAGCTACATGACTTACGTAAGTTTTTAAATTTTGAATAATCTCTAATCATTTGCATGTGTATATACATGTAGCTTCATGTGAATTTTAAGATATTTCAGAATCAAATACAAATCAAGACGGTCTTTCTCTATGCTAAACCATTTTCTTTCTTGTTAAGGAACACCTGCTTTATTTTTAGTAGAATCTATGACCAATGATTTGGACGAAATCGGATTGGACAATAACTTGGAATGCGAAGAATAAAAAGAAGCTTACAAATTCGTAAAAAATTCGTAATTACAATAGATGAGATATGTTTCTTGTCCTCGAAAAAGGCAAATTTTTGGTCACTTAAGGCCTAGTTTTTTATACATTTTTTTTTGAGAACTTGAAGTTATTTTTGTAGTTACATTTGACTCTTGTAATCTTAAAAATTATAGCACTGTTATAAATAAATAAGTAAATACCCCCCCCCCCCCCCCCCCCCAAAAAAAAGAAGAAATAAAAATAACAAACACATTACTTAATTGTTTCGGTAATGTAAACCAATACGCTTACAGAAGTACAAAATCATTTAAAACAATCACCTGAATCCATTCTCACAGCAAAATGAAAATAATGACACGCACATACACAAAAAGACCATTGTTTACGGGTTGTTAAACCCTACCCTACAACATAATAAAAGCATTTTTGTCTTTTCCGTGAAATATGTTCTAGAATTTATATCCTAGATTAGGGTGGGGGCTAGGACCAATAAATATGATATTATGATTGTGCCGCTGTAAAGGATCGGTTTTTTGCGATCTTAATGGTCATAATTTCTGTAGAATTATTTAGAATAGGGTCATAATTTCTTACGTGAATAATTTTATGTTTAAAATACATAGGTATATAATAAATATTATTGGGTTAAATATGTTGAACAGCTGGCCCCAGTAGGTATTTACAATCTGTATACTTCTTAAAAAGAAAAAAATGCCGAAACGATGGCTTAAATTTCATTAACATCTGTTTTATAAGTCATAGAATACTGGTAAAATAAAGTTCCTTTGAAAAATTTCAAACCCTTTTTGCGTATTAAGATGTAAAAGATTTATTTTTCACGTATAATCATGTTCTTATATGGTTTTTACGTACAACTTTAGTCACGTGGTCATTTGAATCTGCTGTATGTTTATTATAACTGTTATGCCCATGTTAGGGATCCTGACCTAGACTGAACCATCATGGCCACCATATTATTCAAATTGATAAATCGGCATTAAAAATATTAAAATAAAGACTGCTTTAAAACGACTGGTCTTTTCGGACCAAACCTTGATGAAACATTCAATGAATGACCCCGTAGACAATAATGCAACTCTCAATGAAAATTAGATTAGCAAAAGAGTAAGTGATGAGGCTTTGCTTTTGACGATGTTGTTTAAATCCTCTTGGGAGCCTGGGATATTTATGGAGTTGCCTCCCATTGGTGAACATATTTTATATGTTTACATTTTCGAACTTTTTTTATACACATCTTACATTGTCTTAAATAAAGCAAAATTTAGTTTTTAACTTATGATAAAATAACAACAAAATCCAAACTGTGATTCATAAATTATTATAAAAAAGTGAATTCCATAATCGTGGGATTTATAATATCTTTGAGAACCTCCTGCAAAATGTGCTTTGCATTTTAATTGCATTGAATATCAACATTGCAGCGGTTAATCCTTCAATCTGCTTATCAGCTGACAGATAATGTCTTAAATCGGATTTTTGCAGAATTGTAATGCACACTTTTTCCTGCTTTTCTTTGTGTATTCTGAAAGATATCTTGATTCGAAATGTATAAAATCAACTTATGCCATTGTATTTTCTTGCAACATTTCGCAAACCTATCTAACAAAAAGATTTTTTTAAATTTGAAGTCTTTTTTTTATGTAAATGTCTCATTGAATTGAATTTTGTATTTAGAGTAGGGCTGTGCATTAATAATTATAGGATAACTAATTCAGGAATTTGAATATCGCAAAATATTGAACGAGTGACCGAAAACACCTTAATTCACGAATGCGCGCAGCGCATGACGGAATTATTACTGTTTTCCGGTCACGAGTTGAATATTTTCGATATTCAAATTCTTGAATTAGTTATACTGTTTATTACATTGATAAAATAGACAAAAAATGCTTTAAAAGTGTCATATTTTCCTTAGATCGCTTCCTGACTCTTTCGACGTCACAAACGTCATTTTTTAGTAACGCCCTTGACGACGTTAAATAAAAACCGATCTTTCACTGAGTGAAAATATCGAATTTATTTTCACTGGAAATTAGGAAAAATCATCAATGTAATAAAGCATGTTTAACATCCTGTATGTGAATGTTCCAAGCAAGACTTTTATCTACTTTTATACTTGATGCTATGTGCTTATTATACAGAATAATTTGTTAACTTTGTAATTGCTGTTACCTTTATTAGATTTTGAAACCATTGTGCATTTTAAAGAAATTGCAGAGGTCTCGTGTTTTATACCGGTGTTAACGCAGTCTATTGACAAAAAGTTTGCATTTGTTAATATGGTTATAACATGAACTAGCATGGGAAAAGTCAAGAAATTCGTGATTTTATTGACACCTTTGTATCTACAAATGTAAATACAAGATGTAGTGATACCACCTCCGCAACTTTGGAAAGTATTAAGCAACCCGCGAAACATATTAAGCTTGTTTTACAGTATCTCTCATTAATGGTTGTTTCTTTCGTTAAATATTTTACGATAGAAAAAATCGTCAAAAATGTACAAGTTGTGATAACAATGATGCCAGAAGTAGGTGCTTTTTCCTGAAGATTATTCAGAAAGATCATTCTAAATATTAACAAATTTTACAAATTTATTGAACCAATATCTAATAACTGTCATACTTTGAAGTATTTCGCCTGACGTTGCTGCATTGTCTAAGGAGAGTCCTGCTGGTTGTTTGTTTTCGTTGTTGCTTTACCGCTTTTTACAGTTATTGAAATCGGCCAGATATAAGCACACTACTGACAGTTGGACATGTTTCCTGGTTTTTGGACCCAGTGTCACTACAATTGTGGGCATGTAGTAGTCGAGCCGGTAATATACAAAAATATTTTCTGAGTCTGATAATATTTCCTTTCAAAAATTCTCAACTGACCATGGCATGGAAATATTTAATCAGACAAGGAAAATATTTTCCGTATTACCAGTTGCCGATAACAATATTTTGATTACATTTATTTGATTGTCCCAATCTTTCTGTTTACTAAATTTATTATACTTTTTGCTTATTTAAGTTTATTTTTACACAGCGAAGCCATTTAACTGATCGAATGTTTTAAACCGCAGTAATGACCCAGTGTGTCAAATTAAGTAGAAGTTTTCGACAGCATTCCTGTCTCGAGCCGATGAAGTTACTGATATTTTATCCATAGGTAGTTTTGACCATATGATACAGCAGGAAGCGAACTTGCCATATCAATCCCGAGGGGCAAAAATCAATATAAGGGACAAAAATCCATATCAGTATTGTGACGTCATAATTGTTGCGCCATAAGACGAACGCCATTACCCCGTTTAACAAACATTTGTACGACTAAGATTTGTCGTAAGTGTGGTCTGATTTCCGGTCTTTGGTGTCTTTGTTTTGCTGGCGTCACAGAACCAGTTTCGATTGTAGTCGTAAACGGATATTTGTGAAACAGATTACACATTCGTAACCCGCAAACTCTATACTCCAATATATGCAGAAAGAATATTGTAGAGTTTCAATCATGTAGCTGATGATGTAAAATCGGAAGGAATGTTCCGTATCAACTGAGGTATCTGCTCATGACTTTAATCATTTTGGAGAGAAAAGTGGTAAAATTTGTTTGTTTCTCACTGGTAAAATTTCTTGGTCACATTGGAAGTATAATATGCTGTTGGCGTGGCCAATGATGAGAGCACAGCAATATCAATTATATTAAATCTATTTACATTTGTGTATGTGTGCAGCTGCGTATACGTAGCTAGCTCTATTTTAAGGTAACGGGTCTAGAGCACGTTTCTTGTTGGGTCCAGATTGTGTGCTTGTGATTTAGACAGATTAAAAGTTTAAGTGAAAAATAATTTTAAAAAGCAAGTTATCAAGTTCCTTGAAAAGGAATTATTAAGAAAAACATCAATCAGCACTGAAGGGCTTCAATCTTATGCTAAAATATTTATTCCCTTTCTTTTGAATTGATTCGGTTTTCTATTGCGGATATTTGCTTTTGGATTGGTGCTTGAATGAGATCGTATAAAATTTAATGTAGCAATGTCAGTAAACGCAAGGTGGAGCTGTTTTGGGGAAAGTTATTTGAAAACTGGTTTTCGCTTCTTAATAACCTTTTCCAGCCTATTTTGGGACCAGTATACTGTAAACAAACTGTGATTTCTGCCCAGTGGCGCCCCTAGTGTTTACTGACATTGCTATTTAATGGTTCAGATTTTTTTCACACGCACGAGTGACTGATTGATGGGCCATCGTGTTTTAACTTTGAAAACAAAATCTTATAAAGAACATTGCATTATGAATCTCTGTATTTCTCTATTATTTTTTTAAAGCAAATGTGAAGTATATTAACTAATGGTAGTTTCAAGCTCATTAAATGATTTAACGTAATCAAAAATTAAATAAATCGATCTAATTCCAATTTCTTCGTTTTTATACTGTAAACATAATTGGATATTCTGTTTTTTTCATAACAAATTTAATTATTTAAAAATATTTTTTTCGTGGATTATTTCGTCAAACTGCTTACGGAATACTTTGTATTTTGTAATTTGCTTTAAGACGACTTATAAATCTTAAGTAAAAATTTGCCATAACTGTTTTGCATTGATCAAAAGCGTTTTCTTGTCCGTAATCATTGATAGGTTGTGTTTCGGATTAATGTACAAATGTATTTCTAACCGGAAACCATTTCTTGGATGTATTCACGTGATTGTACAAGCGACGTATATGGCAGATGTTTTTCTGTGTTATATTCACGAGGTGCGATGTGGTATTGCGTAGAGTCGTCTGTCGTGACAAATTAAACGACTATATGTGACATTCTTCATTCTTTTTTCTTTAATCAAATATATGTTTGTGTTCATCAATTGATACAAAATAATATACGTCATAATATGACGTAACATTTAGCTCAATATAGCACTCCCTTCTAATTAGTCAAAGATGTCATTAATGAAAATATGAAACGTAAGCTATAGATGTCATGTAAACAACACAATACAAAACAGAAAATAATTTCAAAATACTAGTATTGGATAATTTCTTGAAATAAGCGAGTGTCAGTATTGACAAGAAAAGATATGGGTAAACCATATGGTAATCCAATGTTGCTTGATTAAGTTTAATTTAGGGAGATAGCCCATTGACGACCAAAGTATGGTCTATAAATGTCATATTTTAAGCATATCCCCGTGGTGTTGTCGTGCAAACTATTTGACACATTAATTATACCTGATATTCTATATCATTGTGATGTTTGGTTTATGGATGATTATTACATTATTTTTAAAGCACTAAGTAGATCTAGAATACATGGAACAAATTGTGATTTGTCGGGACTTATTGACCTATTGGCATACCATCCTCATCTAAAGGCAGTATGTGTATAATACCGGTGCATTACGTTTGCGTGCATTCCCCCTACATTTGCGCGTAAAAAACCCTACGATTGCGCGCATCGATCTCACAGATAAACTCAGGCCCTATGTACAAAAAGCATAGCTGATCTGATTATCTCCCTTTCTACTTTTGAGAAGTTCTGATTCAAGGGTATGTTCACAGTTGCCATTTAGAATAGCAATTGATACGGCCTTTACAGTTCCTTACAGTGCAACGCCAGGAAGTGTCCAATTTTTCAATGTTCACGAAATGTGTACCCATACACTAAGGAAAACGACTTTGATCTCGTTTCATTTTTTTCCATTTGATAACAATAAAGCCATCCCAAATATATATAAAAAAATTTTTTCAAGATGATAGGAATATCACAACTTGTCGAGCTCTAGTGGTGATGTGCATGTAACCTTGGATGAGCATTAAAAAATTTTATGCTTTTTGTATTTTTTCTAGAATCTATATTATTTTATTCCAGTTAACCGTCTAATTTACCGGAGTTTACCTGTAAAATCCACGGACGCAATTGTAATTAAATCCTGTACGCTGAGCCCAATATTAATTGACAAGTTAAAGATTCCTCTTTAGATGTCAGAAAAAGAATAGGCCAGCTCTTGCTAAAGATATGGATCAATATAAGTTAGTTGAATTTGTTTTCCAATTTTCTTAAAATACATGAAAATACATTTGAACTAACTTTTTTAAACTAATGTAGGGACTATCGCGTGTCTCTAATTTCTTACAACTCTTTTTTTTTCGAGAATGTCTTAAATACCTATTTTAGATTTTATTTAAATACTTGACAATCAGCTTTTAAGACCCCAAATGCCGGAACTTCCAGTATTCGGTTGATATCTTATCCCTTATCTTTTACAATCTAAATATTTTGAGATCCTAAAAATAGAATATATGCATAACAATTTCCATTACCGGCTGACGTGAAATAATTATGGGACTGATTTTTTTCCTCATTAACGCAAGCTAAAAAGGGTTTATATGTTTTTCCATAATTTTAAAACAAATTTTTGCTTCATATTGTCTATATTTTCCACTGAAGCAAACACTTTGTTAAACCATCTTTTGTAAGAAAATTTCAAAATAAAAATTTTGAGATCCTAAAAATAGAATATATGCATAACAATTTCCATTATGGGCTGACGTGAAATAATTATGGGACTGATTTTTTTTCATTAACGCAAGCTAAAAAGGGTTTATATGTTTTTCCATCATTTTAAAACAAATCTTTATATTGTTTATATTGTCTATTTTTCCACTGAAGCAAACACTTTGTTAAACCAACATCTTTGGTAAGAAAATTTCAAAATTTCAAAATATAAATCAGTAACACCGTCAGGTGTTCCATTTTCACTTAAATTGTTAAAACATCGAAAATAAGTTGAAAATTACATTTTATTACAATAAGTGTTGCAACGCAACAGTTTTTTGTAATAAAAGTTTACATTGAGAAAGTACTAGGGTCAATTTTGCTTTTATTCGTTTGAATCGTCCACAAAAAATTGAGTACGAGTAAATATTTATAGTATGAGTAACCTTGAATATAATATTAGTGACGGAACAACACGAATAATTCACTCATGCGCGTAGAGAAATATGATTTTTCTGTTCACTGGTTAATTATCGGAACTTTCTTTCCAGTATTTCACCACACTCATTGTAATAAAATGCAAAGTAATGTTGTATTCTATTAAATATATTTAAGATTTCAGGGCATTTTGAATAAAGAGAATTCGAGATAACGAGAGTTAACTAATAAAATAGACATATATATGTACGATGTAGGGAACAGTTGAAATGACGCAAATCAGCTAGGCGGATATCGGCAAAAGCATACCGAAACATTAAAACAATGGGTAAATTCCACTAGACAAGAATTCAAAGACGAGGAGAATTCGTGAGAACACTAATACACCAAAAAATACCATTAAAACTCAACCAAAGGAGTAAAAACACATTGCTAACCAAGAGAATCCGAAAAGACAACACGCAAACCTAAAACCCTTACAATGTGAACTCCCACATAAATTGGGAAAAAAAATGCGGGACTGACAACAGGTGCTCCGTAAGGGTAAGTCTGTCCTACTCCGTTAACGACATCCGTTACATTGGAAGTGAGGAAAATCCGGTGTAAAGTCCAATGAAAATTTAACGGAGCATATCTAAACAAATAATAAAAAACTTTCGTGTTTTTTATTTAACAGGTTTGAAAACAGAAATTACGTGCAATATTTAATTGGATTTTTGAAATTAGTTTGGACGCCGATATGTCTCCAAGCAGTTAATTTAGGAAAATATTGCTAATAACATTGTCAAAATTAGTAATAAATGTATAAACTAATTTCAAAATATGTTCATACATTGTACTAGATCAATATCTATTTTTTTATATGAAGTGGCACCTCGCAGGAATATTATATCATGCCAAATGTGAAGCACAAGATATAAATTAACAGATTATATCGTCATATACGTGCAAACTTTAAATAACCATGTAATGTTTATACACGTTTCTTATTAATGATAAAATTGATGAACTTCGAAAGGGAAAAAAGTAAACAATAAAAACTCAAGATTATAAATTTGTTTTCTGCAATACCATTTCTTCATAAACTAGTACTGTAAATTCAGAAATTATTGCGTGCATATTATTGCGATTTTGTCATTTAGACAAAAATGCGATTTTAATTTTTGCGATATATTTGAAAAATCCCGATTCATTCATATAAAAAAATTCGAAAATGCGAGTTTGAATTATTGCGAGGACAACGCTGTCGCATTTTTCGCAATAATAAAAACATCGCAATAATTTCTGAATTTACAGTATTAGGTAAGCTGATGATTAAAACTTTATAAAATCAACACTGTGACATCTAAACTCTTTGAGCACAAAAAAGCCCTAAACGGTAAAAGCCAAAAGCATGTCCGGATTTCATGTTTTATAGTAGAATAGAGAATGGAAACCAGGGAATGTGTCAAAGAGAGAACAACCCGACTAAAGAGCAGAAAACAGCTGTGTCCGGTTATTGAACAAATGTACGTAGGACTACTTGCAGCTGGATAAACTTGGATACAGAAATTAAAAAGTAAGAAAAAAGTTAACGCACTATCATTCCCGAATCGAAAATTTACAAGAACGACGGAACAACATTGACATTAACGTGCAAATGTATGTACCACATAAATGGTATTGTTTTGTGATATACAAGACCTAAATTAACACTTTACAAATTTTATAATCACCACCATAAATTTGATGACCGTTACATTGTGTGTCATAGTTCCCAAAGAACAATTTTAAGATCTTGTTTTCCCTTTCCTGTCTTTGATACTTTTAGAAAGCATGATTTACAGATCGGGTTACAAGAGGTCCTTGACAAAGGAGATGTTTAATTTTATATCAGTCCGTTCGGATTTCAATGGCCTTTCGACATTTCTCTTTCATAACTATACTATGACTAATCTTCAACTGTAATTCGGAAATTATTGCGAAAAATGCGACAGGTTTGTAATCGCAATAAATTAAACTCGCATTTTGGATTTTTTTTATGAATCAGCAGGATTTTTCTCAATATCGCAAACAGTAAACTCGCATTTTGGTCTAAAATGACAAAATCGCAATAATAAATGCACGCAATAATTTATAAATTTACAGTAATTAAAGAATGCGCGTAGCGCATGACTGAATTATTTGTGTTATGCGGTCTTGTGTTGTAGATTTTTGGTATTTGAATTTCAAGATTGGTTTTTTCTGTTAATTATATTTACTTATTCAGAAGATTTAATTACAAAATATATGTTTCTTATGTGACTAGATTTCCAAGTAGTTAGCGGTGGCAATTGTTAAGTCAACACCTATATTCAGATTGAATTTCTGTTTACTTAATGATTATCAGTTTTTCAATGTTGTAATTAAGGTCTTTCCCGGGATTTTAGCTCCATTTTTCCATGTTTTATTTACGGAAGTTACTTGAATCACGTGTTAGTTCCTGGATGTGTCGACTGTGCACACGTGGGCGGAATTTGGATCGGACTATCTCCCCCTTTCCCGCACTTTTCATTATCCGTTGTCTCACGGTCTATATAGCTTGAGGAGGAGGAGGAGGTGGAACATGAATAAAGAGCCCTTGCATAGAAAAATCAAGAAAACGACCAAACGCTTGAGAGAAGAGGAAGATTACGAATCAAAAGAATCATGGAAATATGCCGTAGAAAAACTAAAATATCTTCTTAACCGTGTATTGAACAACTACGACCCCCCCCCCCCCCCCCCCCCATTAGATGAAGACAGCAATGACTCTATGTGATAGAGGAATAGGAACTAACCTTAACATTACAAAGAAAAACGGTAAAAACAAACAAAAAAACAAAAACAAAAAAAAACAAAAAACAAATTAGAAAATAAAAAAATGGAAGGAGGGGTAAATGTATATTATTCAACCGCTTTCTTGGAATTATTTTTATTACACCCATATTAAGACTAATTACTAGGGTATTTTGAGTGTTTCATACAACCAATTACTGGGAATTGTTTTAAGACTGAATATTAGGGTATTTTTAGTTTCTTTCAAAACAGTTAATTATATGTTTGATTATGAAAATTTGTCCAGATGTAATGTTCCATTGCATAGGGTTACGAGTTGTAAATGTGCGCCGATTAATTACGGACATAAATTGTTAAATCTTGTAAAAGGAATAATATTTACGAATAGGTAAGGATAAAGGTCTGGGTAAGAAAACATGTAACGACATTAGCGTTATTGATTGTTTATTACTTTTGTCATCTAATTTATTCTCTCTTGTGAAAGAGTTCGATATCAAGGATGTTGAACCCTTGATCTCAGATGTTCATTGTCAATTACACTTAGTTATTCAAGCTTCATTGAATTTACATAATAATGTAGAGGAACCCTCTCAATCAGGTAAAAATGAATGTATAAAGTGGAAAAAAGAAAAGTGTTCAGAATTTGTAGATGATGTTAAAAGTGATCATGATGGTCAGCTAGCAAATATACTGTTAGAATTAGAAAATTTAGAGGTACAACCACGGGTTAGTCAAGATGACTTGAATGAAGTCGTAGATAGAATAAGCACTTTTGTTCAAGATGTTGCTATTAAAACGTTTGGTACAATTAAACCAGTTAAAAGTCGTACCCCGAAAATCGATTCGAAACCGTGGTTTAACAAGCGATGCCTAGACAGTAGAAAAAAATTCCATAACGCGCGGAAAAGGTACACTTTTATAGAAAACGCTGAAAATAGAAAGTTTATGAAAGAGTCTAGTAAGAATTATAAATATGAAATAAAAAAAAATATATGAACTGTACCAACAAAATATTGGGAATAAAATTCGTAATACTAAAAAATCGGATATTAAAGGTTTTCGGAAAATTTTGAATAGTATTAGTCAAAAGAAAAAGGGAGAAGATAAAGATATTTCGTTCTAATCTCTCTACGACTTCTTCAAAGAAATGAATACAACCGATCAAGATGATGATGAGCCAAATTTAAAAGGTGTAAAAAAAATTAAAGAATGATAAAGCCAGTGGTTGTGACAAAATAATTAATTAGTACATAAAGAATACTGTAAATGATCTTATGCCTATGTATGTAAAAATTTTAATTTGATATTAGATACAGGTACTACCCCGAGTTATGGTCACGTGGTATCGCGGAGAGTTATAATCGAAACTTCGTTGTTCAAATTTGAAATTACCCATAGAAACGGGCAGATGGACAGGAATTCCGCGAGAAGAAAGATTATGTAATTTATGTTATGATGGGATAGGGGACGAATTTCATACATTATTTGTATGCAAACATGCTGATATTTCTGCTCTAAAATCAAAATATATACCACAGGATTATGTTAATAATCAATAATCCTAATATGACTAAATTCACTTGTATGCTTTCATTATGTAATGTTCAAGTTCATAAAATTTGTCAATTTTCATTAAATAAATCATGAAATATTTTAACGCATAATGTTTGTTATATCGTATTTGTATATATGTTTTGTCTGTCCTGTCTCGCTATTTATGAATATGTGTTATTAATTGTATGTATTGTCCTCTTGTACACCTATGTGTGTCTGAGGTTATCAATAAAATCTTGAAATCTTGAATTCAACCGATTATTGGGGATTGTTTTTATTAACCCATATTAAGACTGATTACTAAGGTACTTTCAGTATTCATTCAACCGATTACTGGGAATTATTTTTATTACACAAATATTAAGACTTATTACCTCGGTATTTTCAGTGTTTCATACAACCGATTACTGGGGATTGTTTTTATTACATACATATTACTAGTATTTCTGATTACTATGGTACTTCAGTCTTTTTTGGACACGGATTTTCGGGATTGGTTTTATTACATCAATATTAAGACTGCCTACCAGGGTATTTTTAGTTTCATTCAATCAATTACTGGGAATAGTTTTTATTAAACCCATATTAAGACTACTAGGGTACTTTCAGTATTCATGCAACCGATTACTGTGAAGATTTTTTTATTTCACGCATATTAAGACTGATTACAAGGATATTTTCAGTGTTGCAATACAATCGATTACTGCGACTTGTTTTTATTACACCCATATTAAGACTGATTACTAGGGTATTTCCAGTTTCATCCAACCGATTACAGGGATTTTTTTTTATTACACCATATTAAGACTGATTACTGGTGTATTTTCAGTTTCATTCAACAGATTACTAGGATTTTTTTTAATTACACCATATTAATACTGATTACTAGGGTGTTTTCAGTTTCATTCAACCGATTACTGGGAATTTTTTTATTACACCCATATAAAGACTGATTACTAGGGTATTTTCAGTTTCATTCAACCGATTACTGGAAATAGTATTTATTACACCCATATTAATACCGATTTTTTTGCCAACGATTGCTGGGAGTTTTCAGTTTCATTCAACCGTTAACTGGGAATCGATGATTCAATTACACGAAAAAAATCCTAATAAAGTCAAGTGGGTTCAATATGTTAAATCTATTTTTGATAAAACAGGTTTTAGCTATATATGGAATGAACAATTAGATGTAAGCAAAAAAAAATCATCCTAATAAATTCAAGTGGGTTCAATATGTTAAATCTATTTTTGATGAAACGGGTATTAGCTATATATGGGATGAACAATTAGATGTAAACATTAATTGGTTAAAGAATAGAATTAAACAGAGGTTAATAGATCAGTACTATCAGCATTGGTTTTCGCAGATAAAGGGAAAAAATTAATGCGAGTTTGGTTTAGAACCTTATCTTCTGAGATTACTACATATTAAGACAAGGATATTTTCAGTGTTGCATACAACCGATTACTGCGACTTGTTTTTATTACACCCATATTAAGACTGATTACTAAGGTATTTCCAGTTTCATTCAACCGATTACTAGGATTTTTTTTAATTACACCATATTAATACTGATTACTAGGGTGTTTTCAGTTTCATTCAACCGATTACTGGGAATTTTTTTTCTACACCCATATACAGACTGATTACTAGAGTATTTTCAGTTTCATTCAACCGATTACTGGAAATTGTATTTATTACACCCATATTAATACCGATTACTAGGGTATTTTCAGTCTTTTTTGCCAATGATTGTTGGGAATTTTTAGTTTCATTCAATCGTTTACTGGGAATCTGGTTTATTACACCCATATAAAGACTGGTTACTAGATATTGTCAGTGTTTCATACAACCAAATACTGGGTTTATTTTTTATTACACCCATATTAAGACTAATGAGGAACTAGAGTGAGTTATCTTTTCCTTACCAATGTAGGTAAGGGAGATAATTAAATTCTCTCCCGTTTGTCCTGAAGCTAAAAGGGAGACAAATTTATTATCTCCCTTACCTACATTGGTTAGGAAAATATAACTCACTCTGGTTTCTCATTGCCAAGGTATTTTCAGTTTTATACAACCGATTTAATTTGTTCTAGGATATTTCTACTAGAAAATTAAGACGGATCAGATTACATAAGACAGAAACAATTACAAAATGATTTACTAATGTATTCAAAGTCGTTGAATATAACACAGCATGAAAATAAATCTATGCTTCAATCCAGTGTCTAATTGATCATGATTATCCTACTGAAATTAGATCACTAGCTTGGGAGAATTCGTACACAAACTTAATTTATTGCAAACAAAAGCAATCTTTTTGTTTTAAAATTGCGTAATTCGCAACATGCTTTGTTAAAATGATGTGATCCCACATCAATTGTTACAAGTATTTAATAATCAAAATGTATTATCGATATTAAGGATGCTCGCTGGTCATGTTTTGGTCTTTTTGTCAGATTTTCGGAATCCATTTGTTAAACATGAAATTTTTTGCCCATGAACCCCCATTTTTTTCTTTTATAATTCAATCATATATACCTTATTATGGTATTTGACAAAATTTTATGAAATACTTTTTTATTTTTTCAAACATTTTTGAGAGATGCAAAGACAATGAAAAATCCAGAGAAAACCCATTTCCTGCAAATTTTCAAGGCCTTATAGCTCTAACATGAGCACATGAACCTGTATTTTTTTCTTGCTTATTTGTTTACTATTCATATGTTCTCTCAAACTAAAACACCTATTTCAAATCCTATCTATTTCCTATTAGACCAGCGAACATCTTTAACAACAAATCTGATAGATAAGTCTGTTCGACATTTGAATATTTAAAAAAAAATTAACAAACTGTTGTTAGCAATAGTATATGGAGTGTGTTCTGACATCCAACAGTCCCTGCAAATTCTAAAGGCCATTTGACGTCAGACGAATCTAAAAAAGAACAAATATACCTGAGGAGCAATAAAAAAACGTAATCCATTGGACAGACAAACCCGGGAAGACAAATGAACAACCACAAGCACAACAAATAAACACTGAAAACTAAGAAACAATGAACAACACCAACTCCTATAAAAACCAGGAGTGAACCCAGGTGCTTCGGAAGGGTAAGCAGTTCCTGCTCCGTATACGGCACCAGTTCTAAACTGTTCTAACCGACAGAATCATGATAGTAAAATCTGGTTGTATCATATTCTGAGAATATCAGATATATTTGAACCATCTTTCTGAGTCTATCTAGACAAATTTCTAACTCACACAATTTGGTATCTGAACATATTTAACCCTAGTGGTATATCATCATCTTATAATATCGACTAAAATTAATGTTCATGAGATGAACATATCAACATGTTTTTGACCTGATATGCACCTAATGGTTGCCACTGGACGTTAAACAATACATCATCCATCCATCTTTAATGAGGCCACTTATCTGCTTATCCTACCACCAAATTTTCAGAAACGATGTCATATTCTTCAGACACCAATTTTTGATCATCCGGGCGGCATTTATAAAGCCATAACACGATTTCGATTTCATCGCAACTCGCTTGAAAAAAAAATACAGAACAGAATAAAGGTGACAACCTTATGTGGAAAATAATTCACAGAAGATGAGCGAAAAAATAGTTTTCATATTTTTCTTTTCGCGAGGACTTCAAGCCAGCAGAAAACGCCAAAGTGTATAGAAAAATTACATGAAATTTATATACCATAATCGTACATTCATTATTTAAAATAAAATACAAAAAACCCCTGACAAGTACAGTTTTTACTACGCGTATGCATCTCGAACATCGGATTTGTAGTAAGTCTAATGCCTAAACGATTTTCTAATGCCTAATATAATGATCTAATGACTAGCATTTTTTTCTTCACACAATATTTATATACGAAGTTGTTTGATAACTCTGGACATGTTAAAGGCGATTTCTATGGCATAAATTGTGCTTGCAGTGCGATTTTTGTTTAACAAAAAACTATCAATAAAAATCAGTAGATTTTTCTGTCTTGCTATTTGGTTCAGCATTACAGAGATTGGAATCATTTCTAAAATAGTTTGAGAATTTCTTCTCCGAACTTAAGGGCTTGCTTAATAGTGTATTTGCTTAATGTATTTTTAGTCTTCAAAGGAAAAATGCTGAAAGATGTTTGAAAATGTATTACAAATTTTCAAGGATAATCACTGGGTATAGAATGAAAAAAACATTTTTCACGCTAGTTTACATCTTGAATTTGGAACTTCAAAGTGACAGTACGCCAAAGTAATCTTATCGTTTCAAAATTGAACATTTACAAATGAAAACATACACTGATGTAAACGATTTTCATAAAATACATACAATAATTGTTCAGTTAGTTTTGAAAGGGATCATAAGTGGATTAAAATTACACAAAGTCATTAACTACGGTAGCAGATGCTGTGATTTCTGTTTGATGCTTCTAAGATAAAATGTTGAATCAATAAATAATTTTACATTTATTTAAACTTAAATTAACAAAATTCAATTGGATTATAATCTGTATCTAAAATCACATATGATTTCGTAACATGTTAAAAGATATTGTTATTGATAACATAAACATGAATATTTTGAAAATTGGTTATTGCTTTGGGATTTGGTCCCCCATTTGGTCCCCCAACACGCAATTGTCATATTCTACAATAAAAGTGGACTCTCTCTGACGCAAACAAAGTGCTATCTTACTACATATATTTCACAACGTTCACGTTTGGAAAGCTTAAGGATGATCGCTGGTCTAATAGGAAATAAATAGGATTTGAAATAGGTGTTTTAGTTTGAGAGAACATATGAATAGTAAACAAATGAGCAAGAAAAAAATATAGGTTCATGTGCTCATTTTAGAGCTATAAGGCCTTGAAAATTTTCAGGAAATGGGTTTTCTCTGGATTTTTCATTGTCTTTGCATTGACAACTTCAGTCTCTCAAAAATGTATGTAAAAAAAAAAAAATTCATAAAATTTTGTCAAATACCCTTTTAAGGTATATTTGATTAAATTATAAAAGAAAACGGGGTTCATGGGCAAAAAATTCATGTTTAAGAAATGGATAAAACCGAAAATCGACAAAAAGACCAAAACATGACCAGCGAGCATCCTTAATCACGTTGACGTTTGGAAAGCTTAATTGCATTTGCGATTAGGGTTACAAAAGCACAATTATTATACAATGCATTTTCATTAGGGTAGATATAATATTCAAATACAAATAAATAAAATACTTTGTGAAAGAGGCAAAATTAACAGTTCCTGAGGTAAGACACGTCAATTATTCTTTTAATTAAAAAAAAAACTAGCATGGTCATGCGGCTTAAGTTGGCCTAATTTACAGTTGATAGGGAAGCATCCAAATTCCGCACTGACGTTTTTCCAGACACTCTGTCCTAATTTGAAAGCACAAAGCAGGAAAACTTAAAAATTAATCTAGTCCAATTAGGAATGTTTTTAAACATACGTGGGCAGTCTTTCACATCATTAATATTTCCAAAAGCATATTATCCAATGAAAAGCCTCACAGTATAGTATATTTATTGTGAATACTATCTTGGAGTAATTTTTCCGCGGTGGAATGTAAACAAATAATAGTGCTTTTGTAACCATACGTTCATTCTCAATAACTGATCAGTGGTCTCTAGATTTTCCATATGTAACAAAGTGTAACAGTTTTAATTTCGGTCAGTTTGTTAATCCGATTCAAGCGCATGAACACTCCTCTGGTTATTAATTAAGAACAAGACACAGTCATGATCATGAGCGTGAAAATGTATAAAATAATCTAGAATTTTGATTGAAAGCAGTTTGATTTAATTCTCGGATCTGGCTAGTCTTGTTACTCTTTGTAAGGTTATACAGAGAGACAGGATCCTTTGAATTTCATGAACTACCGATTTCATTTCTCTGGCATAATCAAGGAAGTGAAAATTTTAAACGGAAAATTACTGCTGTCAGTGTTTGCCATGAAAATATCAAGCTGCTGTTCAAGACAGCAACAACATGTTGACCGGCAAAATTGAATTGATTGCATTAAAGTTATTAAACAAAAGACGGGGTCCTCCGGTGGTAGATTGGTTGAAAATAGCCTAAATTCATTTAATAAAACGTAAAGTTTTACCATGGAGTTGCAGTTTTATAGAAATATGCTCCCATTGACCAAATTTTCATTAACGGCGACTGAAACATAACTTTATTCTTTTCCGATTTTGTTTAAGGTGAAGTCATAGATTTATATTCAACAGACTATTTGCCCCTATTGTATGGCCAATACTGGAATCCACCACATATTACTTAATAAATGTTATAAATAGTGTCAAATGCAAAAATAATCACCTACTTGTCATATCGGAGAACAGCTGGTGTATCTGTGTTTCCGATTGCATCGGCAGTCCTACTTATACCCCCTTCACGCACACGGATTTTTCTTACGAGTCCTTACGGATTTCCAACTCGTAGTCAATCGCAAGCGTCCGTACATGACTCGTTGGTATCCGTTAATAACTCGTCACAACTCGCAGACACTCGTGAGGATTCGTAAAAGTAGAGGCAATTTTTTTGACATGTCAAAAATTTTCTTGCGATTGTCCACGGATTACACTTTCCGTAAATAACTTGTAAATAACAATCCTTAAATATTCTAAACCGGTCGTAACAACAACCCTCCGTAATCTTCTCGCAAGAATCCGGAAATGTCTTGTTAACAATTTGTTTTACGAATTGTTACGGTTAGTTTACGATTTGTTTACGGATTATTACGAGTGCTTACCGGTAATATGGTGTGGATAAATTAGTAACGGATAACGGTTTGAACCAGACTTGTCTAGAATTGATAACCACTTGGTTGGAAGATAAATTGAGGTACTACAACTGATGAAGTAAACAGTGTATTGCGTCATTTATTTTCCTTTTAACATCGATCACACTGCGTGCAATAGATTTAAATATAACCCTTTTTTTGTCAACTCTTCTCCGGTTTCAGGTATAAATCTCTAGAAATTAGAAATTTTGGTATAAGAACATGTAACAAAAAAAAGTATTTGTATAAACGCCTATATATACAAGTATACGTTTAGTTTGTATTATTTTTCTTGCAAAATATTACTGCAAAAGGCATAAGACACAAGTACTGTCGATGATGAAAATACAACGTAATTGTACGTTTGCATTTAAATATACATTTTTAACACCTTATTTGTTTGTTTAATGAAATGTCACCCTGACTATCACGACATTGATAAACTATCAATTAAAATTACACTAAAAACTGTACTTTTTAGCTCACCTGGCCCGAAATGCCATGTGAGTTTTTCTCATAAACTTGGCGTCCGTCGTCCGTCGTCCTCGTCCACAATATAGATTTCAATCTTCTCCTCTAAAACCACTGGGACAATTGGGACCAAACTTGTGTGGTCCCCTTCCAAACTTAGGTTAACATAGGACCCTATGGGAAAATTCATTAAAAATCTTTTTGTCTGAAACAACTCAGCCAATTGGAATCAGACTTGGCAGAAATGGTCTTTAAGTGGTCCTCTTTCAAAATTTTGTCAGATGACCCTGAATGTCAACCAAGAAGGCCTCCACAGCCGAACTTAGTTTAACATAGGACCCAATTGGAAATTAATAAAGAAATCTTTTTGTCTGAAACCATTGAGCCAATGGAACCAAACTTGGCAGAAATGGTCCTTTGGTGGCCGTTTTTCAGAAATTTTTCAGACGACCCGGACTGTCAACAAAGATGGCCGCTACAGTTGAACTTAGTTTAAGATAGGACCCTATGGGAAAATTCTTTTAAAAAATCTTCTTGTCTAAAAGCACTCACCAAATTGGAACCAGACTTGGCAGCCATGGTATTAGATTGTCCCCTTTCAGAGTTATTTCCAATAATACAGACGTTTAAATCGTAGGTGCTTTATGACTGTTGATGGCAAATTGAATCCAGGGGAGCGATACAGGCTCCTGGGAGCCTCTAGTTAAATTTTTCAAACGGCTTGCGAAATAATTATTGATCTAAACAAATTTTTCAATATGGAATATTTACCTTTATCGCATTTATCTATTTGACCTGAAATTAATGTCTACGTAAGCATCTAAATGAATGTTAACTGTTACATGCGTCATATATGCGAGAAGTTCTTTGGCTTATGGTAACTATATTTACTGGTTATTGCATGAATATTGGTGAATATTGTCCCGAGCAGACCGTTTTATATTGCACGAGCTTCGGTTTCCACAGTTCTACCAAGAGCATTAAGCTCCAAATCAAAATAAATTATTGAACTAGTGCAAATGGGAATGATAAAACTTTTATTTGCACGAATTCAAAATATGAAGTCGATTTCAAATCAGGGGAATATCTCACCGGTTCTTGCCGACCTCGTTTTCGCCATTTTAAAAAACAATTCTGTAAACAGACGAATGTTTTTAAATCTCAGTGTGTAATTTTTTTTCGAAAAAAGGGTTTAAACATAGTTTTGACGAGAACTGCTTGCCATAGAAGGTGCAATAAGTTACAAATAAATTTCGGAACGCATCAGTTCTTTTCCGAAAATGAGCATACCGTCCACTCTAATTTTCAGTTCTAGCAAGCGGTCACCTTGTTGGTAATCATACTGTATTGGTTTTTATAGTTTTTTGTATACACCAGAGTGTCAGGATAGATAAGGGGGAGGTTTGGGTACCCATAAAACTGGTTTAACCCCACCACTATTCAGTGTCTGTACCAAGTCAGACTATCCTGACTCTGTTGTGTTCATGTTTGTGTTTTGTGCTCCTTTATGATATTTTTGTGCGTCGTTTTGTCAGTTGGGTTGCTTTGTTTGATTGGTATGTCATTGTTGACCTTTCCTGTTATCCATTTGTTGTTTATGTATAATTTGCGTGCATTTAAATTATTAGGAAAATATTTTTTACTATATAATTACATGTGAAATAAAAATAATTTCGATGCGATTTTCATATACATGTATATATAAACCTAAACAAAATGCGAGAAGAGCCATAAGCCATCTAAAGAAAATCTAACAAATTAGTTAATATTCACATTTTAGATCTTTTAAATTCTACTTAAAATTTAAACAACACGAGTACCCAAGCACAGAATACAATGTTATACTGCTGCTCATAACAAAAGTAACAGGTGTTCTAACAGGATGCATAGTCATCTGTGTGTTTGTGTTTGTCTAATTCTATTTGAAAAACAATCGGTACAGTATCAAGTGGCTAAATATTGCTTTTAAGTCGATAAGCTGTATTTTTAATACATCAGAAACAGGTCAATTTATTTAAGAAAAAAAATTTCAAATGATGAACTACATACTGTACGTCAATTATCAAAATTTAATGATCATTTTTTCATGAAAACTCAAACGCCTTGAATATCCCGTACAATTGTAGATCGTTAGCATAATCTTCCAGAAGTGTTTTAGTTAAATAAAAAATAGATTCATGAGAGCTCTGAGTTTTAACAAGTCTCACAAGGAAGAAATGGCATAATCTGTCAACGAACCTTTGTTATTTAATTATCAAATTTTATACAGATTTCAGTATTAAGATTTCATATTGACAATTTTTGACAATTTCCTGTTTTGTAAAGTACATTTTGTTCTTCGGAAACCATTTATAGAATTACATCATTATATACGGCTTCGTTCACAGTACGTAATATCTATTTTCATTTAAAAAAAACTATATTATCAAGACTGAGTGGATTTAGCTTCTGGTGGGCTCCAAGTTCCCGAGGGTATCACCGGTTTAGTTGCAAATTTTTGGATGTAAGCCCGAAATTGATACCTAATTGATATGTTATAAAATTTTGATCTCCCTCGTACATAGTTCTGTCCTTGGATGTTTTCTCGTTACACTGTTGATCAATTTGGCATTCTTGAATTTCTTGCTTCACTTTTTGGATTATTGTTTTGGTTTTCAACATCTTAGGCGATGAGCACAATTTATTAGTCGTAAATGGATACGAACTGTGTTTATCCTGTGCATAAAATATTTAAATCAAAGAATTTATTTGACATTTACATGACTACATGTACATGTATCAGACAACACTGTCATTTTCTATGTTGTGTCAACAGCGAAACACGTTAATGCATTCAGAAACTTGCTGGGGTATTGAATACAGATACTAAAGCTACCCTCCCCCTTTTTATTTGACAATATGGCGTGGAGTGCCTTCAGTTGTTTGGCCTTCTATAGTAATTGAACTCATATAGTGCTTTCTTATTTTGTCATTTTGTCTTTTTATTTAAATAGTACGAATAAAAACGCTATCTAACAAACATCTTTATATAGCCTGTCTTTAGTTTTTCAGTATAGATTCTTGCTTAAGGATGATCGCTGGTCTAATAGGAAATAAATAGGATTTGAAATATGTGTTTTAGTTTGAGAGAACATATGAATAGTAAAAAAATAATCAAGAAAAAAATATAGGTTCATGTCCTCATTTTAGAGCTATAAGGCCTTGAAAATTTGCAGGAAATGGGTTTTCTCTGGATTTTTCATTGTCTTTGCATTGACAACTTCTGTCTCTCAAAGATGTATGGAAAAATAAAAAGGATTTAATAAAATTTTGTCAAATACCATTTTAAGGTATATATGATAGAATTATAAAAGAAAAAGTGGGGGTTCATGGGCCAAAAATTTCATGTTGAAGAAATGGATAAAACCCGAGGATTCCGAAAATCTGACAAAAATACCAAAACATGACCAGCGAGCATCCTTAACAAGATGTACACATATCGTCGATTTACAACTCAACGAAGTTATTTTCGGCAAAATTATGTAAGCATTTATCAGAATTTTTTGCCTGTTATAATTTACGTAATACATTAATTAATAACTTAAGGTGGTACCTAACACTACAGGGAGATAACTCTGTAAAATCAGCTAAACGTTTTAATAACGTTGTGTTGTTAAAGGAATATTAAGCTTTTCAATGATCAATATTAGTGTTTGTCAAACTGCTATACAATCAGTGTAATTTTTCTGATGAATTGGTTGGTTCAAATGTTTTGAAATTTAAAAATTTTTGTCAATGGGTCAAAGTAAATACTTTGTCAAAATTTTATGAAAATTAAACGAGCCAAATTAATTTTAGTGAAAGTGTTGGGTACCACCTTAATCGACATTAAAATGCAAAGTTTTGCTAAAAACGGTGACAGGGGCCGTGTTGAATTTCCAGCGGGTGAGAGATTACCCAGTGTTGAAGGCCTCGCTGTGACTTTAAGATAAAGAAACCAATAAAGGCACTATTGCTGTAAACATTTTTCAGACATATATTGGGAGTTCATTGTCAAACATTGATCCACTTTATCTCTTTTTGCTTAATACAATAATTCCACTCATGTGTTTTAGAAGCTTTGAGATAAGTCGTGTTGCTGCACCACTTCAAACTATTGTTTTAGACATCAAATTCATGTGAGATGTTCAAAATAAAAACCCAATATCCTTGCGATTAAGATCTATAATGTACCGAAAGCTTTTTTGAACGGTAAAATTAGTAATGAAATTGTCATTTTATTGCTTTACTAATTTGTCTTTTACACTTTCACTGCTTTTACTATTACGCTGTCCAACTTTATTGCAAATTTAGTGTTCAAAACCAAAAAGTCTAGCAATAAAGATAGTACGGGAAGCTTATTGGAATGTTAGAATTGGTTCTAAAATTAACATTTTATCCCTTATGTTTATTTCCGTGTTTCCTTACACAGTGACAGTATTCGTTTTTAGTCCTCCTTATCATCAGACTTTTGTAAAAATTTTACAGACACAAAAAGACCAATTACGTTTCTGTCAGCATGAAAATTGTTTCATTCGTTTCCGTTCGTAATTGCTTACTGAGCAGCACCAAATCTTACAAACATTTGTACGACTATGATTAGGTAAAATTCAATTAAAATTCTTTGATGCACAAGATTTGCACATTTTGTAGATTTACGACTCATCAGTTGTGCTCAAGGCCTAAAATGTTGAAAATCAAAACAACAATAAAAAAACGTTGAAGAGCAAATTCAAAATGCCAAAATGACCAAGAGAGTTAAATCCAAAAACCAACGAAGGACAGAGCTTTGCAAGATGGAAGATACTCATTAGTTCTCACAAATTCACGATTTTGTAACAGTAAATTTTAACTATCAATTTCGGGCTAGTATCAATATACTAGCAACTGAGCTCGGGGACTTGGAGTCCACTAGCAGCGGCATCGACTCAGTTGTAAATTTAAAATTCTTTGATACTAATTTTGATGCACAAGATGTGCCCACTTCGTCGATTGACGTTTAAGCAGTTGTGCACAAGACCAAAAATGGTGAAAACCAAAACAACAATAAAAAATGTTGAATAGCAAATTCAAAACTAGCAGAATAACCAAAAGAGTTAAATCCAAAACCAACTAAGGAGAGAGCTATGCACGAGGGAGATACTCCTTAGTTTTCACAAATTTGAAAGTGTTATCTGATTTCCGGTCTTCAGTGTATTTGTTCTATTGATGTAACGGAACCAGTCCTGATCGTAGTAGTACGAAAAATCTAAACAGCAATCAACTAAAAGCTTGCAACTTTGTATATTGACTTTGCCTTCTGCCAATAATAGTTTTGGATTTAACATGTATCTGTTTTTTATGTCATTTCCATGCCACTGTATTGTGTTTATATTGTTGTATTTGTTTATGTTCACATACCCTGTAGGGGGCTTATAGAAAATAAAAGGTTTCACGTTTCAAAAATATTTGTGAAACTAGGACCAGAATTGTCAAAAATAAACTAAAAAAAGTATTGTAAGGACATTGTAATTTGAAAATGTGACAATAATTAGGTCGAGGTTTCTTTGAAGACCAATCATATTCCGAGAATCAAAACCTCACTAGTGAGATGATTAATTTGTGCAACACGGGTCGAAAGACTGTTAAATTGACTGAAAATTAGAGAAACTATTTGTTTCGAGTGTTCTACAGATCTCCACACGTTGGTGATACTACGTGTCTCTTATTTTATCTTGTGATGAAATTGACCAATTTTTAAAGCGTTTTGAATTTGGAGAAACAGCGTCCTACATTATGACTCTTGGGTTATCGGATTTCTCCAATCGCGATAGTTAAATTACGGAATTTTAAGCACGAGCCTCGGCGTAATTTAACTATCTCGGTTGGAGAAATCCGATAATCCATTCGTAACAAAGAAAGAAGCTATATATTGTGTTTAAAGATTAGAGACAAGTAGTATCACCCACGCGTGGAGATCTGTAGAACACTTATGTTTAAAGGTAAGAGACAAGTCGTATCACCCACGTGTGGAGATCTGTAGAACACTCATGTTTAAATATAAGAGACAAGTCGTATCACCCACGTGTGGAGATCTGTAGAACACTCATGTTTAAAGATAAGAGATAAATAGTATCACCCACGCGTGGAGATCTGTAGAACACTTATGTTTAAAGGTAAGAGACAAGTCGTATCACCCACGTGTGGAGATCTGTAGAACACTCATGTTTAAAGATCAGAGACAAGTCGTATCACCCACGTGTGGAGATCTGTAGAACACTTATGTTTAAAGGTAAGAGACAAGTCGTATCACCCACGTGGAGAGATCTGTAGAACACTCGTTTTTAAAGATAAGAGACAACTAGTATCACCCGCGTGTGGAGATCTGTAAAACACTCATATTTAAAGATAAGAGACAAGTCGTATCACCCACGTGTGGAGATCTGCGGAACACTCGTTTTTAAAAGTAAGAGACAAGTCGTACCACCCACGCGTGGAGATCTGTAGAACACTCATGTTTAAAGATAAGAGACAAGTAGTTTCATCCACGTGTGAGGGTCTGTAGAACACTCATGTTTAAAAATACGTGACAAATCGTAGCACTACGTGTGGAGATCTGTAGAACACTTATGTTTAAAGATAAGAGACAAATAGTAATACCCAAGTGTGGAGATCTGTAGAACACGTATTTTTAAAGGTAAGAGACAAGTAGTATCACACACGTGGGGAGATCTGTAGAACACTCGTGTTTAATGATGAGACAAGTAGTATCTCACACGTGTTGAGATCTGTAGAACACTCATGTTTAAAGATTAGAGACACACAGTTGTTTTTAAATATTTGAATTCTAGCTTCATATCTCTAGAAAGCAGATAACAAATAGAGCGTTGATCATTAAACTAATACAAACCCAATTGATTCTGTGTACGTTTACGATTGATTAGTTCGGGATGTTGAGATCGCTTTGAAAAACAATACCTCAAATATGAGCATAACGGTTTAATAGACTCGGAATAAATTATTCTGCAGTTGGAAGACTTCTATATTTGAAGTTATAGAATTTGATATATGTTTGTTGTTAGATTGGAAGCGATGTACACCATTAACGTTTTTAATAATCAAGTTTGCTGAAACAAATTTTTAACGAGCAATGTTTATAACCCGTTTCTAAATAAACCTTGTATTATACATTCTCTATAAATAGAAACAATTTTTTTCATGTAAAACCCATTAATATCAATTATAAATTATCGTATATTTTTATAGAACACGAGTACAGTATCTTTAAATAAACTATTAGTATATTTAAATCTGTCCGGGAACATTAAGTAGTTTGTACAGTTTTGCAGCCTTCAGCACTACTAACTACTGTATGCCCAACTCGAAAATGGGTACCAGCTTTTCGGAAACATTTCAAAATTGTCATTTAGATTTCAGTAAAAAAAATGTTGTTGTACATTTTTTGTTAAGTCATAGTTTATTATTGCCATTTCATATGCGTAGATTGTTTCAGTTGTCCACGAGAGCTGTTATGCGTTTTCTTTGTGCAAAATCATGCAATATTTACGTCAAAATGGCGTTAGGGAAAAACAAAATACAAGTGTTATTATGTTGGAAATATGCAAGTTATGTTTCGAAAACGATAAATCACATGCATTTTGAGACTTTTAGTCTAACCACCAGCTTTTTGTCAAGAAATTTGTTTCTGGAGTATATATAATACATGATACACACTAAAATACTGTAAAACCAGGTTGAAATGTATACATTTCGTGTATAAAAAATTGTATTATAAAGTCTCTTTGGTGTTTAAGGCTACTTCATCGTGGTATTAAAATGTGTGTCGTTCCACTTCAGCTACTATTTAAAATAACCCAGATTCTTGACTGGTATTGCTTTCCTTAGTCTCAACAGTGTTGAAGAGAAATAACACGGATGTCATACATGGTATCAGACTTGGGCATCTTGCAAGCACAATACATAATAGATAACTTATTTATAGAAAACACTCTAGTAAACAATAATAACTCAAATTTTGTTTTGTATCTGTCTTACCATATTTTCAAACAAAATCAAGATTACAAGATCAAAACAAGACGCAGTCAATTAAGATCGGTTAAGATAAGTTAAGATCAGGTTAGAACAGGTAAAGTTAAACATTACATAAAACATTTTTAACTTTTGGCCATGATATATATCTTGGTTTTATCTTATATTTGGCCTTGATATATATCTTGGTTTTATCTTATATTTTGGCCATGATATATATCTTGGTTTTATCTTATATTTGGCCTTGATATATATCTTGGTTTTATCTTATATTTGGCCTTGATATATATCTTGGTTTTATCTTATATTTGGCCTTGATATATATCTTGGTTTTATCTTATATTTGGCCTTGATATATATCTTGGTTTTATCTTATATTTGGCCATGATATATATCTTGGTTTTATCTTATATGTTGCCTTGATATATATCTTGGTTTTATCTTATATTTGGCATTAATATATATCTTGGTTTTATCTTATATTTGGCCTTGATATATATTTTGGTTTTATCTTATATTTGGCCTTGATATATATCTTGGTTTTATCATATATTTGGCCTTAATATATATCTTGGTTTTATCTTATATTTGGCCTTGATATATATTTTGGTTTTATCTTATATTTGGCCTTGATATATATCTTGGTTTTATCATATATTTGGCCTTAATATATATCTTGGTTTTATCTTATATTTGGCCTTGATATATATTTTGGTTTTATCTTATATTTGGCCTTGATATATATCTTGGTTTTATCATATATTTGGCCTTGATATATATCTTGGTTTTATCTTATAATTGAGAAATTGTGAAAATCAAAACAATATCAAACGTGTGTTACTAGTGAAAAATGATTGAATATATGTGTTTTCTGCAATTGTAAATTAATCCGATTTCTTATTATTGTACTTGCATGGTTGTTTTATTATTGGTAATAGCATGTAACTTCTCTTTCTCCTCATACAAACATCAAAGTTGTTTTAACAATTAAAACGCATAATTGGATTGAGATGCGCACCTGCCAACTTTTTATGAATTACATAAAACATTATGTAATGTGACTGGTGAGGATAAAAACTCCATCTTAGTTCACGTACATTTGTGTATATGGTTATAGGAGTAAAGAATTCTCTATAAATAGAAACAATTGTTTCATGTAAAACCCATTAATAATATCAAGTAAAGTCAAGAAATATTCGAAGCAGGAAAAATTCGAAACAACTGACCAACTCCGGAGAACAACGAAGACAAGAGCAAAGCAATAAATGCACTACAATTAAAAACTAAAAACATATGAACAACATGGACCCCACCAAAAAACCGGGGGTGGACTCAGGTGCTCCGAAAGAGTAAGCAGTCTCTGCTTCCTGCAGGACACCCGTCATGCTGCCCATATCAAATCCGTTATGAGGAAGGGATAACATCAATGGAGCGGGACCATTTTCATTTGGGAAACGGTTTTTTCATACCTGTCAACCAAGTCATGATGACGTTCATAAAACTTTAATAAGGATGACTCCAACTTAGGAGCAACATACCCCTGTCTGAGTAACTTTTCTGTAATGAGCTGGGCTCTGTTTAGGAAGTCAATGTATATGTCACAAGCTCTGGAATAACGCAAGGGTTGTGAAATATATCCTCCATACGCCGGCGCTTCTGGAATATTGCCGCTCAAAAATGGGAAGTTGACGATTGGGAAGTCAAAGTCATCCCTTTTGTCGTAAAGTTTTGTATACAACCTTCCTCTGGTGTCAGATAACATCAAACATATAAACATATACCATGTCTGTGACAAAATAAACAACAAAAACAAGTGTCATTACACATCAACTTAATATAATCAATAAAACAAGTTCTGCGTCAACTTTCCCTCAGTTCTAATGACTTTTTTCAAATAGAAGACAATCGCTTTAACATGCATAGAGTTTAAAAATAACAATCCAAAGCTACAAATATTAGATGCAGTAAATTTATACTATGCTGTATACGACGCATTTCAAGGAGTTACCTCTCATCAGCAGCATTAAAACAGAAACATTTGGAAGACCAAAAACCAGACTTATATTAAACAAGAAGCACTAACTACAAATATACTTGTCGAACTTAATGAAGATGGTACTGGTAAGAGACTGCTTACTCTTCCGGATAACCTGAGTCTACCCTCGGTTTTTTGGTGGGATCCATGTTGTTCATATGTTTTTAGTTTTTAATTGTAGTGCATGTATTGTTTTGGTCTTGTCTTCGTTGTTCTCCGGAGTTTGTCAGTTGTTACGATTTTTCGCCCCATCTGACATAATTATTTCGCCCCATCTGACATAATTAAAATTAAGATTTCAGATTCGAATTAGTATCATATTTATTGTATAATGATCGAACTTTCACGATCTATCAACAAAATTCCTTCCTATCATGCAAGATGCAACACGACGTCATGAACATCTGCTAAATCAAGGATTTGAACAAATTGACTGTTTTTACTGTAGATTTTGGTCAAAATAACTTTGAGCAACAGCCTTGCCCAGAAAGATTTTTTAATATAAAGTTTGTCTTTTTGGGCAAGGCTGTTGCCTTTTTTCAATCATAAAATACCATAATACACTCAATTCACACAATTTACGATTATCAATTTTTCTTATGGTAAATTTTAACAACACTAAACAAAAATTAAAACTAAACAATGATGAAAATGTATATATATACTTTATTACAATCCTTGTTGAACAGAGGTTCTATAAAGTTAATTTAGATACGTACATTAAATTATCAAATTGCACCTAACATTCCAGGTTTAGACCACGCGGTATTTGATAATTGAAGGTGTCTTAATTGATAGTAAACAGCTAATGATATCAGTGTTACACGTAAATATGGATCAGATCCCCCTGATACCACTAGATGGCTCTGGTATCGAAATTCGTCAATTTAATTATTCCAGTTTTCAAAGGATCTTCCATTTTTAGAATAGAGAATGGAAACGGGTAATGTGTCAAAGAGACAACAACCCGACCAAAGAGCAGAACACAGCTCAATGCTACCAATGGGTCTTCAATGCAGCTTGTTTACGTTTTACCGATCGATCAAAATTCTATTTTCTTAAACACCATAGAATTTTCTTTATGATGTTACGTAAGCCTCCGTTTATTTAAGAGCTGTTTTTCTGTTTACCCCAAAGTTCGAGAAATTAAAATATTGAAATGCTATCTTCCCATTACATTAAGCTATAAAGTATCTGTTAAAGCCGTCTTTATTTTCCATGTCACTGCTTAAACAATGAAATAGTTTAGTTGAAGTGAAATAAATCATTTGAATGAAGCACGAGTGTAGCGATTAGACAAAGATTAAAATTTTAGCAAAGGATATTTCATTTCCGATGTTTTATATGGAATGTATTTCATAATTGACGAGCATTTGACGGAAATGAGGAAAAATTAGATTACAGATGTATCCGTCCTACTTTCAAAAGTCGTATTTAAGGTAAATTGGGAAAAGGTACATACAATAAAACGTATCACAAAATACCGAAATAAATTAAATTTGACCTTATTTTCGGATATAAGGGAAATTTAGATATCATCCATTTGATTTAAAGTGTGAAAGTACAAGGAAAAAATCAATGCTAAAAAATTTGGAGGAAAGGGGTCAAACTCCAAAATCTATCGTTTTGAAAATCTATAAGAAATGGTTTTCAAGTAATTAAGATTTGATTACACTAGATTAGAAAAAAATGACCGCTTACGATATACAGTTTCAAAGGCGTTTTCAATTTATAGAGAGGTAGAAATATATATTCTCGCTAAGATATTCGCTGAATATTGTCTTTTCTCATTTTAGTCTTTCGATACAAGCTTGAAACTGATACTAAATATATGAAATGTTAAATGTTGTGAAAACCAAGGAGTATCACTGTCCTTAGATTGTTTTGACCTCACACGTTTTTGATATTCTGTTCAGTTTTTCGGGTTGTAGTTTTGGCTGTCAACATTTGTAAACATCTTGGCCTTGAGCACATCTGCTTTATTCAATTATGGTACGGAATCAACCAAGCAATTAATGTACATGTACGTGCTAACATGCATGAACACCAATCTACAAATTTACTGCTATAGACATGATAGATGACAGGGGCCGTATAAAGAATAAATTTCTTTAGCTAGGTATCGCGTTATTGGAAAGTAAGGTTGATTATAAGTTTTATGGGCGTCATCATGACTTGGTTGACAGGTATGGAAAAACCGTTTCCCAAATGAAAATGGACCTGTTCCATTGATATTATCACTTCCTCATACCGGATTTGACATGGGCAGCATGGCGGGTGTCCTGCAGGAAGCAGAGACTGCTTACTCTTCCGGAGCACCTGAGTCTACTTCCGGTTTTTTTGGTGGGGTCCATGTTGTTCATATGTTTTTAGTTTTTAATTGTAGTGCATGTATTGTTTTGGTCTTGTCTTCGTTGTTCTCCGTAGTTTGTCAGTTGTTACGATTTTTCTCTCCTTCGAATATCCCTTTGGTATTTCTTGACTTTACTTATAAAACTATATATAAACTCGTATCTGTCACTAACACTAATAAGTTACTTTTTGTAAAACAGAAATGAATTATTTCATTTCCGATATTGACGACTGTCATTTTCGCCATACATTACACAATGAATAAACCGAAAATAAGAAAATTACTAAATTCATGTTTTTATCTCCTTCGACCTGCATATTATTCTATAATATTTTATAAGCAAAGAATCTGATTTTATTTTCGTTCTAAAGCAAACACCGCTAATCATATTTATATTTTATATCTCACTTTTTATATGAATTGCGATATTAATAAATAAAATAACAATCCAAAGATACTAATATTAGATATAGTAAATTTATACTATGCTGTATACGACGCATTTCTAGGAGTTACCTCTCATCAGCAGCATTAAAACCGAAACATTTGGAAGACCAAAAACCAGACTTATATTAAACAAGAAGTACTCAACCAAAAATACCGAAATAGGAAGCAAAATTTCACCTAAGGAGATCTACCATGTGCAATACAAGGAATGAACCCTTAGTATTTCTATTATTTTTGAATTTTGCTAAATACTGGTAATTTCTGTAACAAATCAATGAATAATCATGTCAGACAAGTCTGACGACTGGGTTGGCGAATACCCTCAGGGACCTAGGGTCCACCAGCAGAGACATCATCCCAGGAGTTTCAAAATAACAATCCAAAGATACTAATATTAGATTTCAAATTTTCCTTTCCACCAATCTAAAAAATTGCTACGCACTTTTTGCTTCCATGGTTTCGAAAATTTCGTCGACTTTTTGGCTTTGGAATGAAACTCTTTGATTCATATTGATATTAATACTTATGTCAACATATCGTAAGACAACGAAAATTGTTATTTCGTCTTTAAAGGCCATGTAGCAACGTATTACGGGAACTAAAATTTTGTGCAGTTACATATCGACCAAACAACTCCGATATAATTGACCAATCAGCAGCTGAAACACTCGTGTGAAGATGTGGAGATTGCTTTAAAACTAGAGAACATTTGTTTAAAAGACCATTTGAAGCCAGTAGAATATTATAACACATTTATTTTGATTTGTTAACAACTATGAAATTTTCATATAAGTTATATTGCTATCTTAGGCATGTGTTGATCAGTCAAGACTGGTTAAAACTAGATATGTTCTGCATGAAGCTGAACTGGTCATGAGCAGTATTTTGCTGCCCTCGCACCTGCTTTAAATATTTTGCGTTAGATCTGAAAAATGTGTCTTTGATGTCATTAGAATTACTTAAAGATAAAAATTCTCAAATGAAGCGAACAGTCTTATTGAAATATTAATATTTGAAAAGAAATAAACATTCTTTTTATATTTTTTAAAATATAGAATTGTCCAAAGAATTAAAATGCAGTTTGGTGTGGTCCACACTAAACTGCTATTTAGTTCTTTGGACTTTTATGGCAAAAATGGGTGCGAGGGAGTTGAATTTTAATTTTAATTTTTTTTAGGACTAGTTTTTTCAGGCGAAGATCAAATTTACGCGTGGCATAATTTTTTTAACTAAAATATTGCAAAAAATGGAAAAGTATCCCAATTTTTTACCTAAATTAAGGAGCGGGCAAACAATTTTTATTTTTAATTTCTTGAAAAATGAAGAATTTGGGGCGAATTTTCAGCATTTTTGCAAAGTCCGAAAATCAGAGCGACGAAAAGAACTAAAAATCATTTTGGTGTGGATCAGTCCTATTTTGTTAAACGAATCCATTAAAAACAAGGTTTTAATCAATGTTTCAAATCATGACCACCGCAAGTCTGTTATGTTGATAGACACTTGCCATTGTTAGTATGGAGATTGGTTAATTTCAAATTCTCCTTTCCACCAATCTAAAATGTTTCCATGATTTTGACAATTTCGTCGACTTTTTGGCTTTGGAATGAAACTCTTTGATTCATATTGATATTAATACTTATGACAACATATCGTAAGACAACGAAAATTGTTATTTCGTCTTTAAAGGCCATGTAGCAACGTATTACGGGAACTAAAATTTTGTGCAGCTACATATCGATCAAACAACTCCGATATAATTGACTAATCAGCAGCTGAAACACTCGTGTGAAGATGTGGAGATTGCTTTAAAACTAGAGAACATTTGTTTAAAAGACCATTTGAAGTCAGTAGAATATTATAACACACTTATGTTGATTTGTTAACAACTATGAAATTTTCATATAAGTTATATTGCTATCTTAAGCATGTGTTGATCAGTCAAGATTGGTTAAAACTAGATATGTTCTGCAAGAAGCTGAACTGGTCATGAGCAGTATTTTGCTGTCCTCGCACCTGCTTTAAATATTTTGCGTTAGATCTGAAAAATGTGTCTTTGATGTCATTAGAATTACTTAAAGAAAAAAATTCTTAAATGAAGCGAACAGTCTTATTGAAATATTAATATTTAAAAAGAAATAAACATTCTTTTTATATTTTTTAAAATATAGAATAGTCTAAAGAATTTAAATGCAGTTTGGTATGGTCCACACTAAACTGCTATTTAGTTCTTTGGACTTTTATGGCAAAAATGGATGCGAGGAAGTTGAATTTTAATTTTAATTTTTTTTAAGACTAGTTTTTTCAGGCGAAGATCAAATTTACGCGTGGCATAATTTTTTTAACTAAAATATTGCAAAAAATGGAAAGGTATCCCTATTTTTTACCTAAATTAAGGAGCGGGCAAACAATTTTTATTTTTAATTTCTTGAAAAATGAAGAATTTGGGGCGAATTTTCAGCATTTTTGCAAAGTCCGAAAATCAGAGCGACGAAAAGAACTAAAAATCATTTTGGTGTGGACCAGTCCTATTTTGTTAAACGAATCCATTAAAAACAAGGTTTTAATCAATGTTTCGAATCATGACCACCACAAGTCTGTTATGTTGATAGACACTTGCCATTGTTAGTATGGAGATTGGTTAATTTCAAATTCTCCTTTCCACCAATCTAAAAAATTGCTACGCACATTTTGTTTCCATGGTTTCGACAATTTCGTCGACTTTTTGGCTTTGGAATGAAACTCTTTGATTCATATTGATATTAATACTTATGACAACATATCGTAAGACAACGAAAATTGTTATTTCGTCTTTAAAGGCCATGTAGCAACGTATTACGGGAACTAAAATTTTGTGCAGTTACATATCGATCAAACAACTCCGATATAATTGACCAATCAGCAGCTGAAACACTCGTGTGAAGATGTGGAGATTGCTTTAAAACTAGAGAACATTTGTTTAAAAGACCATTTGAAGTCAGTAGAATATTATAACACACTTATGTTGATTTGTTAACAGCTATGAAATTTTGATAAAAGTTATATCGCTATCTTAGGCATGTGTTGATCAGCCAAGACTAGTTAAAACTAGATATGTTCTGCATGAAGCTGAACTGGTCATGAGCAGTATTTTGCTGTCCTCGCACCTGCCTTAAATATTTTGCGTTAGATCTGAAAAATGTGTCTTTGATGTCATTAGAATTACTTAAAGAAAAAAATTCTTAAATGAAGCGAACAGTCTTATTGAAATATTAATATTTAAAAAGAAATAAACATTCTTTTTATATTTTTTAAAATATAGAATAGTCCAAAGAATTAAAATGCAGTTTTGTGTGGTCCACACTAAACTGCTATTTAGTTCTTTGGACTTTTATGGCAAAAATGGGAGCGAGGGAGTTGAATTTTAATTTTAATTTTTTTTAAGACTAGTTTTTTCAGGCGAAGATCAAATTTACGCGTGGCATAATTTTTTAAACTAAAATATTGCAAAAAATGGAAAAGTATCCCCATATTTTACCTAAATTAAGGAGCGGGCAAACAATTTTTTTTTTAATTTCTTGAAAAATGAAGAATTTGGCACGTATTTTCATCATTTTTGCAAAAATGTTTTTTCTTAAAATTTACAAAGTCCGAAAATCAGAGCGATGAAAATACCTAAAAATCATTTTGGTGTGGACCAGTCCTATTTTGTTAAACGAATCCATTAAAGACAAGGTTTTAATCAACACACAATACGAATGTTTCGAGTCTTGACCACCACACGTCTGTTATGTAGATAGACACAATATCTGATCTTGAATTGGATGCATGACAACATGTCTTAATTTGATCTAGTTATCTTGAATTTGTTTGAAAATATGAAGCCGCAGAAAATCAAAATAACGTTAAACGACCAGAAGTGCCGTTTAAGATCAAAATTGTGTTTCTAGTAATATAAATAAAACTTTTTTCTGAAAAATAAAAATCACATTCGTCCGTTGTTGTCATAGATTTGACATATACATGTTTAGCATACATACGTTTTTGAAATCTTCGTAGATATTATGGATATTATATCAAGTTCTGAGAAATATTTTGAAAAAGTAATTCTTGAATATAAATCATTTGATTGCATCATCCCTTAATAGGATGGAAACATCTATCATCACAAGAAACCAATAAAAATCACTTTATTGTAACACATTAAGACGCGAAGGCAGCTTCGTAATTGTTTTTATGACATCTTGGAAATTCTAGATAGCAAGCTGAAAACATCTGATGTTTCAAGCATACAAATCATATCGTGTATTGATATTTAACTTTGGAATGTGTACAGATTCTTCGTATGTATAGGGCATCCTCTTAAGACTCGTATGCAATCACAGCACTACCCATGAATCGAACAGAGTCTCCATTGGTGACAGTGATGCACTTTTTAATTTGAACCGGATTTTTGAACGAAAAAATTCGGATATTAGTTTGTCTGGAGGCTCCGAACAGGAAACCGGGAAGAAAATCTTATTTTTCTTAGTGTCTGCGATGTAGTTGTCCCAGTTTTGTTATATAATAATTACGTTAAAACAATTTTTGATATATATTATAAAAAATTGATAGAAGACAGAAAACGAAAAAAAAAAAAAAAAAACATTTTAACGCAGATCCAAACCTAAGAATGTCCGAAACGAAATTAAGACAAAAGACCGGCCTACGTGGTAAATTTGAACTCTTAATTTCAGACAATTTTTTTAAATTACGGTAGTAAATAATACTCTCTGAAACTTCTTTCATTTCACTTTTTTGTTCCGATATGCATTTCGACAAGTTACAACTCTTTGTCAAATATTTATCCAATATAAAATCTGGAGCAGAACAGTGGCGTGGTAATAAACAGTTTGTTCCATTGAGATTTCTTTGTCAGATTAATTAAATTAACCTTCAATTACTGCTGAAAGGTCATTTGACATTGTCCAAAACAAATACTATAATTTATCAAGCCCTTCAATCAAAGTGATCGATCTTGCGCCAGATTATGCGACACTGTTATATATGTTCAGTGTTGTAAGTTATCTGAAGATTTATTCATTTTCAGGCCTTAGATAAAAAATTGAAGGACGAGAGAAAAATGAACTGTTTCCGTGAACCCGAAAAACTATGTTTAATTGTACCGACCTCTGATTTCAATTTTAGGTCTATCAGAATCGTCAGTGGAATGATTTTCAGTATGTCCAGATTCACAATTGAATATCGAATCACAAAAATGTTGCGTCTGCCTCAGTATCGTAATTTGACGTGTACTTTATATTTTAAATCAAATTGCTGTTAGGTGTGCAAAGAAATAAAATCTTTTATCCAACGCCTTTTTTTTAAAAAAGTTTTCTCTATTTACTATGATAATCAAAATTCTAAATATACATTGTGTTATGCACTTGCCATTGTTAGTATGGAGATTGGTACTATAACTCTCCTGACTGGAGGGCACTAGTGTCAAGCCCACATCCATTGCGAAATTGTGAGTGTCAGACGTATTACAATAGCTTGAATTCTTTCAGATTAGATCGGCTTAATTAGGAGTTCGATGATATAGTTATGAATAGACATTTGCTTGTGAGATTGAAAGGGTATATTAACAAAAAGAACTTAGATCAATTATTTCAGTGAAAGTTCGAATGCAGGGTAACATGATAAATTCACAGAATTGATAATAAAATGTCTATTTCAGGCCACATCAAACTGATTTTTACTTCTTTGGGTTTATTATGGCAAAATAGGTGGGAGTGAGCGAGATTATCATTTTATTTTTTTCTTGAGGACTATTTTTTTTTGTCAGGCGAAGAACAAATTTACGTTCGGCGCAAAAATTTTTAACTAAAATATTGCAAAAAACGGAAAAAATCCCTATCTTTTACCTAATTTTAGGAGCGGACGAACACTTTTTATTTTTAATTTCTTGAAAAATGAAGAATTTGGGACGAATTTTCAGCATTTTTGCGAAATGAAACTGCAAAAATGGTTTTTCTTAAAATCTTAAAAATCGGAGTGGCGAAATCCAAAGAACTTACTATAAATTTGATTTGGTATGGCCTTTTTGCTCAACAATGTTCAAATGTTAATTTAAGAAAATAAGAAAAGCAAATTGCCGTCGCAGTACAACAAAGGGCTAATCATTGGCGAGCCTAGAGGTCCAAGGGGAGAGTCAAAACAGTTTTTCTTGCATTTACCCAAAACTTATAAAGTTTTCGTTTGATATATCATATTTAAAATTTTTTTATAGTGGGTGTTTTCACGATCCCTTCCCCCAAACCCACCTAGATCAACTGTTAATTAAAAAAACAAAATATTTGCTGAAAAGTTAGTAATGTTTCTGGCTAGAGCTCGTAAAATTATTATGATCTTCGAATTTATTTGTGACGTCTATGTTTTTAACCAATAATATACAGCGTACTGTTGGATTTGATATTTCAAATATTACTTGCTTGAGCACCGGATTTTTCTTCTTACTTCCACAAATGCGCCGATCCATTAGTTAGAGTAATTTTGCTAGTAATATCTAGTAATAGTTCTACCTTAGTTCCAATGGTTTTTGTTTGTTAAGGATGCTCGCTGGTCATGTTTTGGTCTTTTTGTCATATTTTCGGAATACTCGGGTTTTATCCATTTCTTAAACATGAAATTGTTTGCCCATGAACCCCCACTTTTTCTTTTATAATTCAATCATATATACCTTGGTATTTGACAAAATTTTATGAAATCCTTTTTATTTTTTCATACATCTTAGTGAGAAGGAAGTTGTCAATGCAAAGACAATGATAAATCCAGAGAAAACCCATTTCCTGCAAATTTTCATGGCCTTATAGCTCTAAAATGAGCACATGAACCTATATTTTTTCTTGCTTATTTGTTTACTATTCATATGTTCTCTCAAACTTAAACACCTATTTCAAATCCTATTTATTTCCTATTAGACCAACGAGCATCCTTAAGGTAACATAGTATGTAATATCTCTTATAGGTACATGTATGAATACTCATTTTACTATTTTTGGACTTTATATCTATCTGTAATCAGGGATGGGCACGATTACTGTCAAATGTAATCGATTAATAATCGATTACATGAAGGATTTTGGTGTAATCGATTAATAATCGATTACTCTGATTTTTGTTTGTAATCGATTACAATCGATTATTTTATCAAAAGTAATTACATTACTTTTCGATTACAGTCAATTACATTCTACAAAATAAAAAGAAATAACTCTGAAAAAGTTGCAACAATATTGCTGTTCAACATATTTATAGTGGAAAATAACAAAATTTACATTAGCATCAATCAAAGCTTTAAAGTCAGAAGCCAGAATTGCATTTAATCATAAAAATCAAAAAAATAAATAAAAAGTCTTTAAATTTTTGTCCAGATAATTTTATAAGTTAATATTTCAAGTAAAATTAAATTAATGGTTTGAATTATTTCTTTGTTTTGACAATCTCCTTATTTACAGGTTATGAAACTACAAATAGAGTAAAACATGTAACCTAGGGCAATTTAATGTAAATCTGACACTTAATCAGTAAAAATAATTGAAATCAAAACAGAGTCTTCCTGTCATTAATTTAAATCTTTCATTAATTGATCAGTACTAGTATTAAAAGAAAAGAATATAGTTAAATTAGATTTCTTTATTCTCTTATTTAAATTTATAAACAATTAATAAATATGTTAAGTGTCAAAGTGGAATGCATGAAGTTATTGTATTGTATTGTATCATTGTCGACTTATAACTTCTTATTCTTATCTTAATGTTATGATGAATCAAATGTTATCTTTTTAAACTTTATGTAAAATAAATCTCCAAAAAATATTCAAATTGAATAATAAAATCTCATTGGCACTCATACCACATCTTCTTACATCTATATAGAGAATCAAATTTTATTTAAAAATTACTAAGTTTTAAAAATTAGGTAACGTACCTTAATGTGAGTTGAAAAACTTGATGTTGTTTGGGGATTCCCAGATATGAGCACATGACAGTATTTGCATTTAACTTTAACAGTTCCTTCAGAAGGAAAATCTGGTGGAATTTCATAATGTTCTCTCCAAGACATGACAAACAGCCACTATGTCTCCCAAAATCACTACTAAAAATACTTAACCAAAAATAATGCTCACTATTGTAAGTGAGTGAACAAAATTTTAAAGTTTAATATTGCACCAAAAATGCCCTAAGGTAAAGAAGAAAAACAAAGTCTGGACTAGAATGACAAATAAAAAGAACTCTAATTGAATAATTATACAATCAACTTTTTTATTTTAGTGTAGTTGGGTTATTCATTCAGCCTTTGATATATGTATTTTTAACATAAATTAAAGGTCATTTGTTTCAAAAGCTGAAAATAAGGTTAATTTGTAAGAAAATCTTGTTGACATAAGGAACTTTAAGAGAACAACAGATCTAATAAATAGCAACTTTTCAGAACTCTCAAGTCATACATGATATTTTATCTGTATCTGTACCTGTAAAAAAACATTTCCTGAAGAATGCATCCAATGCACTGAAATAAAGTGCTATTTTGTCAAACTAATATTCCAAAGTAATCGAAATGTAATCGAAAGTAATCGATGATTACATTATATTTTTTGCTGTAATCGATTAAATTACGATTACATGTAATCGAAAAGTTGGTCGATTACAGATTACTGTTGATTACCCTGAAAAATGTAATCAATTACAATCGATTACGATTACAGATTACGATTACCCCATCCCTGTCTGTAATCTTATAATGCTCATCAGAAATTTGGCCAATTCTTACCACCTTACACGTTCGGTGATAGTGAAACATTGAAACTACGAGAATGAAAAGATCAAATCGATTTACCATACCAATCTGCAATTTCGTGATGACGACCGTAGAATTTTTTTATGTGATGGCTTCAACGTGGGAACAACATACCCCTTTTGCGTCAGCAGCCGTGTCCCTTCCAGGAAATCATTGTATTGCTCACAAGCCCTGGACCAGCGAATTTTGCTGGAATGTTACTACTAATGAACGGAAAGCTGAAAATTGGAAAAATGAAGTCATCATAGTTGTTATATAGTTTTGATTGCATTTTCAACGTAAAGGGTAAGCAAGGAGGCTGACTTTCTAGTGTCAAAAGTATATTTTATTTCAAGCTCATTGGGATAGATGAGATGCTAGTAATTGCAAAATCGTAAGTTGTTTAGTGATAAAACATCATATATATAGCGGAAGCTGAAAACAAAGGATTGAGCTAGTGTTTTATCCTTATAGCTGAGAATCTCTTGACTCGCATGAATGAAGAAACAGATCCTCAGTGAGAGGAACATAATTTGTTCACATTGGAATCCCGATCGTGGGTTGAAACACCCGTCCAGCGAAATGTTCAAACACGTAGTCGATATAAAAAAAAAATTAACATAATTAATGCTTTGTGTTCTTGAAAAAAGTACGCTTTATCTCTGCCAACAAATATATACTTAATTTCCTTTTTTCTCCATTTTTCTTCGTAAAAGAACGATGGATCAATTCTTTCAGCCTATATTTTAGTGTGGAATGGTGGTGTAAAGAGTGGAGAAATCGAATGTCTTAATGATAGTACAAGAAAAAGGCGTCAAAAGTTCTTTAGAGATTTTTAATATCTACATTTCATAAACGCCAATTCTGAACTATATTTTGTCACAATAGGTCTCAAGGTCCGTTTTTACAGCTGTAAGAATGCGTGTTAATAGTTTGGAAAAAAAGATTATTAGAAAACTTGGCAGATTCAGAAATGCAATGCTGCTTGTAAGAGTGGTATCCAGTGCAATAATAGAAGATCACATTCGTCAGCTTTAGTGGAGAAACCAAACGACACTAGTATGGAATTATGATTATCAAATGAATTATCTCTCCTTATGAAAGTAGCGGTGGATTCCGGATTGCCAGGTGAGCTATTAAAAACCAATTCCAGAATTAAACATTCGATTTAGTGCCATTTGCAGACACAACATGATGTCTGCGGGAAAGACAATATATTTAAGCTTTAAATGCTTATATTGACTAATAAATTTGCTGATATCACGAAAGACCTGTTAAGGATGATCGCTGGTCTAATAGGAAATAAATAGGATTTGAAATAGGTGTTTTAGTTTGAGAGAACATATGAATAGTAAACAAATAAGCAAGAAAAAAATATAGGTTCATATGCTCATTTTAGAGGTATAAAGCCTTGAAAATTTGCAGGAAATAGGTTTTCTCTGGATTTTTCATTGTCTTTGCATTGGCAACTTCAGTCTCTCAAAAATGTATGAAAAAATAAAAAGGATTTCATAAAATTTTGTCAAATACCATTTTAAGGTATATACGATTGAATTATAAAAGAAAAAGTGGGGGCTCATGGGGAAAAAAAAATAATGTTTAAGAAATGGATAAAACCCGAGGATTCCGAAAATCTGACAAATAGACCAAAACATGACCAGCGAGCATCCTTAACCTTACAAGTACATCGAAATCACTTGAACAAAGATAAATATCACAATGTAAGACTTCTGTTTGCAGGGATAAATAAGCAGGACTGAATGATAAATACATGCAATAAATACACACAAAAACTCACTTTATTTTGCAATTTAAGTAATCTCGGCAAAAATGGAATCAAAAAGTTGAATTTGAAGAATTAAAAGACCAAAGAAGACGAAAGCATGATGAAAAAAACAACATGCAAAACATGCTTGAAAAAAAATATCTATAACAATGACAAATAAATTTTCGACAGTGGTGTTAAATTCCAAAATCTTGAAAAGCTAAACAGTAAATATTTTTTTACAGAAGGTTAAAAGGATAGCGCTGTAGGTGAGAAAACTAAATATGTACGACATTGTTTGTGAACACAATAACTGATGCTCACTGCAGAGATCTTTGCTATGAAATGAAAATGAATATAAATTATTTATAAATAAATAATGTGTGTGAAATGTGATACAGAAAATAATATTTATGTTTAAAAAAATTGTAAACTTGTACATTTGTCAGGAAATTTTGCCTGTTTTATCCCGTGTGTTACATGTACATCATAATGATAATGTATATTTTGTTGGATAGATGATATCCTTCCAATTTATAACAAAGAACTGGTGATTTCAAAGATCTTTGAAATATTTCCATATTGTATAATATTTTGCTTTGAACTTAAAGAAAAGAAAATATATCATATTCTAGAGGAGATAGTGAACGATTAAAAGTTTGTTATTGAAAATCTGATATGCGATGGGGTTGAAAAAGATTAAATGGATCCAAACCATGCCTCCTATTTACGGCCAAGGTCAAAACTAAAAAAGAATAGGAAAAAGTGATTACATGAAACTGAGGTTATGACATTTTCATTTCCTCAACATCAAAGTTCATGTCACAATTTACCCGACAGTCTCCTAATGAAAGTCTGTCATGAGCTTATAATTTTTCCGACAATTTTAAAATGAATGCCCAAAACCATTATAAATCTAGATACATAGATAACAAATCTACTGACCCTAAAAATAATAAAGATAATTTTTGTATTTTTCAGTTTCATGGTCATTGTCTGAATGACAAAAGTACAAATTAGAATTTTTACTTTTGTTATTATTTTCTCCCCACGAATTGTCGGGCGAACATATTATTAATCCGTTTCTCCCCAAGAAGTGTCCGGGAACATGTTTATACTCCGTTTCTTATTATTCTGACGAAGTGTCGGGGGAACGCATTGTTTTTACTCAGTTTTTTATTATTATTATTCGCCCCATGAAGTCGGTGTAACAATGTTTTACTCCGTTGTTAGCTCACCTGGTCCAGAGGGCCATGTGAGCTATTGCCAATACTTGACGTCCGTCGTCCATTGTAGACTTTAAAAAATCTTCTACCAATTGGAACCAAACTTGGCGGCAATGGTCCTTAGGTAGGCCTCTTTCAGAATTATATCCGACGACCCCGCCCGCTATCCAAGATGGCCACCAGAGCCGAACATAGTTTAACTTATTATATTATTGTTCTTACGATTCCCATTGTATCTGTCTAAGTACTATTGAAAGGTCAATAGTACTTTCATGAAAAAACTATTGGACCGGCTCTATGATATTCTTTCGCGGATTTTTTTTAACATTACGCATTTTCCCGCGAAAGTTCTTTCGAATGCGTCTAGTTTTATCTTATCGTAAAGTAAAAGCCCGAGAACATCGAAAATATTGATTTGTCAGACGACAATGGATGCATCCAGTTGGGAGCGAATTGCCTCCCTATAACCGAAGACATTTAACAAAATATATTGGACAACAGCGATTCCAAAAAGACCAAAAATGTATAAGGCATCAGTAAATTTTCTTTCGGTATAATAAAGTTTGTCTCCAGATGTCCCATTGTCTATTTCGAGAAACAAATCCAAATATGAAGCGGACTTTGATATATCTGTAGTATCCTTAATTTCAAGTTCGCCTCGGGGCAATAGTTGGTATCTCGGGGACAATAAACTTACTATTCCCCTCATACACAGTCAATAAGTATATAATATGTCCCTATGGGAAATTTACTTCAAATTCTTCTTGTCTGGAACCACTGGGCCAATTGAAACAAAACTTAGCAGCAATATTTCTTAGGTGGTCTTCTTTCAGAATTATGTCCGATGACCCCGCCCGCTATCCAAGATGGCCACCAGAGCTGAACATAGTTTAACATATGACCCTACGGGAAATTTAATTCAAATTCTTTTTGTCTCAAACCACTGGGCCACTTGGAACAAAACTTGGCAGCTATATTTCTTATGTGGTACTCTTTCAGAATTATATCCGATGACCCCGCCCGCTATCAAAGATGGCCGCAAGTGCCGAACATATTTTAGCATAGGACCGTCGGGGAAAATTCACTGATAGATTTTCTCGTTTGAAACCAGTGAACAATTTAGTAAAACCAGTTAGCAATGTTCCAGGGAGCCTCTAGTTTCTTCTTCTCCAGTCACTTTTTATTCTCCAGTGTTCTTGGAGATGGCTGACCTGCTCAAAACGAAACTTGGCACAAAACAGAGCACCATTAGTATATTTGCAGGCTGATTTTAAAATTTTTAAAATAGCCATCATTAAATATTTTAAAAATTCTTTAAAAAATAGAAAACAATTCTGGACAGCTTTAATTTTGGCGTAGAAATGTTCAGCACCATCAAAAATGATATAGACGAACAATTTGAAAAAATCAAAGACGGACGCCATTTTCATGATTTTCAAAATATGGCCGACGTCTAAGTTGAAAAAATCAGAAGAGAAACAGAAGAATCACAAAAAATACTTGATTATAATTATCAGAAAATAGCCAACAACAATACTAACGACAATGAAAAGCAATACAAAACAAAAAAACTTAAAACTAGTTAGACAGAAAATTCAAGGGATGATATAAGTATAATGGAGTAAACTATCAAGAGGGTAACATGCCATCTCCAAAATAAGCAGACTGTTGGTAAATTGTAACCCTACCAGTACTTAATTAAGGTTATGACCTTACAAGTTATCTTAAAGACCAAGGTTACACTTAATTTTTATCCTTATACATTTTTTTACCTTGTTACATGGAAACAACTTTATCGTTTTTAGGTCAACGCAATTTTGCGGCCTATTGAAATGGTTATTCAGCCTTGAATATTTGACATACATGTACTTGGAGGTAAAATAAAAACCCACCACAGACTAGTCGTTGATATCTGGCACCGCCATTAATGATCTAAATTCACGACCTTACAATATTCTCTGTACAAGTGTCGATCCAGCGGGTTGGTTGTAATGCATAGCAATAGAAAAAGTACATTGAACGGTTATAGAAATGAGATTAGTGCAATTAGGTTATAGAGAAAAAGTGTTTCACATGTGAACATTATAACGTCTGTGGATCCAACAAGTTGGTTTTAATGAACATTTATATAAATGAAAATAGTGCAATTAGGTTCTAAATTTATGTTCGTTGCCAAATGTAAAGTAACCATGTAAATAAGATGAAATATTGTGTTGTTTTTATAAGTAATAAATTCTAAGCATAAACAATAACATTTACCAAATATTGTTATACGCTACCTCTATTGATAGAACTCATTCGGATACTTCTTTATTGACGGCATAATGAGATATTGTCTTAAAAGTGTGATAATGATTTCATGATGCTTTCATCCGCGTGGGAAATGTTATATTATGACAAGAATACAACTTATATTTTCAGTGAGAAATTTGATTTCAAAACAACGCAAACAGGACTGCTTAATGACATGATAGAAACAATTAGAGTTATTATCTGTACTGTCGTCTGGTCGTCTGCCTTCTGTGCACTGAATCGATATCATAAAGATTCTGTTTTATTTTCAACAATTTATAAAATACTTATATGAGTAATCGGAACTGCAATTAGAAAAAATATTACGGAGCTTGATATTTTCCGACTTTGAACTCGAAATCTCTGCTCCAATGACGTTATAATCTACGTTTTAGATGGAATAAATACTAGGTCTGTATAACACAAATGATATTACTATCGGATTAGTTTTGACCCTAGTTTTAAATGACGTCATAAACAAATTATGACTTTGCACTATAAACAGCATAAAAACATTCAACTTCTCTACACTCTACACTACCATACCACGTTCTCAATTAAAAGATCGCTTAAAACAACTAGTTCATCAATGTTTTTTTTCAAGAAAAATGGCACACGCAGGATAAATTTCAATTTTAAGTAGAGAAAAGGGATATTTCGTGAAGACCCACTCTGATTCTGACGAAATGTATTCTGTAGATAAAATTACAGACATGTTATATTTTCTCATAGACAACATATTTGTTGAATTTGGCGGTCTAATTTTTCAACAAACAATCGGAATTCAAACGGGAACCAACTGTGTTCCTCTCCTCGCCGATCTATTTCTGTACTCGTATGAAGCGGACTTTATTCAAGGGCTATTACGTGAAAACAAAAAGAAACTAGCCCAATCCTTTAATTTCCCTTTTCGTTATATAGATGACGTGTTGTCGTGAAATAACGACAAATTCCAAGACTTTCTACATCTCGTCTGCATGTACTCCAGTGAGCTTGAAATTAAGGATACTACATATACACCAAAGTCCGCTTCATATTTGGATTTGTTTCTTGAAATAGACAATGAGGGACATTTGAAGACAAAAGTTTATGACAAACGTGATGACTTCAACTTTCCCTTCTTGGGTAGCAATATACCAGCATCGCCTGCATATGGCGTCTACGTTTCTCAGCTTATCAGATTTTCAAGGGCATGCGTGAGTTACCTTAACTTTTGATAAAGAGGATTATTGGTATCACAAAAGCTTCTTAACCAGGGTTTTATCAGCGATAAGTTGATGTCATCACTTAGGAAATTTTACGGCCGTCATCACGAATTGATTGACCGTTACAGTGTTCCAATATCTAAGATGATGTTGGACCTGTTCATTTCATGTGCCTCCACCGATTTGTGATTTCCACCGGATTGACTTTGTTGAACTTCACGACAGGTACCGTATACGGAACAGGAACTGCTTACCCTTCCGAGCACCTGGGTTCACTCCTGGTTTTAATAGGATTTCGTGTTGTTCATTGTTTTTTAGTTTTCAGTTTTTATCTTGGTGATCGTAGTTGTTCATTTCTCTTCCTGGGTTTGTCTGTCCAATAGATTACTTTTTTTTTATTTGCTCCTTAGGTATATTTGTCCTCTGTAGAAGGAATCGAATGGTCTACATACAACATTTTGCCACAAATTTGCTCTGATCTCGTCTTTTGTTGGAGATATCGCTGCCAACATTCATTTCTTCATAAACAATGATGAAATAGATAAACAGAAGGAAAGGCTTGATGTGCATTACACTAATTATACAACCGGATTTCTCCTTCTCTTGATCTTCGAATAGACACCCACTGTCTGCCACCATGACGTAATAACCTAAATACGCCTTGGAAGGGCTATTTTGGTTTTGTCTGTATACAACAGATTACAAATGATATTATGTCCTGATTGTTCTGCTCCTGTTCGTCTATTTATATTGATTTTATATTATACAATAATAAATACAGAGTAAAATAATACACTGCAGCCATTAGGACAATCAAAGTTTGTTTAATAATGTGTTGACTACAGTTGACAATTCGGAAGTAATTTACCACCGACAAGAATATTGCAAACAAATCATTTACTAAATTGAGGCTTTCTGTTTGTGAACCCTTGGTCTTATCAATCTCTGTCAGGTTTTGTTTTATTCTAATTTCACTTGTCAACTGGCTAGAATTCTCACGAAAGGTACTCATCACAATGTTAACAATATGCTAAACAATACAAAACAAATTATGTTAACAAACTTCAGTTTACTGTTATTATTTCTGTAGTTTGACCTTTTGTTCTATATGATTAGGGACTAGATCAAAAGTTCAATGTAGGATAAAAAACTTAATTCAAATAGTTTGGGGTGGGGGGGGGGGGAGTAAAAATCGCTGCAAGTTTTGTTATCCGACATCGATTTTCGGATTGAAAAATGCGGATTCAAGTGATGTCCAAGTCAATATACAGAACAAACAAACATTGTTGAGGAAAAACAGGACCCATGATACAAAAAGTATACTCTCAAAGCATATGCCAATATTGGTCAATCAATGCCATCCAGACCCGACGGGTTAGCCGCGGTCTAGAGGTACCCCTGCCCAAATATTTTTGGAAGGGTGTTTCAAAAATACAGGCCCTGGGGGATACAATAAAGCTTCATTTTTAGACTTTTAGCAGTATTTTTCCTGTTTGATTTGTTACAAGGCTTGGGGCATTTTTTTAGGGGAATTCAATTGGTGTTTGTTTGGGGGATTTTCGTAATAACATCCTGTTACAATCATTACTTATTTACTCTATAATTGTTTATGTCTACTTTTTTTCCAAACTGAAAAATTTTCTTTTTTCACCATTGTTCTAAGTGTATTGAATTCAACGTATTCAACCATTTGTAAAGTATTATAAGAGTGGAATAACCACTTTGTCTCTATAATTTCTCAATATGACATAGTTCTATATGTATTGAATTCAATGTATCATGCCATTTGTAAATTTTCATAAGAGTGGAATAACGACTTTGTATCTATAATTTCTCAATATGAAATAGTTAGTTCTAACAACTTTACGCCATTTAGCCGTCTTTGTAGTGATTATTATAAGCCATTAATATAATTCTAGATTATTGTCTGATAAAAAGGCGAGGATAGGATGATTAGTGTCAAATGTTTAATGGGATATTTTATGGTATAGCGAAATATATATATATAAATCAATAAAACCTACAGCAATAGAATACTTAAACTGTAAGATAGAAACCACAATAACGACAAAGGATAAAAAACGAAAGTGAATCAACACATAGGACAGATTCCCATACAAGCATATTTTTGAATATCGGTAAAAACATCGAAGCAACAAACATTGGTAAAATTTTATAAATCAAATAAATAAAATATGAACAAATTTAACTCCTGCTTTTAAGTGTTAAGCAGGTGCTCCTACAAAAAGCGGTTCCTGTTCCATGAAAAATATCACTGTCTCAATTGGCCGTGTGTTTATGAAATTTGATATAAACAACACAATTTATAACAGAAAAGGTCTCCAATGACATACCAACCAGTCAACGACACCCAAAGAACAGAGCACCCATCGGACAAAAAATAACACAAAAAAGATCTCAAACACGATCGTAAACACAGCAGAGAGTCAGGATAGTTTGACTTGGTACAGACACTGACCAGTGGTGGAGTTAAATCGGTTTTATTGTTACCAAAACCCCCACTTATCTATCCCGACGCTCTGGTGTGCATGTATAACACATACTATAAAAGCCAATACAGTATGATTACCAACAAGGTGACCGCTTGCTAGAACTGCAAAAAATGGTTGGACGTTACATAATTGACGTAGACAACTTAGAGCTTGTTCTGCATGTAATATGACTCTTTTATGAAAATCACATGACTAAACCAAAAGCGAGTCTATATTTCATACTATTTATTTAGAGAAATTAAGCAACTTCAGGTTAATTCTTGATACTAACAAAGAGGAGAAATATACCCAAGGAGCAATCACAAAACGTAATCCTTTGGACAGACAAACCCAGGAAGACAAATGAACAACCACAAGCCCAACAAATAAACACCGAAAACTAAAAAACAATGAACAACACGAACTCCTATAAAAACCAGGAGTGAACCCAGGTGCTCAAGAGTAAGCAGTTCCTGCTCCGTATACGGCATCCGTCGTGAAGTTCAACAAAGTCAATCCCGTGGAAGTCACATATCGGTGGAGGCACATGAAATGTTACGACAGTGGGAACAGGTCCAAAATCATCTTAGATATTGGAACACTGTAACTGTCAATCAATTCGTGATGAAGACCATAAAATTTCTTAAATGATGAAATCAACTTATCCCTGATAAAACACTGGTTAAGAAGCTTTTGTGACAGCAGTAATAAACTATACACTGAAGTAATTTTTGCCCGAAATTGATACTTAAAATTTACTGTTACAAATTGTCAAATTTGTGAAAGCTAAAGGGTATCTCGATTCTGCCTACATAGGGCTGTCCTTGGATGGGTTTGGCTTTACCCCTTTTGGTCATTTTGGTATTTTTGAAGTTGCTCTTCAACCTTCAGGATTGTTATTTTGGTTTTCAACATTTTTAGCCTTGAGCACCACTGATGAGTCGTAAATCGACGAAATGTGCACATCTTGTGCATTAAAATTGGTATCAAAGACTTTTATTTTGTTAATTACTAATTTTTTACCATAATTTGTCTATTGTTGTTTTGATATTATATGGTTCATTTGACGCATATTCGCATAGTTTGGTTGTTATAAAAAAAGCAGCTAGAGAAGATCTTGAACATATAGTGAATATGATTTTAATTATAGTTTATCAAGATTGATTAGGATTGCGCAGCCACCATAACCTTTATGAAACCTCTAATATATATATACAATGTATATTTCGTACTCAAATTATGCCAATTCAAATTTCGGAACTTGTCACTTAAGGATGCTCGCTGGTCATGTTTTGGTCTTTTTGTCAGATTTTCGTATTCCTCGGGTTTTATCCATTTCTTAAACATGAAATTTTCCCCCTTTTTTTCTTTTATAATTCAATCATATATACCTTAAAATGGTATTTGACAAACTCTTATGAAATCCTTTTTCATTTTTTCATACATTTTTGAGAGATTGAAGTTGCCAATGCAAAGACAATGAAAAATCCAGAGAAAACCCATATCCTGCAAATTTTCAAGCTTTATAGCTCTAAAATGAGCAAATGAACCTATAATTTTTTCTTGCTTTTTTGTTTACTATTCATATGTTCTCTCAAACTAAAACACCTATTTCAAATCGTATTTATTTCTTATTAGACCAGCGATCATCCTTAAATAATGGCAGCAAAGTATTATAACATATACAAAGATTGGGATTCATATTTACGGTAAATTATATTCCAAATATTATGACGTAATATTTATGCAATGCTATCAGTCTGTAGAATAATATATGATTCCGCCTGTCATATTCATTAATAAAACGCTTTCTGTCTTGGTATTAACATCAATTTAGATGTCATTATTTTCATTAAACAGGAAGATAATTAATTCATATGGGAAATGGCAATACGATAATACGTCTGAGGTTCTTTTTAAAATGGTATGATATTGATTTGATGAACCACTAATAGTTTTCCATTTTTAAAAATTGTGTTTTCACAATAATCTGTTGTTATGAATCTATAATACTAAATTTACGAATTAGCCGAATAGGCGGCAAAACGCGTGGTTCAAAATAAACGATGTATAGTTCAGATTATAAAGGTTATTATCGGATTTGACAATCTGCATTTATAAATTTAAACTACAGTTTTGTTTATGTGCAAATGGAATTTGTATGCACTTTTCCGATATGAATTCTCCCAACGTATCCCTTAGAAGGTTCTCGAAGGCATCATTTTAGCACATTGATTTAAATAAACAAGTATGCACATATTTTTAATGTATTTCTGTTTGAAATTACGGAAGAAGAATAAAAAAAAATTAAAAACATTCTCCTTCGAGTGGGATGTTTCCGCTTTATGTATTCAGGATTGTTTTTCTACAATAACGCAATTTCTCCTAACTGTAAAGGTTATGAACTTTGAAGATAATGAAGAAGTAAGGTAAAGTTCAGAGGAATTCCTAACTTAGTTGTTTTTTGGATTGCTCGGATGTTTACCTTGCACAAAGTGATAAAACCAATCATTATCTATTTTTAAATTATTTGTCATGTGACCTGTCTAAATATATCTCTACTGTAAGCCCTAGATAAAAATATTTTTAACAAATGGTCATCTTTATCATTAATGACGAAATTTATCTCAGACATCTTTGATAAATATCAACGTGGACAACACAAGCAGCCACACACTAAAAATACTTTCACCTTCTGATTATTGGATATATTTGTGAAATTAAGCCTCGCTTGCCCTGCCCATGATGAAAATGGAACAATTGGAACAATTATTTTCCAAAAATATGCTCTAACTAACTCACGGCATCTTTTGAAAAATTCATCCGTCACTAAGGAAATGTTTACATCTACAATTTCATTTTCATATTTATTCTGAAGGAAAAAGGTAATGCATTATGAAATGTGTATTTAATGAAAGCTTTTCATCAAGTTCCAGTTCAGAATTAATTATAACAATAAAAATATTGACAATTTATGTGGTTGTGTTTTCGTCATAGATTTTGACTTTGATGGCACCTTAAGGTCCATTTTGGTAATTCTACGTGGCATACAGTCTACTGCATCAGTGGATACATCTTCGGTTGGAACGAACAGCCATGACAATTGGGTCACGATGACCTACATTTCACGCTTCATTGACTTTGGTTAAAGTCTGCATTAAAATTCATTTCTAAGAATACTACATGCACCACATATAGACATGAAACTATCAGTTGATACCACCTACTTGACAGGAAAGTTTATGGAAGCCTGCCACATCATCCATATTGAGTTCCTGTTCCATGAATGGCATGGCTGCAACAAATTTTTATAGTCAATATGGCCACCACAAAAGAAGCTTATTTTCCCGCGCTCGCGCGGGTTCAATGTCTAGTTTGTTTAAATTTTGTCGTTTTTTTTACAAAAAACTTTTTTTCTGAATACAGTTGCAACGAAACGCCCTAGTATCTGTAAACCTCGGTCCGTAAAGACGAATTTTCCACAATTTTATAACCGTAATCAATTTGAATTGTCTTAACACTTATGCTACGGATGCAACTGAGTTATTCGAAACAAAATGGAATGTCCAATGTAAAAGGGAGATAAATCTTCATGTGATATTTTTATTACAGTATTACATTCCTACGTCATGTAGGTAGCATCAAATATGTACTAAAATCAACAAAAATATTTAAAATAACCATCTTTAAATTTGGGGAGACGTCTTAATCATAATTTTAAAAAAAATTTATCTTTGTGAATGTAAATATTAGTCTATATGGAAATTTCCCGTTCAAAATTTTAAATATAATCTTTACAAATAATGGTAAATATTTAAAGTATACTTGAACTACTCAACAAGGTTAATTTACCAACATAATACTCTCATATAAATCTAAAATTTAGACATTCAAAATGCTAAAAATATATTCCACTAACTGTTATAGTATATGTTTCAAATACAATGGGTTTTTTGTTTGTTTGTCCGTCGTTAAAATCAATAGGTTCTTACTCGAGTTCAAAGTGAAGACTGGAAAATCTTGAATGAGTTTTTAAAATTCGCTTCTTTACCGAGTGAAGTTTTCCCCTTTTGAACGAGTGTATATACCTGTTTCGTCCGCAAATACTCGATTTTTAAGTTTCCTGTACCTAGGTAAATTCAATGAGACAGTCGACGAAGTTAAATAACGTTCCTCCTGATTTTCTTAGTTTTCATATGTTACATGTAAAAATATATGCGAATTAAATCATTTAGACGTAAATGGTGTTATGGAAGTTGATTATATTGTAAATAAGGTGTCATGTGGTAAAAATACCAAATAAATACTTAAAAATAATTATGAATATTTATTCTTTAAAGTATTAAAATCGCTCCCAGAAAACAGTTAAATATTTATATACGGTCAAATTATGACCGATTATGTCAGACAAATGTATTCTGGAGAGTAAATTTTCCATGACTAATGCGCAAAATGAAAATTAGTAACCACTTCCTAGAAATTTAAAGAGGAAGATACGCAAGATTAAAACGGGAAAACCATATATGCAAACAATGCAATTTAGAAGATGAGAATCATTTTTTCCTAACTTGTACTAAAAATAAATCTCTTCGGCAAAATTTAGAAACTGAAATCGATAAAATATGTCCAGAATTTAAATACTTGGATAAAAGAGAAAAAAAAAAACAGAAACACTTCTTTCTTCATATCAAATTATGCAATTTACTGATCCATTCATTAGAAAGTCTTTAATACTGAGGAGAGTGGACCCTGCTACTGCATAGTTAATAGTACATCAATTAATGTTCTTGATTAATAGCTTGTTTGTTTAGTTTATGATTTATTGACATGTGTGCCATCAACCCTTACGGGTATAATTGTGCATTTATTGAATAAAAAAATAAATAAAACCTTCTGTTCTTCGGTATTTAACTGTTCCATGATATTCTCTTTCGTCAATAATCTACTAGACTACATTTCATTTGATCAGATTTTATTTCGACATAACGTCAATATGGTATTTACTTACTCAGCAATCTGCCACTTGGGTTACTTAACACTGACATGTCGTATATTACCGGCTAACTTAACCGGCGTTAAAAGGACAATTTTTTTCCAGTGCATAACATTTCAGATCTATAAACGTTTGGTATTTCAAGAGATAAAATTACACAAAATTTATTTACTGTCAGTCATCTAATGGCTTTTCTTTGATGCAATAATGTTGTTCATTTGATTCTATTTTAACACTGCCAATTATCATGGCGAGTACCATGTAACCATCAGATTAGAAGAGCTTCGGGGAATCCTTTAAACAATAACTGTAAAACTGGAAACAGACAAACAGATGTGTTTTGAGATATGTTCATATGTAGCTAGGCTTGAGGATTAATGTTAGGACATATGGATTTCATTGACTGTCTGGCGTTAAGGAGAAATGGTACGATATGACTATCATAAATATGAAAATGTTCAATACTTCGTGGGAAAAGATGAATGTATGAGATATAAAAGAGAATATACTCATTTTGGTTTTCAAGATATTAGACATTGAGCACAGTGGCACAATTAATAAGTCATAAATCGATGAAATGTCGGCAGCTTCAAAACTGGTATCATAGAATTTATTTTCAGCTTGGAACAAACGCTTACAACGAATGTCTGCATACTTTTGGTATCAACACAATTTATATGGAAATTGATTTTAAGATAGCTCAAACCTAATGTCACACAATGTAACTGAACATATAAACCATTCCAGCTGAACTACATAACTCATTTCCGGTATCACGAATCTGACTCAAAAATTATAATTTGAAGCAAGTTGTTTCCCTTGCATAAAGCGACTTAAGCTTCTACTTAACTAAGAAAAACTTAAGTAATATTACATCATAAACCCTCACTTTTTATCATATCAATCCACACCAGTTAGCCGTTGTTTCTTAAATAACTCTCATACGAATAACATGTTGTTCGTTGGTTAAAAAGGAGTCCGGGCGTGTTTGAATAGCACTGATCCGTTAAAAATTAGTCAATATTTTAGAACCTTACAATTACTTATTAAGACCTCGATTGATTTTCTGATAATTTATTGTTATTTTGTAAAAAGGTGTTGCTTTATTGCGAAAGTTTACAAAATAAAGGTTCATGTTATACTGCAAATGTGCAAGACGTTTCACGAAGAAATCTGCCTTGATCAAATGGTGAAATTTTAATCCTAATTCAAATACAAACCGTAAAAATGAGTCATAAAGGGTTTCGGAAAAGGATTGTTTAATGGTTTCTACACACATGTAACAATGTTTGCATTATTATATTCCTAAGTTTCATATTATATAATGATCTTCATTTTGAGTTATAATTTTTTAATTTTGTGTGGACATGATTTTTTAAGGCACTTTTCTCTATGTTGTAACTTTTTGTTAGTCTCATACCTCAGAATCGTGACAGATATCTTTGGGATTTGTGCAATATCTAAAAATCCGTTTCTTTCTTTCTTCAATCACATACGATATTGAGCGATGTTCGGTATTACTGCTTTTTAAATGAAGTAACTGATGAGCAACAACGATCATTCATTAAGGATGTTTGCTGGTCATGTTTTTTTTATTTTTTTGTCAGATGTTCAGAATCCTCTGGTTTTATCTATTTGAATGCCATAAATTATCTTTCCCGCTAACACCCATTTTTCTTTTCATAAATCTTTTGCATGCAGAATAATAAGCCATTTTTAAAAATCTTATAAAATCCTTGTTATTTTTTAATGGTTTTTGAGAAATAAAACTTGTAAATGATAAAGCTATGTAAAATCAAGAGAGCATATTATCCCGCCAAATTTTCAATGTCTTATATGTCGAAAACAAGCACACCGACCTATATTTTCTTTCGCTCATTTAGTTCCTTTTTTAATCCACTATCAATATTTACCAGTGTTATGAAAAGCTTGTTATTTTGAAACTGAACAGCGAACATCCTTAAATGCATTAATTTCGTGCGTGTTATAATAGTAAGCACTGTTTAATCAAGCAACACGTGTGTAAATATATAAGAAATATTTAGCCAGTAGTTTTAACAAAATTTAAATACATGTACATTTATGTATTATATGAATAAGCCAAATAAGTTTTGTTTTAAATATACCACAAGAGAAAAGTGGTTAAAAGTATATTTTTTTCAAAATATTACAAAATTCATATGCCTTACTTGTATTGTAAGTATTTAAGTTTTTGCAAATTCATTAAGTCGCACAGATAAATGATTGAACAGGTTTTGAAACGACTTAAGACACCTCCATGTCTTGGACTTAAGTCAAATATTAAACATTTTCTTTACTTAAGTTGTTTTAAGCATATGACTTAAGTGGAGTGGGCGGGGTTTCAATAAACTAACATTTTGCTAAGAAAATTCTTAACTTAAGTTGTTTTATGCATGCTCCTTAGGAAATGTGGGCGGAGTTTACTGAACTTAAGTCATTTCTTAGCAAAATCTTAACTAAAGAAGTCTTATGAATACGGGCCCTGGGCCCTAGTTTGGTCAAAGATAATTGACCTATCAGATATCAACATGTACCTTCAATTAAAACATAGCTAAATACGTGTAGGTTGCACTGAGGTATCCTTGTGATTGAAATTACTAATATCTCGTTGAATATCAATGTATAGATATCCATATTTGTCGCATATACATAGTACAGTTCACAAAATGATATTAATCTTGAATATTTATTCATGATGGAGGATAACAAACCAATTATGGCACCACAAAAATCATTTTAGTGGATATCATATCTCTGTTGGTATAGAATATTTTGATTTCTATGTTAAATATAATTCCATTGAAACATAAAAATAATACAATCTACGAAGTCATTGAGTACTGTAGCTATATAATGAATATAAATGAAGGATAGTATTCGGCCTTTGACTTGTAGCTTTCTTATTTATCAAAATCGAAATGAAATGGGCACCATCTTCAACCTATTAATAAGACAATTGTGAGAAACATTCAATGATCGATTAGCAATAAGAGAGGTGTTTATAAAGACTCTACGTAATACAAACACGTATTTTAAACATATTTATTGTTGCCAATCGGTTTCATTTGAAAAGTAAATAATGAATTCGATATCACAACAAAACTTTTGTTCGTGCTATTGTTGAATAAAACTATGGGTAAATGTACAAACTGTGAGTAAATGTACAAACTGTGAGTAAATGTACAAACTATGGGTAAATGTACAAATGTAATTATAATGATAAAATAAATTATATTATACCAATTTTAATGCAAAAGACGAGCACAGTGTCGATGTTTTACTCAAGTACTAAAATGTGGAAAACCAAAACAATTATCCAAAAACTTTCAAGAGCAAATTAAAAAAAAAATACCAAAATTACCAAAGGGTAAAGCCATACCATCTAAAGAGAGAGCTATGCGCGGAAGAGATACTCCTTGTTTATCACAAAATGTAACCTTTTTGTAATAGCAAATTTAAAGTATCAATTTTGGGTTAGTATCAAAATACTAGCAACTGAGCTGGTGATACTCCCGTTGACCTGAGTTCACTAACCAGAGGTATTTACTCAAATGACAGTTAGTTAAGAATCATCTGCCGCTGTATTTGCCAATACACGAAATTTCTAATTTCTGCAGTTTTCGCGTATTATTTTTTTTTTTTTTTTTTTTTTTTTTTTGCAACAAAAAAGATATCGTTGGATGACTTTATTCGTGCTATTGGCCCTGAACAATTTGTAAATAAAACGAACGAAAATTTATCTGCAGTGACATGTATGATACTGACATTAAATGATGTAGTTTTATCAAATGATACAAAATTGATGTCTTATATGCCTGACACTATAAAATGGATTACAGGAAAGGTCAGCAATGACATACCAATCAGTCAACGCCACCCAACAGACAGTACCCCGGACAAAACTTTACATAAAATAGCACAAAACACAAACATAAATACAACAGAGGGTTATGATTATGACGATAGTCTGACTTTGTACAGACACTGAACAGTGGTGGGTTAAACAGGTTTAGGGGCCAGCTTAAACCAGCCTCGGGTGCGGGATTTTCTCGCCGCATTGAAGATCCATTGGTGTCCTTGGGCTGCTTTCCGTTCTTCGGTCGAGTTGTTGTCTCTTTGACACATTCCCCGTTTCCATTCTCTGTTCTATTTATGGGCACCCAAACCTCCACCTTATCTATCCTGACACTCTGGTTTTCCACTACACACAACAAAGCTTCTGTTTAAGGATGATCGCTGGTCTAATAGGAAATAAATAGGATTTGAAATAGGTGTTTTAGTTTGAGAGAACATATGAATAGTAAACAAATAAGCAAGAAAAAAATATAGGTTCATGTGCTCATTTTAGAGCTATAAAGCCTTGAAAATTTGTAGGAAATAGGTTTTCTCTTGATTTTTCATTGTTTTGCATTGGCAACTTCAGTCTCTCAAAAATGTATGAAAAAATAAAAAGGATTTCATAAAATTTTGTCAAATACAATTTTAAGGTATATATGATTGAATTATAAAAGAAAAAGTGGGGATTCATGGGCAAAAAATTTCATATTTAAGAAATGAATAAAACCCGAGCATTCCGAAAATCTGACAAAAAGACCAAAACATCACCAGGGAGCACCTTAATTCATTAAAGTATTGATAAAGTATCTAATCTTGGTCAGAAAGCGTTCGTATTCGTACAAATGTTTGTGAAATTGGGTCCAGGAATTGTTCTAGCACCCCGTCTGACATTATGACAGTTTGGTGAGAAGTAAAAATAAGTTACAACTGTATCCTAGAAATGTCAACTTACGTGTCTTTGAAATCCTTTATTGACCCTCCTGAATTCTTCTTTAAATGGTTGATTTTAGGTAATGTAAAAACATTTCCCCATCATAATTATAGTAATTACCCTTTTTATTAATTTGTGTTAGGTAATTGTAAAATTCACCTTAAAACAGCACTTTTGCAGCGTCATATCTACATTATTTGCATTTTTCAAGATAATAGTTTGAAAAATATATATTTTCTGCCAAAAATAAACTGAAAATTTGTCAAATTTAGTAATTTGGAAATTTGTTGGGTACTTGTAGGAAATGCTATCATATCATTCTCGTACAAGTTGTTATTATAGTTTCTCCTATTCTTGACGTGTTTCATCGGTGGGATAAAAATACATAATATATTTAACCACTTCCTGGTGATTAAATTTCTGCATGGGAACTATTTTTACGTTTATTGGAAATATAAACTAGAGAAGTTCCGAAATAGTTTTTATTGGATTATAAATACATGTAGTTGAATAACTGATCATTAGAGAATAAGAAAATTGTACTTGTTTACCATCGACAACTTAATTGTTTCTTTATTGTAAAATCATTTCTTTTATTCTAAACAAATAAGCTTGACGCCGGAGGTTTTAAGTTGAGCTGAACCTTTGTGTCCGTCCAAAACATTATATTATCAACAAAACTATCTAGAAACGGGCACAGGACAGAGCACGATGGATCAACAAATCTTGAGGCCCACTGGAATAATATGAGAGTTGATGGGAACAAGAGAGGGTCTTCTTTATGAAAATTGTCTGCGAGTTAAATTCAAGTGACCCTTCACATATTCACATTTTCGGAATTATAAAAGGGAGTAAAATAGAGCTTGTAAAGCTTTACTTTGATTTTCTGTATGAAAATTACTTAAGCATAAAGCTCTAATTTGTTTTATTTTGCTAAATCGTATACAATTTTTTTTATTTTATATTTTTTATTTATTTAGAATTAAGCCATTTAAAAAGTTAGCTTTATGTATATCTTATATATTTTTTCCTCATTTTATGAAAAACTATGAACAAATCAAATAAGCAATTTTAACAACAGTTTCTATTTTTGCGACAAATAGATAAATACTCTTTCATAAATTGACAAACCATTCATTAATGTTTATACGTTTTATTGTAAATCATAAGATATATTGCCTTTTTGTAAAGGTTACACGAGTCTTTAAGCAAAATTATGAAATAGGCTATCTCAATTGTAAATCTATGTTAGTCTTTCAATATAATTAAATGGGAGAAAAAACGTATAATAAACTATTTACAATTTTCTGGACGTTAACCGATATTTTTTTAAAGTTCAAGATATTACCATTGTATTCGTATTGGGGAAAACGTAAATGGCTAGTCTTGTGTAGGCAGCATGCAGACTATACTCACCAATCAACAAACAACATCCATCCTCTCAGGAAAATAACATAAAATGAATAAAGACAAGCCCGTGGGCTGCACTGGCCGCCCGATTGTCATAAGAGAAGAAATACACTGCTGAAGGCAGCAGTCAGCATTGCAGGCAAGAATGGAAACAAAGCCACATCCAGAAGTAGCAGCGACTGTCTGATTACGCATTTGAAGTTCTCTCGACGTTCTTCACAGAAAGTGTCATCAGCTTTTTTTGCGATGAAGGACTCCCTTATGCGTGTTTCAACAAAACGGAAGTACCTTTTCCGCCATAACCCTGAAACCGGAAGTGATACGAAAATTTTGTTCATATTAAAATTACTTGATTTGATGCACTCTACAAAAATGCTAATGATAATTTTTGCGATATTAGGCTTCCTTATGTGAATTTCGACTACTCGGAAATGGCACCAAAAGTAGTTTTCCCGATACTAAGCAACTGTTGATCGCCTAGCAACCATCTTGTGAGGTGCACAATTAGGTCATTGTGGGATACTTGTGTCCAAGTTTGATCAAATTAGATCAATGCTAAGGGGTCGATTTGCTCAGGATAGACACACACACAGATAATCAAACGCGGCTGACAATAAGGGCCACTTGAGTCGAGCTGACAATCCGGCCAACAAACTAAAACAAAACATGGAGCCAGGATGGTATGGCTTGGCACAGGCACTATGTATGATTCAATAAGGGAGTTTTTGTTGGTGCCCAACTCTCCCCTTACCTCAGCTAAGACTCTAGATTGTTAAATTTATACATTCATATTTATTTTTGATGGAAAATAAATTGATCCAGGTATTTAAAGCCAGAATTGTGCTTACAAATCTTTTCCAAGTTGAAATACATTTCTCAGTTTGTATGCGGCGTCTTTGAACATAAATTTAGTATATATTGTCTCCTACTTTGTCGATAATTATCGAGGTCATTGCCAATTCTTCGCATGGAACATCCGGGACATTAGGAATAACCACGTGATTAATACCGGATGCCTTAAGAAAGGACAGTTACTGACTCGAGACTATCATTTTTAAAAATACCATCAATATTCATTAAATGTCTTTTGCATTGCGACCTGTAGCAAGCGTAGAATATAAATCTTATTCTAAAAGGTCATAATGATGTAATTAGCAACTTAAAGAGCAGACAGGTTTCGATATGATGTCAAGTTAGATGATCGTTGATAAAACAATTAATTATGTATTCTGCTCAATTAGGTGTGTATGAGAAAACGGGGAATTGATGATGTAGTTCAGATAGGATATCACCTCAGGAGAAAAAACACCTTTCTTCATCTATCACATAGTTAATACTTTCTGTTTCTAGCTGATATTAGCTGAACCAAATGACTCTTTAAAGAAATATAAAAGTAAACTTCCACTAGTGATTTTTGGTGAAATCTAATCCTATGGTTAACTGTTATTTAAGGGAACAACCATTTGATTTTTTTATCGGCATGGAAGGAATTTGAAAAAAGGCAGGATGCAAAATTTGGTAAAAAAAAGGCAGGACCAAAAATCATCAGAAAAAAAGGCAGGACAACGCCAGGTAGTTAAAAAAAGGCAGTTTCGAAGTTTTGCTAAAAAAAAAAGGACTTAAGATTACTTCCATGCCCCCCCCCCCCCCATAAAAATCAAATGGTTACTCCCTAAACTTTTTATATAAACATACCTTCATGACTTAGTTTTCAAGACATGTGAAACAGATTTTGAAAAGAAATATTTTTACGACTTCTGTATTCCCAAATACATAGACATTGTTCTCTGGTAAATAATTGGTGGCAAAAAATCATGGACTACAATGTTTACAAATTTTGGCCAAATAAGCAATATTGATTGATTATCATTTGGTAACTGGAGATGCATGTAGAAAAAAGGATCATGATTTTGTCTTTAAATTCTAGTATTATCATCTTGAAGTAAATGGACTTCTGTGCGTAATATAATTCATACTATAAAAACCTATACAGTATGATTACCAGCAAGGTGACTACTATAGCAGAAAATACGCACTAATACACTATTTTTATGGAAAACTAAAATCCCTGTCGATAAAGTTTTGACGCTATTTCGTTTTCGAAAATAACCGAAAAGGTCAACAATCAACAGACCACTAAACAGAAAATAACATAAAAGAGCACAAAACACAAAAATAGAAACAACAGTTTGATATGTAAAGTATATATCTATATAGCATAAAGTGTTCATGCAATGATATTTAAGCGTAATTAGATAAGATAAGATCAATCAAGCGCCTGGAACAAATTTTTGTAAAAAATACTTTCATCTGTTGAAAGATTAATGTGTCTAGTTATACGGTTTTACCAACTTTACGTCTTTCAGAGTCTTTTAATCGATTTGTTTAAATCTTGACGATAATGTCAGAGAGTTCTGGCATTACATATAATGACAAAATATTAGTAATATTTACTAAAAGATAACGCGGAGTAATTCGTTAAATTCGTAATATCCGCAAAGGGATTTCCTGGACATTATGTCACATAAACTAAACACAGCCACAGGTTAAAATTAGATTTATCTTGTTTCCGTTCTGAAACAACTTAATATTTTACTAATCTGACAGATATTAATACTCTATTCCATATGTCTGGACAGTTCACTATTTATATTCAGTTGAGCTAAAAATATTTAGTTTTGCTTGAGTTTGTTTGGAATAATTTTGACGCGGGAAATCAATATAAATATTAAAGGTGGAAGTTTAACAGAAAATAATGGAATGAAAAGGTATCAGCGACGTTAGGTCGGCAATGAAACGATTTTTAAAATTTTTAGACGTCATAAGATAACTAGTGATTACAGTATTAGTGAACTAATACAAAAGTCGCCTTGCCGACTTATTTTTTTAATAATAAGTCGCCCAAACCGAAGGTTGGGAGGCTTGTTGTTTTTGAATGCAGCTATATGCATAAAATATTCATATTTGCCGAAATTCAGTGTTTTGGAATTTTTTGCTTTGTTTCCATGGCAACCGGAGTTCCAATATATCATGGCACCGCCTATTGTACAACCGGCATGGTGCTTATCGTTCATATGCACTTTCATTAACATTTGGATGAATTTCAGTTTTTTTTTTATTTTTAAATTTGTTTACATGGCAACCAGAATTCCAATATATCATGGCACCACCTATCATGCCTCCCTACCCTCACATGAAATTTCACGAAATTTGGATTCCATTTCTCTGAGAAATTGTGCGGGCAAAATCAATAACAAAGAAGGCGAACAGGAAAAATAATAATAAAAATAATAACAAGAAGAAACGATGTAAAAACCATAAGTCTCCCAGCCTTCGGTATGGGCGACTTAACCAGTTACCTATGCAGAGAAATTATTTAACCTTTTGTGTGAACTCGCATTGCTGGTACTTTAATTTGTACTATCTTGTTCTAATTCTGTTTATTTTGTTATTTGTATTTTATTCTTTTTGTTATATATATATATATATATATATATATATATATATATATATATATATATATATATATATATATCTTTTTATTTGTTTGGTGTCTAACTATTCTCGATAAAGACGAAATCTCCTTGTTTTTAAATTTTAGTCATCCGGACTTTCCCTATGGTAATATCATTTCGTTATTTTTTCAGGGACGTTTCCAGGATATTTGAAAAAGGGGGGGGGGGGGGGGGGGGGCGTATAATAAAACTTTGGCCGAGCGGAGCGAGACGAAGATTTGTTTGGACCTTTTTTTTGCTAAAAAACATAAAATAATTGTGAAATGCACTAATGTAACGGTTCCTGACTTGGAGCATGTATATTTTAGAGTGTGTTTTTAATTAATGAATATGATAAATTGTCATATTCAATACAATATAAGCAGATTACGATAGTTTTTTTTGAAAGGGGGGGGGACGTACCCTCACCTGGACCCGCCCCTGCTTTTCTCTGACAAACATGACGAATAGTCTATATATATTGTAAGAAAGCACCCATTTGGATTAGATCTTCTCTATATATTGGTAGTTGACCTGACTTGGATGCTAGGTATCCTATTTTGACATGATTTGATTTGAATGCACAAAAAATTTCAAGTTTTTTGTCACTTGTTTTCAAGATTTCAATTATAATATAGTCTGTTTAAAATGACGTTTAGGTTGGTTATAATTTATTTCATAATGTTAATGTCTATTCATTTTATTATAGCTCACGATGATAATTTTCCCTTTCCAATATTTTGGCATAAACGTACCTGATGTAGTGTATTCCCGGAATACATGTACGTATTGCACGCAATGTTTCGTGCATTACCGATTTTTTATGGTTTACCTGGTCATTTTAGAACCATGAATTTATAAATACGACGAAATGCATATTTTGCATCTTTAACAGTATCTTCGGTAATAGGATAAAACAAAACGAAAAATACAGCAGAAAGTTGGTTTGACGGTCGATTTCTGTAAAATCTGATTACAACAGCAAGTCAACATTCTTAGAACATCATTGACATAAAATACCACCTGTTCGTAAACATTTACTGCTGAAGTTCCGATTGTCAAAACAACAGAAGTCTTTCCTGTGAAGCTAATTTATTGTTTTCTTCATAAAGGTTCTCCATTGCTTGATCATAATTTAGGCGACAGTTCCAAGATCACGTCTATTTCAGGAAGCAAGCAATAAAAGTTAATCATATCGGCATTATATTAATGACAGCATGAGGTGAGATCTGGACATGTCACAAATACAAAATCCGGAATGGCTGTAGATTCCATCGATCAATTTCCGACTTATATTACAAAGCAGCTGATTAAGGATTAGTGATTGTCACTGTAATGTTGAATATGCTGTTTCTGATAACAAATAAATGTCAATATTTTTTCAAGAACATTATGTGATATTTTTTTTTCTTTTTTCTGAAAAAAAAATCAATAGATCTTCTTAAAAGAGTTAAAGTCTTTGCAAACCGGATTTAACTTTAAAAGAATTTAAGGGGGTATCAAACACTTTGACTAAAATAGAATTGGCTCGTTTAATTTTCATAATATTTAGATGAAATATTTACATTCAACTGTTGACAAAAATTATAAATTTGAACCACACAATTTACGGGAATAATTTCATTGGATATATAGCAGTTTGACAAATACTTATTTTGATCATTGAGAAGCTTGATTTTTCTTTACTAATAGTATGTGATTAAAACGTTCAGCTGATTTTAAAAGAGTTAACTCCCTTAGGTGTTCTGTACCCCCTTAAGTATGTCGTTTCTAACTTTTTATGAAATGATGGTTTTATACGGAGCCCTTTACGTTGGTCTCGTACAGATAAAGAGGTTGTGTATCTATATAAGACCAACAGGGCTCCGTAGTTTTATGTCTTTTTAAATTTATTAATCTTTTTAAGATTTTACATGTAAGTCTTATAAACTGTTGCAAGTCTTAAAGACATTTACAAGTTGTAAGAATCTTTATTCATAACGGACAAATTAAAGACTACGTAAATCCAAGACTATAAGTAAACATTTTGTAGAGCAGACTGAAATAATTATTAGGAATTTCTTTTTTTTCTTCAAATTAGTAACGATAATCAGGAAAAATATGTCAGTTCAACAAAGGTTGAACTTTAGGAAAATGGTTCCTTATTTTGTTTGCAAATACATACATTGTACATGTATAAGACAAAATATCTGGAAAGACTTCCCTTTGATTACCCCTGAATGACAGACTAAATCAAGATAAATATGAAAGAGCGGAATAAAATGAAAGTTTTACTATATCTTTACAATATCTTGATTTCATATGAAAATTTAATTAAAAACCAAGTCGAAGAAAGAAAAATACTAACACTAGTATCCATAAAGTCTTTTTAGTGAGTTTCCACCCTGCCCACTTCCTAAAATCCAGGTAGAAATATACGGACGAAGGACATTTTAGCGGATTTTCTAAAGGTGTGTATGGACATTTTAGCGGAAGCTGTAATAGACAATTTAGCGGAAGAAAAATTGGTTACTTTAAAAATTCAATGGACATTTTGGCGGAACATTTTAGAAATAAATTTCATTACATTGTCAGGATAAATATAAAATTGTCAACATTGACTATTACCCAAAGGCCCTACAAGATTATTCGACGCGGTTTACAAGATCGACAGGGTCGTTTAAGATTAATTGTGTTTAGCTTACTTATGACCCCTAAAAGATCAGTAGCATGCATCACTTATTCCGGTGTAACAGTAGAGTATGATTTTTCTCCCAAAATTACCTACCGCACCAACCGGGGATCGAACCCGGAACCTTTGGTTCAGTAGTCCACCGCTCTTTTAACTCCACTAGCGCAGCTAATGGAGGGTGGTTATAAACCTGTTACGGTTATATAACTTCTATCGTACACGAGGGAAGCCCTGTTACACTTTACCCACCTCAAGAGTCATCGTCCTACGATTACGATATCCAACTTCAACCCATTTGCCAACTAGCTCTTTTTGACAACCGTGGATTTTTTAGGTTGGCACCAATGTAACCATAGAGTATGATTTGTGTCCCAAAATTACCTACTACCCCAACCCGGGATCGAACCCGGAACCTTTGGTTCGATAGTCCACCGCTCTACCAGCTGAGCTAAAGGAGTACTCCACTAGCGCATCTAATGGAGGGTGTTTATAAACCTGTTACGGTTATATAACGAGGGAAGCCCTGTTACACCTGAATTAAGTATCCGAGGTCATCCAATCGTGGTTAGTAATTAAATTAAGCTTACTTGTGATACCTAAAAGTTCAGCAACATGCATCACTTAAATTAGGTGTCCAAGGTCATTGTTAGAACATAATTGAATATTAATAAATGATTTCATTATATCTAATTGGTAGTCTCTTAATTGACACAAAGGCCATTTTCCAGTCAAAGAGAAGTCATACTGATTATAATTTATAACACTGTTGTCCTTTGGTCGCTCATTATATTTTCGCTCCGATCCGTATAAGTATTCTACTTTGTAATCAGTTTCAAAGCAAATGATTGATCGAAAAATGGTAAATTTATAAACTCAATAGTTCATTGATAGTAGATAGCCTTTGATCTACAATATTCATCGACCGCCTCGGTGGTCTCGTGGTAGCGTGCTCGCCCCGAGTGCGGAAGGTCGCGGGTTTGATCCCCGGCCGGGTCAAACCAAAGACATTAAAATTGGTATTTGCTGCTTCTCCACTAAGCACGCGGCATCTAGGAGTAAGAACAAAGACTGGTCGGCTCGGAGTCAGTATAAGTGTCCGAGTGATGTGATATGTCTTCCTGCGGACAGTTACCTCGTGAGCTAGCACATTAAAAATCCGACTTAGCGTGTCGGTCTAGTACAAAGCAGGGATCATATTCATTATCATATCAACATGTTTTCGTCCTGATATGCACCTGGTTGCCACTGGACGTTAAACAACAATTCATCCATCCATCACAATATTCATCAATTCATTATTTTGCTTTAACCTTTTCGGTCATTATGGCATTTTAAAAATTTGTTCATCAAAGTTTTGGGATGTTTTTTTTTTTTGTTTTCAACATTATGTCTCAAGTAGAACTGGTGAGTCGTAAATTGACGAAATGTGCACATCTGGTATCATGGAATTTACAAAGACCATGTTATGATCAGTTCGGCACAATTAGAAACCAGAGTGAGTTATCTTTTCCTCACCAATGTAGGTAAGGGAGACAATAATGTTTCCTCATTATATTATAATAATTTTTCATAAAAATTATGAACTGGTCTTATTCTGTTTATATTGAAAAACAACTTGCTATATTTCTTATCTTGTTATTTTCCCTGATAAATCAAGAAAGTTAAGACTAAATAAAACAAAAATTATCGCTTCAGATCAATGGTGGTTTTCTAATTAATCAGTTTCATTATATCTAATTGATAGTCTCTAAATTTAATCAAAGATAATTTTTAAGTCCAACAGAAGTCTTAGTGGTTATAAATTATGACGCTGTTGTCCTTCGGTCGCTCATTATATTTTCGCTCCGATTCTTGTAAGTATCCTACTTTGTAATCATTTTCAAAGCAAATAATTGATGAAAAAAAGGATCCATTTTCAAACACGATACATTGTAGGTCTTCAATAGAAGGTAGTGTTTGATCTACCATTTTTTACTCACTAGGAAAATGTCAGTGCAGTATCTCCTGTTAAACTTAGCCAGTGTATTGGCAGATTGATAATACTTGTTATACACTATATACCTATGAACCAATAAAAAGACCTTATTCAAGGAAAAGGCGAACACGACAATACAAGAAGTATTTTTTCCTACTCTTTGGACATTTTCTTTAAGGACTTTATCAGCATTGACCCTATAACTTTTAGCGTGCATTTAAATTCGATGACCAGTGAAGAACTTTTGATAGTAAAAAGGACAAATATACCTAAGGAGCAATCAAAAAACGTAATCCATTGGACAGACAAACCCGGGAAGACAAACGAACAACCACAAGCACAACAAATAAACACAGAAAACTAAAAACAATGAACAGCACGAACTCCTATAAAAACCAGGAGTGAACCCAGGTGCTCCGGAAGAGTAATTCTTTCCTGTGACACAGAGTATGAAATTGACTCGGACAACAAACTGTTTTTCGCCAAAACCTGCGTGTTCTACACCTACCACATATGCAGACTTTTCTATAGATGATCAATGTTGAAACTATTTTATTTTTTGTGAGCTGTTCCTCTGCTTATATTCAATTTTTTCATATTTTGTTTGATTTACTGGTCAATTTCATTGTAATATTGATTTGAAATCTTCAATAAGAAGGAAATAAAGTTATATAATATATATATCCAGACCATAAAACATCCTGACCGGAAGTAATTTAAACAAAACGTTTAAAATAGGAATTGCATAGGTATGTATATCTTTTCAGAGTTGAAAACAATTTCGTTGTTTGTATGCAGTCTCTACGAAAATAGGTGAAGTATACTGCGTTTCCGAAGTTTGCCGATAATTACCGGTCATTGCCGTAATGATGTATGGAACATCAGGGGACATTTGGGAGAATCACGTGGTCATTTATGGTCTTGGTACCTTTAAACTTTTTTTTCAAGCCCAAAATTGCTTATTGTTCTGTTTTTATTTCTGCAGTAAATACAAGGTAATGATTTTTCGTAAGATAGTGCTGAGAAATCCTGATTGACAATCGTTAGAAATTGTTAAAATTCACATTAATGGTCAGTTAATCAAATGAGGACAGAAGACAATAAATATTTTAGTATCTATAATATAATGAAAATATATGTAAACACCAAGAGTCACGAAATTAAAATCGTGTACGATCATTTTGATTGAAATGATTTTAGTATTTTCTTAATAGCTGGGCCATAGATTTCATAAAAATTTTAAACCTTTATCTATATTGTAAATAACTTCTTCGTAAATGAGTCGTCTGGAAGAAGTCCAAAGGAAAATGTCTGAATCAGACACTCCATTAAATTCCATCAAATTCAATATAACTTGAAAATTACTTCCTCTTCGTTGTTATTATGTGCTATTGTGTTTTTGTAAAATGATGATAAGAAATAAGTAATTCTCTTCTCGCTTTATTGTCTGTTGACATGTTTCGATATAAATTTCGAAAAAATCAGTTATGGAATAAGAGGAAAGAACGTCTGAGTGAATTCATTTTTGAATTAAGGAAGTGCATTCTAGACTTTGAAGTCCGCCAAATTCTGTCTTTCGTCTTATTTCTTTTTTAAATGAAGACCAATAATATTGTGTCTGCTTTATGAGGGGATTGTTTTTCGAAATTTTATTTACAGTAATATAATATTTACAGTTTCTTGAAATACTTTTTAATTTTTTTAACTAACGGGTACCTCCCCCGACGTCCATTTGTTGTAACCTGCAACTACGAAAGCCCAGAAGGATCATGCGAGATTCGAAATTCGACGTCCAACATTCAAATTCGAAATTCGCAATTTAACAACCAGAGGAAAGTTTATAGGTTTTGAATAATATTGAGCCAGTGAAACACCTCGAATGATCCGTCTTGGCTTTGCTATACAACAGTTTGGATTGTTATAAATATGTATATCGGTTTTCCACTGTTGACAAAACAAATTGATAACATAAACATATTGTACAAAATTAGTATAATGGCATGATTCAAATGCCAAAATGATCGGAAAGCTTAGGTCCTATAAACCACCTAAGAACAGAGCTACATGTATGTATTAGAGAGATAATACTTATTTTTTTTTAAATTTCCTAAAATATTCAATTTTTTAGCCATATTTTTATTTTATGTCAATTTAAGAAGCTGAGTATAAAGAAATATAATGATAAATAGATACATAAAAAGATTTATGTGACATACTTGTTAATATGTTGTTTAATATTCTCTTGGTAATGAATATGAATCTTCTTCCAAATATGATGGTGTTAAACTCACTGGTTGACTAAAGTATTTCAGTACTTAGCATGTCATGATACAAAGTGAAGCACATGGGACATATGCAGCTATATCGGTCATAATTATGTTAGGTAACTCTGTTTAGACTTATTTACTGGTTACCCAATATCGGGAATCTACTGGTCCCGTTCATGCCAGGCATTCATCGTACTTCGATAACTCTGTATTGATTATAGCACGTTCTCCACGTCTTCACTTTAAAAAAACTTTTTATTTGAAATATGTAGTAACATTTCACATGGATTATAATTTCAAAATATGAAATTGTGACAATAATTAATAATATGAAATTTATCACCAATTTATACAAACTGTCAAAAGTACATAATTAGTGATAAAGGGTAATTGTGCAAGTTTTTTTTTAATTTTTTAAGCCGCGAGAAAAGCGATTTTTTTTTGGTTAAATTTATTTGAGTTTTATCTGAAGAAATTTATTATGCGCAATTAACATGCTGTGTGTTTCAGGTAATTATAACTAATTAACGATTTGACGTGTATATTGTACCTTGACTGTCCGGATGTTTATTGTTCAAACCGTTAATTAAGGTACACAGGTACATTGTATGTATACAGGTAAACCGTTTGCTGACCAAAAACAGCGTGATTTCATTTTTAATGCAACATTTTAATAAAGAGGTGTGTGTGTGTTTAAGAGGGGATCACAAAGAACGCAGTGATGAAATATAATTTCAAATGTCAGATAAGTAACATTTTAATTTATTTTAAATTAATAATTTATCTTTTTGGTATTTATATATTTAACATTTGAAATATTATATGAGTAATTCTATTTACTCGTATATATATATATATACTTTGTTATGACAAGGTAGAAGCTGATTAGGATTGGCGCCATCTTGAATAATAATAGTAAAAAATAACACATTTCAAAATAGCTAATTTTCAAATCAATTTGGAAGGGACATTATCAAAATTTAAACTATTGCAATTACGATATTTCGAAAAGTTATGAAGGTTTTACTTAAACATATGATATATGAAGACCAAAGAATATACTTTATTAGTTACATCCGAGACATAAAACAATATGTCTCTAGTAATATATCAGTATCTATAGTATGCATATCCCCCCTCTTTATTATAACTTCATCACACAAACATTATATATAATAAAATCCTCGATTGAAAAGAAATGATGTCTGTATGAAATGATCCATCATCTGTGTTAGTTTTCATTAATACTGGCAAAGGTGCGATTTTTTTCATAATCTATATCGCCCTTGGCGAGGATAAGTTAATATGCAGTGCAAATGGAAACTATACACTTATTAATATGTTATGTCAGCTATTTATATATATATATATACTTTATATTTCAAACATAAGCGTTTGTTTCGATGCAAATATGAAATTGAAAATCATTAAATGTTTGTATTTTCGCGCCTAGTGCCATTTCCGGTCATCGTCACCATCTTGAAAAATAATAACAGATTTTCCGAAAATAGCTAATTTTCAAATCAATTTGGAAGGGATAGAATAAAAAATTAAACTATTGCATTTACGATATTTCAAAAATTTATAAATGTATTAATTAGCACATAGCACCAAAATTTTTTCATCAGTTTTGGTTAAATCGCAATTTTATGTTAAAAACGACAAAAAAGCCAATTTATCGGAGTTCGATGATTTAACAATATGGACTTAATGGGAAAATAAGACAAAATTTTCAAAAGCATTTGGAAGGGATAAGACAAAAATTTAAACGTTTACAAATAGCATAAATATATTTCTAAATATATGAGGAAGTACTACATAGCACCAAAATTTTTTCAGCACGAACTAAAAGTAGTTTATTTTATCGATTCCTGATCGCCCAAGTGCATTTCTATACAATTTACTTGGGCATGGTATAGGTGATGTGTGACGTCATCAAAGTCACGTGATGACTTCTATAGTTAGATATGATAGAATTTTATAAAAGAATATTATATCTACATGGTTCGACTATAATTGTTTCCGAAGTCATAGCCATTAACAGGAACATCGGAACATTTGGTAAATGCTGGACTGCACACCTGATTTTTGGTAGGGTTGCACGTAGTGCAAATCCAGTTTATCGTGTAATTAATGTTCGACGGGCCGGGAAATAGGATACCTATTTTGTGTATTCATATCTCCCCACAGTTTTAAACACAGATCTTGCTCGAATACGTTTCATACTTTATTATTCTAAAGCATACCCTCCTTCACTTTTCTTTATCTGTGGCAATATAGTCGTCATATATATAATTATCATACAGTCAAACTTTACCAAATTAAAAGAATCAATATAGTTCTTGGATTATTTGAAACTATAACATAATAAGTAAACTCACATCATAATCACGTGGCTCATTACGGTTCTGGGTGCTGCATATGTCTAACAATATTTTATTACCCTATATACGCAACAAGAACAAGTTCATTTTCGGAGCAAGTAGAGTAATTTCTGTGTTTAAAGAAGTTCGCCATAAATTGAAAATAATGTAAGGTTTTATAGTATTTTATGGTGTGTTTGTATACTTTCATTTTTGTATATTGAGATTCCAGTTTGATAAACAATCTGACGACTACGATCAAGTTTGGTTCTAGGAAATAAATACAGTAAAGAAACTGAAACCGGAAACCAGATCACACTTAGGACCAATCGTACGAACATTTGTGAACCGTTGACAATTTTATCAAAATTAAAAGTATTTGTTTTTTCACAGTTTTTATATAAAAAAATCGACATCCAAAGCAACAATCGAAAACACCTAGGAGATGATAAAAGGACCGTTTCATAAACATTCGTACGACTAAGATTTGTTGTGTGATCTGATTTTCGGTCTTCAGTGTCTGATATCATAGAACCAGTCTCGATCGTAGTCATGCGGATGTTTGTGAAACAGGGACCTGATATTTGTACATGTAGCTTTTGATGAATATGTAATATTTTTTACTTTGTATCCAAGCGATACCTCTGTAAAAGAATTGATAATTTAAGAGATTTTCAATTTTCCAAGAAAATATTGTTACCATGAAAATTTAATTTACTTTTTACTGCAAAACAAAACAATATGATCCAGGTGCATCAAAGCGAAAAAGGGCAAATGTAAACTTCAATGAAAGGAATAAAAGCGGAATAAAATATTATCTGTTTTCGGGTGACCATTTGATTTTTGCTGCTGAAATTTTTACTTCGTGTGAAGAAACCACATTTTGCAGTCGAGCAGTTGCTGAATTTCTATTCGGAATATTACATTCTTATATTTTCATAATCAGAATAATACGTTTAATATATTGCGTCCTAATCTCTCTTGGGTTAACCTTCATCATGTTCTTTATGAAAATGTACGGGTATCCAAATCTTTGAAATGCCAAATTCATAGAAACCTTGTTACACTTATGACATAACTTTACATTGATTAAACATTTAAGTATTAATTGCTGGCCCTTTTAATCCTGATCTAGATAGTAATCTGCGATAGGCTAATAAAGTCGTAGAACATTTTTTCAGGTGATTATTTCTGTGGTATACATTAATCTGATTATAAAATGTCACGATTTCTCCTATTTGTACTACGTTTTTCTTTAATAATGTCCTGTCATTATGACATGACAAATCAAGTCTTTCCTAATTGTACTTCAATACAAATGATCGAACAAATATAGATCTATCTGACATATTTGATTTTCAGTACAAAGAATTAATCATTCTTATCTAATGAGATTTTAATTATTGCAATAGAAATCTCATTAAGATCGTGTAATTAAATAGTTCGTCAATCACTTTGTTATTTCTGATTAGTCGAAATCTACTTCAAGTTGATGAAGCATTATATTGAAAAATTAAATAATAAACTTGTCGATTTGATGTTTCCCCTGATGAAAACTAATTTCTTAGATGACTGTGTTTTCTAATTAACCTTCTGAAATTCAGACATTTTACTTTAGATTGAATTTTGTTATTTAAAATTATTCGGAATAAACTATGTTTACCCTTCCGGAGCACCTTGGTTTACCACTGATATTGACATTAAGGTAGGTTGTTAGCAGGACAACTGCCCACTGGAAAATTACCACATTAAAGAGATAGTACCATCACACAGCAAGCCGTAAACGCCACTTGGTCCATAACTACAGTAACCATCATGTGTCGGATTTATTTTGTGGCATTGTTTAGAATATTGAATTTTAGGACTTCAGTGCATAATGGACATTATTGTAGTGCATTTGTTGTTGTTATTGTTTCTAATTGTGGACAATGATATCAGTTATCTACGTTAATGGCCGTGGGCATTGAGATTGTACCACCCGATGCACCTCTGATGCGGAATCCACGAAAGATGCACATCTTATGCATTAAAATTGACATCAAACTGTTTTATTACCACTGAGTCGATGCCGCTGCTGGTGGACTCCATGTCCAAATACTTGTCCGTAATTGATACTTTAAATGTCCAAGCCTTGAACACAACTGATGATTGTAAATCGACGAAATGCACAAATCTTTAGCAGCAAAATCGATAAATTTATTTCATACAGAGATAGTAGACACTGAAATGATAGTACTTGTACCCACTGGGACTTCAGTCCACCAACAATAGAAAAATTATAATCTGTGATACCAGTTAAGGAATGGTAGGGATCTGTGATACCACTTAAGGAATGGTAAAGATCTGTGATACCTGCTAAGGAATGGTAAAGATATGTGATACCAATTAAGGAATGGTAAAGATCCGTGATACCGATTAAGGAATGGTAAAGATCCGTGATACCAGTTAAGGAATGGTAAAGATCCGTGATACCAGTTAAGGAATGGTTAAGATCTGTGATACCAGTTAAGGAATGGTAAAGATCTGTGATACCAATTAAGGAATGGTAAAGATCTGTGATACCAGTTAAGGAATGGTAAAGATCTGTGATACCTTTAAGGAATGATAAAGATCTGTGATACCAGTTAAGGAATGGTAAAGATCCATGATACCATTAGGGAATGGTAAAGATCTGTGATACCAGTTAAGGAATGGTAAAGATTTGTGATACAAGTTAAGGAATGGTAAAGATCCTTGATACAGTTAAGGAATGGAAAAGATCTGTGATACCAATTAAGGAATGGTAAAGATCTGTGATACCAGTTAAGGAATGGTAAAGATCCATGATACCATTAGGGAATGGTAAAGATCTGTGATACCAGTTAAGGAATGGTAAAGATCTATGATACCAATTAAGGAATGGAAAAGATCTGTGATACAAGTTAAGGAATGGTAAAGATCCATGATACCAATTAAGAAATGGTAATATCTGTGATACCAATTAAGGAATTGTAAAGATCTCTGATACCAGTTATCTATGATACCAATTTTGGAATGCTAAAGATTATAATCTGTAAAACTAATTAAAGAATGGTAAAGGTTATAATATCGGTCTGAACAAAGAGTAAAACATGCGATTAATTATATTTGGAAGTAGATTGAATGGATGTAAAATTTTGATTGACATTTAAATTGACTATTCTTTCCTAAAACAATCTCTCTGCAAGTTGCAGCTATTGCCCTATTATAAATCATTCAAGCATTTCAGTCTTGTAATTTATATCAAAGCTGATTGATGGTTATGTTGTGTTCATTATTTTAATCTAGTTCAGATGTGTGATTTCTTTTTAATTTTAAAATTGACAAGATAATAAAGCGGTTTAAAGAATTGCACACTTAATGTAAATAATTTACCCATATACAGGCCTGGAAATCCTACCCAAACCCTTCAAACAGTTCTCACAAAGATTGATCTTATAACTAAAAACAGGACAAATGCTAAAATTTATTAATCGTTTTTCGGTCAGAACAGAAAACAAATATATATTAAAACAATGCCCAATTTTCTGAAACATGCAGGAGTATATATCGGAAAGTAAAAACAAAATCAAGAAAAATCAAAGAAAAAACATCTAAAAAATATATGAGATGTCTTATAAAGTATATAAGATATTATAATGTTATAACCATGGATAGCAACGTGTTATTCATACAATAGTTGCTTATATAGAGGGCATTATCATGATATATTGACTGCCCAAGGGACAGTGATATTGCCTGAAACATTGATAATGCCGGAGCCTTAGGCGAAGGCATTATCAATGTTGAAGGAAATACTGTCCCCAGGGCAGTCAATTTATCATGATAATGCCCTCTATATATGCAACTATTGTGTTTATTTCATTGAAGAATATAAATCTGCTGGAGGTGGGTTCCTTACACGTTCATGTATGTTGAAGACCTCATGATGATCTCTGGATGTGTGTTTATGTTTCTGTCATTACTTTTGGTGGTATACTGCTATATTGTACATTCATGGAAGTTCCCCATATCTGTTGTTTTTTTCTTCTTCAAGCTTGTTATTTTAAAACTATAAACCCTTCAAACATTACTGAATTTATTTTTCGATGCATACCCACTAAGTACATAAAAAGGCACCCTGTTATATAATATTACAACAATACTATTTGAGCAAGTATTGTTTCATTGAAACCAAAATTTCATCTATGAATTAACAACTGCTGCATCACGTTTGCTTTTTAAAAAAATGGAAGTAACTCTAAATTGCAAGCAGGCACTATCGTGTGGTAATGCCCACGGGCATTATCATGATAATGCCTGCTTGGCATTTTAACGCAGATTAATAAATACCACATGACCATGTTTTAACCAATAAAAATAACTAATTTTTTCTCTGATATGAAATAATCATAATTAGCAGTGTGTTAAACTCAGACAGCAATGTTATAACAATGGATAGCAACGTGCTATTCATAATTAGCAGCGTGTTAACCTCAGACAGCAATGTTATAACCAGGTATAGCAACGTGTTATTCATGGCTAGAATGGTTATTAACTGGCAAGTACCGTTTTATTTGATACCAGTAAAACACACGCCCACATATTTCTCTAATTCATAACAATTAGTTATGGTTAAATTTTTACAATATATGAGTAATTTTAAAATTTTGGGAACGTGATTCAATGAAATAGGTCCCGTTTTTACTATAAGGTGCTAGCATTGGTGTATAGCTTAAATCCCTACAGTGACTTCCAAATCAAGAACGGCAATAACAACGCTTTTCATTTGCTGCTTGTATTCTGTTCTAAGTTTTTATTTGATAATCTTCCTCTGAAGCCAAATGACCTGTTTTGGAATTGCCTAGTGCCGTGGGACGTCAGAGCATATGTCCATGTAAAAAAAAACTTGGATATATTGTGAATCCTTTTTTCAATGATTTTCTAATTTCAAATTCCTTTTGTTCTTTGAAATCTTAATATGTTTCACTTTTGTAACCATTTGAATAATTATCTCCAAAAATGATGTTTGTCACAGTGACATTGCCGTTTTTGACCAGACAAAATTATGTTTGTCACAGTAACATTGCCGTTTTTGACCAGACAAAATGAAAAATCACTACATAAATTTGTCATTCATACTTATCAGATGTTATCAATTAATTTCTTAATAAGTACATTGTAAAAGACATTTTTTAAAACTATAAACCCTATCGCAAAAATGTTACAGAAGAAAAGTATATAAATTTTTATTAAATTGAAATAAAAACACTGCTAAGTGCTAATTTGGAAAGAATCATGAAATTTCCCAGTTTTGTTATATGGAGTGCTCTCTGACATCCATCGGGCCTCAGCAAATTCTGAAACAGGCTTTTTGACATCAGATTGTTCGGAGCAATTTGTTCTGTACATTGATCCCAACTCCGACTTACACCCTATTAATAATGTAGCCAATAAATTAGGGGATAACTGTATTGTATTTTATCAGTTGCCGACGTAAACTGCTGGTTTTACCGTCGCAAATTGAGTTTACCTGGCGACGCGTAGCGGAGCCAGGTAAACGGATATTTGCGATGGTAAAACCACCGGTTTATGTCGGCAACTGATAAAATACAATACAGTTATCCCCATTCTAATGCAACATCCGTTAAACGTTAAAAAATAGAATAAAAAGTAAACAGGAAACGTCAAATGCGTTTGCGCAACGTTGTCGTCAATGGTTCCGACGGTAAACCGTGGATTTTACGCTTGACGTTATCCAATCAAAAAGGACGTTATATGTTATGTTGCATTAGAATTCAATTTACTATGTTTACAATCATCAAATCTTCAGCTGATGCCGACAAATATTAAAATTCAGTTCTGTTAACTCCTAATTCTGCTTTGTTTACAGGTCACACTACATGCAACGTCATTCACACTAACAGCTATGACGATAGACAGATACCATGCTATTGTTCATCCACTGAGTTCCATGAACTGGCGGAATAAGAAAATATCAACAATCACGTGCATTCTTGTTTGGGGATGTAAGTTTTAATGTCTTAAAATTGTTTATAAAAAAGACAAATATACCTAAGGAGCAATCAATAAACTCAATCCATTAGAGGGACAAACCCGAGAAGACAAATGAACAATCACAAACACAACAAATAAACACAGAAAACTAAAACAAATGAACAACACGAACTCCTATAAAAACCAGTAGTGAACCCAGGTGCTCCGGAAGGGTAAGCAGTTCCTGCTCCGTATACGGCACCCGTCGTGAAGTTCAACAAAGTCAATCCGGGGGAAGTCACAAATCGGTGGAGACACATGAAAGGTTACGACAGTGGGAACAGGTCCAACATCATCTTAGATATTGGAACACTGTAATGGTCAATCAATTCGTGATGACGACCGTAAAATTTCCTAAGTGATGACATCAACTTATCCCTGATAAAACCCTGGTTAAGAAGCTTTTGTGACAGCAGTAATCCTCTTTGTTGAAAGTCAGGGTAACTTACGCATGCCCTTTAAAATCGGAGATGCTGAGAAACGTAGACGCCATATGCAGGCGATGCTTGTATATTAAAGTAAGGTAAGACATACTCAGGTATTAACTGTGTTGAGTAAAATTAAATACAGGCATTTAAAAGTTTGTCGAAATAGTGGGTAATGCCACGCTTCCAGCATGCTAAAGATTGCTTCTGTAGTTTTCGAGTAGGCTAATGGTTGCTATAAAAGGCTAAATTATTCTATCCTACCCAACCATCCGTCCTTTTCTAGTGGTACTCAAAATCGGTTCGCCTTTATATTCCGTACCACCCCTATTTGAAATATGTTTGATAAATTGATGAACTGGTTCTCGTCCTGAAGAAGCAGGATATATTCGCCACTGCACTTTAAGTAAATTAAACAACAATCGATCAATCAATCAAAATTACGTCCCTGGAATATTGAATTATGCTTTGTAAATGCTCTCACTCTTCTAGTACTTAAATTTTCCTTTCATATCATGAAGTTTTCTCTTAGCGGAAATTAATACAGTTTAAGGATGTTCGCTGGTCACGTTTTTGAATTTTTGTCAGATATTCAGAATCATCTGGTTTTATGCATTTGAAGGCCATAAATTATTTTTCCCCGCTAACACCCATTTTTCTTTTCATAAATCTTTTGCATGCAGAATAATAAGCCATTTGTAAAAGTCTTATAAAATCCTTGTTATTATTTAATGGTTTTTGAGGAAAAAAAACACCTTTTCTATGATAAAGCTATGTGAAATCGAGAGAGCATATTTTCCCCGCCAAATTTTCAATGGCTTATATTTCGAAAACAAGCACACTGACCTATAATCTTTTTTTCGCTTTTTTATTTCCTTTATTTATCTACTATCAATATTTACCAGTGTTATGAAAAGCTTGTTATTTTGAAACTGAGCAGTGAACATCCTTAAGGCGTTTGATGTTTTTCCAGATATGTTACATACGTTTTATAACAATAAAATCAAACAAACTGAAAATAAGCAATATTATATATTAAATATCATTCTGTCTTTGATCCGCGTAATATTTAAAAAAGCAATTTTATAAAACATTATTACACCTGTCACCATCCATTTCGCATTTAGTTTATTTAAATTAATGATTTTTTTAAATGAAGAATGCCAAACACGTGTCTTTTATAGTTTTGTAAATTGACGTGAATGCCTACATTTTTGTACCTAGGTATCAATATATAAAACATAACTGAAAGGGGCTTGTATATATAGATCAAAGAATACAAATTGGTCAATATACAGACTATAGACAAGTAACCAATATTTTGATCTTAAACGACGTTAGAGCACATGTCCACGTTAAAAAATTTGATATATTGTGAATCCTTTTTTCAATGATTTTCTAATTTCAAATTCCTTTTGTTCTTTGAAATCTTAATATGTTTCACTTTTGTAACCATTTGAATAATTATCTCCAAAAATGATGTTTGTCACAGTGACATTGTCGTTTTTTGGCCAGACAAAATGATGTTTGTCACAGTGACAATGCCGTTTTTGACCAGTTCAAATAATTTTTGTCACAGTGACATTGCCGTATTTGACCAGACAAAATGATGTTTACCAGTGTTATGAAAAGCTTGTTATTTTGAAACTGAGCAGTGAACATCCTTAAGATGTTTGATGTTTTTGCCCAGATATGTTACATACGTTTTATAACAATAAAATCAAACAAACTGAAAATAAGCAGTATTATATATTAAATATCATTAAAACATCAATTTTATAAAACATTATTACACCTGTCACAATCCATTTCGCATTTAGTTTATTTAAATAGTGATTTTTTTAAATGAAGAATGCCAAACACGTGTCTTTTATAGTTTTGTAAATTGACGTGAATGCCTACATTTTTGTACCTAGGTATCAATATCTAAAACATAACTGAAAGGGACGTATATATATATAAATCCAGGAATACAAATTAGTCAATATACAGACTATAGACAAGTAACCAATATTTTGATCTTAAACAGCCACCTGCGTCTTGTTTAATCTTACTTCGTTTTGGTTTTTGCGTTACCATATTTTCAGTCAAAATCAAGCGAACAAGATCGAATGAAGAAATGTTATCTTGCAGTCAATCAAGATCGGTCAAGACAAGTTTAGAGCATTTCAGTCAATCAAGATCGGACAAGACAAGTGTAGTAAATTTCAGTCAATCAAGATCGGTCAAGACAATTTTAGAGCATTTCTGTCAATCAAGATCGGTCGAGACAATTTTAGAGCATTTCAGTCAATCAACACCGGTCAAGACAAGTGTAGAGCATTTCAGTCTATCAAGATCGGTCGAGAAAAATTTAAAACATTTCCGTCAATCAAGATCGGTCAAGACAAGTGTAGAGCATTTCAGTCATTCAAGATCGGTCAAGACAACTTTAGAGCATTTCAGTCAATCACGATCGGTCAAGACATGTTTATTGAAAAAAAAAGAATGGAACAGCATTGGTAATTAAGTCTTACATAATTTTTGATCAGCTAGGTGTACTAAATCTAGATTTATTATAAAATATCAATTTATAAGGCTTTAGTGAATCAATAATCTCTTTTCCCCAAAATAACACTCTAAGATATAGGTATCATATATACACAAGGAGAAAATACAACAAACATTGTGTTAGTTATTTTGATGGAAATTATGTTAGAAAGACTTGCATAATTTAAAATAACATTCAGTTATTTTGTTGGGAAAATTTATTTTTGGCCTCATCGAGCAAGGTTTCTCACTCAATGAAGATCGTGTGGTGACCACTAGATGTTTATTATTTGGTCTGTTCGGACATGGGATGTCGTCTTCTCGGCATTTTAATCCATATCAGTTCTTTCTAATTTTCATTTATTTTTGCATCAATCAATCCCGAAAAAAAATATAGGTTAGAAAAATCCGAACTGCTATCAAACAATCACAATTATTCATTAGCTAGCATACAATGAGAAACCAGAGTGAGTTATCTTTTCCTAACTAATGTAGGTAAGGGAGATAATTAAATTCTCTCCCTTCTGTCCTGGGGCTAAAAGGGAGACAAATTTATTATCTCCTTTACCTACATTGGTTAGGAAACAATAACTCACTCTGGTTTCTCATTACTGACAATTTTAGAGAAAAATTTTCCGAAATGATTAATATTTTTGTTTATATCAAATTGTTATTTTTTGATAAGGTAAAATATATCTATTTTTAGTTGCATTTGTAATATCAATACCATTCCTGTTGTACCATGAAACAACTGTTGACACAGATGAACACATCTATTGCCAGGAGGCGTGGCCTAACGAGACCTTGGGAAAAGTTATATTGATTATAGTAACTGGCACGAATTATGTTTTACCATTAACTATTATAGTAATATGTTACTATCAGATCTTACGTAATTTATGGAAAGGATACAGGCGAAAGGTTAGTATATGCAAAATCATAACATAACTCCATAATATGTATAATTACACCTTATATAAAATCTTGGATTCTGATTGGTTAATTGCCGGTGTATTTCTTGCATATCTTTGCAATTTAAATGAACTTTCCGTGGATAAACACGATTTCACGCTCTACCAGGGTATATGCAAAAGCATATATACACTTTTTACCCTTGACATACATTTTTACCCTCGCGAGCCGAAGCGCTCAAGCATTCATTTCAATAGTTCAAAAATTTAACACGACTTTATAAACGAACAAATAGGGGTATGTATCAAACTGGCATCATCTTTTAAGATATATTTTTTTAAATGAACGTATAGGAGTTGATAACTAACACCACTCAGAACACAAAAAGTCAGCAATGAAATAAAAACAATTAAATGGGCTAAGGCAAAATGTTAATAGTGATATATATCATTTCAGAAAAGTAGATCTGGTAATTCAGCAATATCTAGTGAATCACAGACAAGGAGAAAAAAGAGAATGACCCGGATGGTAGCTGTTATAATATTACTGTTTGCTACATTCTGGTTCCCGGCTCATGTGCTCAATATCTATACGAAACTTTATCCGGAATTTCCGAAAACCGAACCTATATATATTATCAAACTACTAGCACATACATTATCATATGCAAATTCTTGTGTCAATCCCTTCATCTACGCTTTTCTGAATGATAGATTTAAGAAATCATTTGTAAAAACATTCCCATCTATGAGTTATTGGTTTCCGTGCATGCGCAATATTATTGAAGAACTCGAACACACCCGCGTGACAAATATGGTAGATCAAGCTATCCAGGCCGGAGCAGACGATAACGATAATGACCACGTCGAAGAGAATTATAATCATATACAAATGCATAAAATGCAAGAAACATGTCTTCTGTAAAAGGAAAACAGTTTTAACCAATATAGTAGGACATTAAAACAACGTAGGTGCTAATAACAGTATTTCAGTAGTTTTTCAGTATAAATTCTAGGATGCTAAATTAGTAAAATTGCCAAAATAGTTTTACTTTTTTTGTAAGAGAGTACGAGTTATTTTTCCATTTGGTTCGTTTTAACAAATGTAGATATAAATTGAGTTGACTCTTGATGTTTAATTTTTGTGAGAATTTCGGAATTAATATGTACATGCAATACATAACCATTTATAATGCAATCAGACTTCATAAATGAGTTTTTCTGTGAAAAATAAATAAAAGTTGGTCTTGCTCAATTTCTAGTTTTCTCTACGACACAAATCATATCAGCTTGATTTACTTCGTCTTGCGTTTTATAGATGATGAAAAGCACTATATATTATCTATGGAAGTCTGTGGAATATTAAGCTGTGTTAAAGCGACATATTTTATTACTCAAGTGTGATGATAGTACTAGAACTGTCTTGTCGGTTTTCAGTATGTGCCACCTGCTAGGTTGCTAGGTTCGGGAGTTACACTTTAATTTTTGTAACAACCTGCCAGAAACAGAAAAAATAACTCAGATGGTCAGAATGCTGGAAGTATCAATAAAACGTAAATATAATTCATTATTAAAAAATATATGTTATCTGTAGTAAACTTTTCTGTCGCTGCTAAACGGGTATCAGATATAGCCAGTTCCACATTTTGCTATAATGGTTTACTTAAGCTGTACGTTCATATTCATCATGATGAGACAACTTCTATTCCACGTTTTCGGAAAAAAAATTATTGATAATTATAGATTGTAGGGCTCGCAAAATGTTAAAAAAATTTTTTTGTTTCTGTTTAACCCTGTTACACTTCATTTTTTTTTTAAATTCTTGATTTTTGATGGAAGGATTTTTGGAATGGCAGGGTTAGCGTTTGAATTCCATACAAATCACGCAATATCTTTCAAACGTTTTTCAAACCATTTGTACTCTATCAGAACATAGGTAAAATGACGTAGGGGGTACATATTAATTAAGAATTTAATGCTTCTTTTTGTAGTTTAATTGGGGTGTAAAAGCGTTGAATGAGGCACATTTTGTAAAAGGCCAACGCTTTTACAACCCTATGAAGGCCTATAATTACAACTTAAAGCAACGTTAAACATTTAATGTATTCAAATTATTTCGCAGGGATATTTCCTTTAAATTTGTAACGTTGTAACGGCATAAGTGATGCCATGGCGTTGTTGCCAATGTGTCAAGTTTTCATCGTGTAATGAAAAGTTGTTCATTTAAACCACATAATTCTTATCAGCCAATCATATTTTACGAATTCAGTGAAATTGATTTCAAATGTAATTATTGAAACAACAACCAAAACACGGTATTCAAAGGGAAGAAAAAGAAGTCGTCACATAGCCACCCAAATAGGGCATATGCGCACACTTTGTAGTACAAGTTATTAATCTTGGTCCAATAAGGAACTTTGTGCAAACATTTCACCGAAATAAAAAAATATTTTAACTAAACTATTTACTTCAAAATAGATAAACAACTCAAAAGAAGTATATATATATATATAGATTCTCCTTCAGGTATGAGTGACTTATGGAATTTCTCCACCCGAGATAGTTAAATTTTTGATTTTCAACACGCGAGCTTTTAGCGAGCTTGTAAAAATCTAAAATTTAACTATCGAGGGTGGAGAAATTCTATACCTCACGAGTAAATTGAAGGAGAATATGTTTCTCCTATGATTTTCAACAAAAATCTCAAGAAAATGCCGTTGCAATGCATTTTGTTAACATGATCGCCATTTCGGAACTTCTCTAGTTTATCTTTCAATAAACTGCGGGAATTACCATGCAGAGATTTAATCACCCGGAAGTGGTTAAAAATATTATGTATTTTTATCCCACCGATTAAACACGTCAAGATTAGGAGAAACTAGTATCCACTTGATCTCAGATACGAAACAGACGCATACAATTGTGGCGGAGTTTAAATAGTGTAGCGAGTACGCAAGACCCTCCATATGTGTGACATTAATTATAGGATACACACACAAAACAGACATACAGTAAAACTGAAATTACCTCAATTATTTTAGTACTTGTAAGAAACAAGTAAATATCAAGATCTAAATTTTGCAGTTAATGAGTGCGCGCGGTTCATCAAAAGCTGCTAACTCTACAGATCAAAGATCATAAGAAAAATGACTTATTTGCGTAAACTATAAATATTTTTCAACCTTTATTACACTGCAAAATAACTTGATAAGTACAGTGCAATTAACATGATAAATAGGCAAACCAGAAGTCTTGTAAAAACTGAAAACCAAATCATAACATCGATCGGATGAATGGATGGATGAATTATTGTCTAACATCCAGGGGCAGTTATTCAACGCTTATCGTACTTCCCTGGGTCTACAATGTATATCACCTTGTACAGCGCTCTCTAATCTCCGTATTAAGAAGTTATCATCGACAGCAGGACTTATCAGTGAAGTCATAATATGAGAGCATGACTTATTAGCGACGTCACAATGTGAGAGCAGAAGTTATCAAGCTTATCTCCAGGAGGACAACAAAGCGTAAAAGATGGCTTACAGGGGTGAATAAAATGTACAGAATTTGTACGATAAACAGATTATCGGGCTTTCTGCGTAAAGATATTGTAAAATATCAGCCGCTCGACACAATATTGTAACATAAAATTCCAAGTACAATACGTTAAGTTAAATTATAAATTGATCTTGTTTTTGAATGAAACTATTATTTGAACTTTTAACCTTTACTATATTTGATATAATTGCTCTTATCTGTTGACATGCTTTTGAATACACACAGTGTCCCAAGTCGAACATGGACAAGCTAATTACACTATATACTTCAAAGAATGACCGCTGTTAAACTAATATTGAATAAATCTCATAATATTAATTCTACGTGCGTCATTTTGTCACGTTATGTAAAAATTGTTTGGCCTGACCTAAATTCTACAGTATAAATAGGAAAGAAATCCTAGCTTTCTAAGCTTGGGAATTTTACTGTTATAGATGTTCCAGTAGTCTTTATTGGTGCTAGCCGATCCCGGCCTGCCTCTACCAGGTAGTGCCTCTACCGGCCTAATGCCTTCTACCAAATAATGCCATTATCAGGCTTGCCTTTACCAGGCATAGCAAAACCCAGCTTCACAACATCCAGAAACAGTTCCCCTACTTTTCATTTCATTTCATTTTGATTTTTTTTTATAAGAATTGGTGGAGACCGATAAAGCTAGCACCAAGGACCCTGTGAACCATCAACAGGAGCTACATATCTGGAACATCATGCGTAACATCATAAGGACTTAAAATTTTTAACATCATGACATCAAGTATATTGCAGTATGATACCGGACATTTGTTTGTTTTTGGATTTGATTTTTTTATATTGCGGACATTCCTTCTATTCCAGTATGCAGAATATTCATATACATATATATAAACATTCAACAGTGCGGACAAATTATCAATAATACTACCGCGGTATATTTACAAGTGACATTTTTCTTTTGGACATTTTATTTTGCATTGTTTGTAACATCTATGTTTTATTACATGTATATTGTTTGTTCTAAAACTGTAAGTATTGGCATCTAAAATTATTTAATGGGGAAATTTGAAGTTATAAAATGCGTACATTTCATATATATAATCAATTGTAAATAAGTAATAATTTTTTTAAATTTGCGTATTTTAAAATGGTAAATTTTCCCAATTGTCTAAATTAATTTTAAATCTAATAACATATTGCTAAAATATAAAAATAACTGTTTTGAATAGATTTCCAGGTAATTTGAACGCTCATTGTAATTCATGAATTAAGTTCAAATTATTTGTAACGTAAAAATTGTCTTTTGTACTAGGAAGTCACAACTGAAAAGATTGTATATTCTAGTGGTTGGAAAAAATTAACAAGATTAATACAACAATCATGGGAACAAGCACTGCCTTCAGATTGCCTTGTTTGCAATTACGAATACACAGACGCATGTTGTATGCTATGTGATAAAAAATGTGAATAATAGATATATAATGTGTGATGTACACAAAAGTTAACAATAGGCCAAAAATAACGTGACAAAAATATTTCCTAGGATAAGTTGTTACACTGGAATAAATTTATTTCAATATGTGAAATCAATTTTGCAATGTATTATTAGATCATAATGTAAAATTATTTTTCTTTTAAATAGCAAATTAAGGTATCATATCCCATCGTATCGTCCTTAAAACAAATAATAACATCAATAAATACATTTTGAAAATATATAAAAAAAGGGGAACATAAATAAGTATATATAAAAGTAATAATAATAAAAAAAATTAGCAAAATAATATAAAAAATATTCAGTTTTAACCCTTTGCTTTTATGATAATGGAATTTATGAAAAATGTTGTTTTAATGTTTTAGGCCGCATGCAACAAATTATTGCCTTTTATGCAGTTTTCATCAATTTCATTTATCATCTCTTCTAATCTTATATTTTGTTGGAAGTAATAAATAGGCAATAAATTAATTGTATTTCTATAATTAATTTGCATAAATAAGTCCTGTTTACAAACAAAATAATATACTTTAAAATATATCTATATTTTATTTTATGTCCGAACCTGGGACAGGTTCTGGTTAAAGGAGGAGCGACTATTGTAACATAAAATTCCAAGTACAATACGTTAAGTTAAATTATAAATTGTTCTTGTTTTTGAATGAAACTATTATTTGAACTTTTAAACTTTACTATATTTGATATAATTGCCCTTATCTGTTGACATATTTTGAATACACACAGTGCCCCAGGTCGAACATGGACAAGCTACTTAAACTATATATTTCAAAGAATGACCGCTGTTAAACTAATATTGACTAAATCTCATAATATTAATTCTACGTGCGTCATTTTGTCCCGTTATGTAAAAATTGTTTGGCCTGACCTAAATTCTACAGTATAAATAGGAAAGAAATCCTAGCTTTCTAAGCTTGGGAATTTTACTGTTATAGATGTTCCAGTAGTCTTTATTGGTGCTAGCCGATCCCGGCCTGCCTCTACCAGGTAGTGCCTCTACCGGCCTAATGCCTTCTACCAAATAATGCCATTATCAGGCTTGCCTTTACAAGGCATAGCAAAACCCAGCTTCACAACATCCAGAAACAGTTCCCCTACTTTTCATTTCATTTCATTTTGGTTTTTTATAAGAACAATATGAATCTTTTAGGCTCGTTCGCTGTGCTCACTCACTAAAAAGCTTCGTATTGTGGCTCGCGGCCGATATTTTACGATATCAATGTGCAGAAAAACTCTATAATCTATACTTATCATCCTTCCATGTGATTCTTTCAGCTTGTTGAGCAGCTCCGAAAAATTCGTATCAAGAAGCGCGTGCGCTGAGCAGGAGTTATCAACAGTCAGCAGGACTTATCAACAAATTGTCCCAACGTTTGGCAGCTTAGAACTTATTAAATTGCTTTCAAAATTGCAAAATATTAATAAATATATCAATATTTGGTGTTCCTTTTTTTATATTATGATGTTGTATATATTTAAATGAATGATGAAGAAATTTCTAAAAGTGACATCAACAAAATGTGTCTTTCCTCGATGCTGATAATGTCTGCTGGGACTTTTCGTTCTTTCCATTGCATTTCATTATTTGCGATTAAATCAAATTTTTAAACTTTATTTTTATATGTCCATATTTTCGCCTGAATTAGTTAAAAACGACTAAATGTTGTTTAACTATGTCGTCTCCTTGGTTAAATTTGAGTGATTATTTTACTTTGCGCATATTTTAGTCAGAAATTGTTTCGTGAATGGAGACGGACTGTGACGTCAGCGAGGTTGCAACTTTGAAAGCGGATGCTTTAGTTTCCCAGGAAATCATGAACAAAGATTTTCAGACTGATTTTGGTTTTTAAAACATGAAAATACACCTTAATGTCAGTTTTTATATCGTTTATACGATATTTTACATGAGCGTTCAGATTGGTATGGTAAACAACGTAACGGAAAACTTGTCGTTGTGATGAAGAATCCATACTTTTCCCACGAAAATATGGGAGAATTCAGAACGTTTTCAAATTTTACGTTTCAGATAAGTAATTAAGATGATAAAAATATTATCTGCATTTTGACAGCTAGATATCGTAAAATATCGCCCCGCTCGTCCCAATCGTCACTCGTCCCAAGCTTCATATTCTGGCTCAACGGGATGATATTTCACGATATCTAACTGTCAAAATGCAGATAATATATACATATCAGGACGAGAGCATGTTGATATGATATGAATATGAACCCTGCTTTGTACTGGATCGATACCCTGAACTGGATTTTTAACTTGCTACATATAGCTCACGAGGTAACAGTCCACAGGAAGACATATCACTCCATCCGGACACATTATACTGACATGAGCCGACCAGTCATTTGCTCTTACTCCCAGATGCCGCGTGCTTGGCGGAGAAGCAGCAAATGCCAGTTTTAATGTCTTTGGTTTGACCCGGCCGGAGATTGACCCCACAACCTTCCGCACTCGAGCCAAGCACGCTACCAATAGACCATTGAGGCGGTTGAACATCAATCGGACTCAATAAAATTACAGGAAATAGCTTAATGGTGTTAATCGAGTTCAAAAATCAATTTTTACTAAACAAAGCAATATTCAAACATTTAACAGTGATATTATATATTGCCCTTTTCCAATGACTTTTTACTAGAAGAGTAAAATTCTATGTTCGCATCATTAAATTTTACGACCTTGTTTACAATATTAGCATAAAAATTTGGGTGTGAAATGCTGTTTGAAATAAAGTTTCTGCATCTTCTAGCCATTATCTGACACTTAAATTTGTTCTGTTCTATTAAATATTGCGTGGAGTACGTGGCGAAAGTATTTAGAATTGATAATATAAAACTTTGCCGAAAACATATCCATGGTCTTTTAGGATTTTATTGCGTTGAGGCCTAGAGTTATTCTTTCACTTCAGTATATGTCCAGAAATTATGTGTTCTTTTGTGGTTATCTGTTAATCTTGTTCTCACTTCACAAATATTCATAGAACGACGTTATGTCAGAAGTTTGATCTGATTTCCACGCTTTTGTTCTCTTGATTTCATGTAACCCGTTTACATCGTAATCGTGCTAACGTTTGTAAAACTGGGACTAGAAGTTGCATATTCATGAATCAGTGGGATTATTGGATGACACAATTTACAGATTAAAACCTTAAACATGCTGTATCATCACTGATAATGGTTGAACAAATATACGATGAACTGTTTCTTGTCACATTTAACATGAATATTTCATATTCACCAAAAACTTACAAAAGAAAATTATATTTTTTAACATTAGTACCCAGTTAATCTAACATCAACGTCAGACGGCTTATTTACAAGTCGTTTTATTTTGGCAATATAAAAAAAAATTATTGAAAACATCAAGATAATGTGTTGAAATTTTCATTTGATAAATTTTCACTTTTTATGACAAAATATTTTAATGTTCAATATCATTACTTACAATAAGGTCGTTTTGACCCTTTGTCTTATGTTTGCTACAAACACGTACTTATGTTTGTTTTGAATCTGTGTTCTGGTTACGAACGGACCTATTCACAGGATATCATATTTTAAATGCTCCAAATTTGGATTTTTAATTAATTTATCCGACAAAACACTTGTAAATTAAAATATAAATTAAAATGGAAGAACATACTGCTATCATTACGTTTTTATCCACGACAGACGTTCAAGAAGCTAAAGATCTTACAATGCATCGCTAAAGAAATGAAAATCGTTGGAGGAATGGTATTTTCATGTACACAAGAAACCTGGACAAGACTCTGATAGCCGAACGTGGTATTTTCAATCAAGTTCTATCCAAGATTAATTCAGTACCACAGAGACCTTTCTTAATTTCTTATAAAACAGTTATCGCCTATCATCCTCATAGATTGTACATATCATCTATAGAAAACGAGATGAACTTTTATCGAATAATTCCTTTGTGCCTATTTACAAAAGAAAAATGATAATTGTTTTTTCTGAATGCCAGAAAACTTGATATCAATATCAACAAGGGGTTAAACTTCTTGGAAAAAAAAGGATTTTTCAAATTTCTTCAAGTGGTTTGTGACCAAATATAGCAAATACTGAGAGGTATCAATTTCTCTATCCAGAGATTTGTCATTTTATAGACAATCCTCTCTACAGTCATTTAGGTCACAATTAAAACATATTTCTGTTTCATTTACAAATATTCAGTGATACCAAGCGTTATGCCTTCTTAATTAAGTATATTCTGTCAAATTATGACTTGTAAACATTTTTGAAAGCTTACACAAAAACACAAGACGCCGTGTAATCAGATTCCATTGTTAAAATTATAAAAAATGTAAAGACCAGACCTATGTACTATATTCCTTTAAATTAACATTTTTTGTAGCATTAAAGGAGTAGAGCCACTAAGTGGTGTTTTCGGCTCTGTCTCAAAAACTTAAACTTTTTGATGTTTTTTCTGGTAAAAAGATCATTTTGGAAAATGCAAATTTTTATTGTCTATCAAATTATTTTTATGATTTTGAGGGAAAAATATGAAAATAACAATGAAAATATTACATGTATACTGATTTCATGGCTTATTACTTGTATACCGATTTCATGCTTGATTTATCTTACAGCTTTTTTCATGTTGGTTGTTCAAATAGTTTATGTACGTAAGTAGCCATGTGTCTTTTGGTGGATCTTCTTCATATGGTACACAATGTACGTACGCACGCACAGATTATACCCGATCATGATTCGAGAGGGCTATAGTACATTCAACAGAAAAATAACTATTGTCACTTTGCCTGCAATAAGTACTTTTTTATTACCTCCCATGCTATGTAATTTTACGAACCCATATTCAAGGGGGATGTAATTTTCCTTTAATTAATACAATTAATGTTAATTAAACATTAATTCTGATATGTTCATGTATTTATCAAAAATATTATTCCCCTTGAAAATATTTGCAAATAAAAGACATTATTATGTTTTTCTAGTATGTTTTTTCTAGTAATCAGTTCGCCTAATCGGTCGTCTGCTTCTAAGAAAAATGCGACACAAAAGTAAGATGTTTATGTACATATAATTTTGATGGCAAGTACACGCATATATAGAACTAGTAAATTAGGGATCGTGCACATAATCAATACATCCGTAACTTTAATTATCGGGAATTGTTTAAAAAATGATGGAATGTTAAAATGTAATAGGATATTGTTGTAATAGAATTATAGAATTCTAAAAACTTTCAAGGAGACTTAATTTATGGCACACGGAGGTATAAATTTCTAGTTTTAGGTAGAGAAGAGGCTTATTTTGTGAAGAACCACTCTGATTCTTACAAAAAGTACATGTATTCTGAAAATGAAATTACAAACAAGTTAGATTTCCTCATAGACAACATATTTGTTGAAATTTCAATAAACAATAAACATTCCAATGGTAACCAACTGTGCTCCTCCCCTCGCCGATCTGTTTCTGTACTCATGTGAAGCGGACTTCATGGGCTACTACGTGAAAACAGAAAGAAACTAGCCCAAACATTTAATTTAACTTTTCGTTATATAGATGGCGCGTTAGATAACGACAAATTCCAAACAATCTCAATCTACATCTCATATACCCCAGTGAGCTTGAAATTAAGGATACTAAAATGCATCGAAGTCCGCTTCATATTTGGATTTGTTTCTTGAAAAAGACAATGAGGAACATTTGAAGATAAAACTTTATGACAAACGTGATGACTTCGACTTCCTTATTGTTAACTTTCTCTTCTTGAGTAGCAATATACCAGCATCGCCTGCATATGGCGTCTACGTTTCTCAGTTTATCCGATATTCAAGGGCATGGGAGAGTTATCATGACTTTCAAAAAAGAGGATTACTGCTGTCACAAAAGTTTCTTAACCACGGTTTTATCAGGGATAAGTTGATGTCATCACTTAGGAAATTTTACGGTCGACATCACGAATTGATTGACCGTTACAGTGTTCCAATATCTAAGATGCTGTTGGACCTGTTACCAATGTAGTAACATTCATGTACATCCACCGATTTGTTACTACCAACGGATTGACTTTGTTGAACTTCAAGACGGGTGCCATATACGAAGCAGGAACTGCTTACCCTTCCGGAGCACCTGAGTTCACTCCTGGTTTTTATAGGAGTTCGTGTTGTTGATTTTCAGTTTTCAGTGTTTATTTGTTGTGCAAGTGGTTGTTAATTTGTCTTCCCGGGTTTGTCTGTCTAATGGATTGCGGGTTTTTTTTTTTTTTTTGTTTGCTCCTTGAATGTGAGGGTTTTAAGTTTTAAAGTCGTGAAATCCAGTCAAATAAACTCACACTTTTACATCTTACTGACGCGGAGTCTTTAAACGATTTACATCAAAACAAAAATACTGTAATATGCCGAAGTGTAACTAATTTAAGTCAAATTTTTTCTATTTAAAGTGAATTCTGTAATACAAATATAAGTATGGTCTTCTATCCATATATTTTTAGTTGACTTTCCGTATTCGATTCGATAATTACGCAATTAAGTCAGGAAGAAAAACGAGTTTCTGATATTTGATTTTCATAGTACATGTATTTCTATAAGCCGCCACGCGTCACCCGCGTCTTTTTTCGCGAAATACTTTTCTAAGAATAAAATCTTTAATTTGAAGTAAAAAAATTGTGGGCGAGGCCCTGCGCCTCAAATGTCAAAATGCAAAAGAAATATTGACAAAATTGAACGGAAAGATATCTTTAACAACGTGTGCTCGTACGATCTTGGATACGAATTTAATTCCGCTTTCAAAGTGTTAATTATAGTGCATTGTACAATTTATATACGAAACATTTCATAAACAAGGCGAATTTAAAATTTACCGATTTACAGGGCCGATTTTGATGTTCGTGGCTCTACTTCTTTATAATTATTAATGATATGTCAATCTCAAATCGAAACACTAGCAGCTGAGCTTGGGATACCTAAAATAATTATAAAAGTACATACATATACACTGTATACTATTAAATATGTACATCTGGGTGGATTATAGAAAACATAACAGGAAAATGCTCCAAACATTTACATAAATAGTTAAAATAAAACTAATAAAAATCAATGAAACACATACCAATGACCTACATCTATTACATGGTTTTATACAAACTCAAAAAGAGGCGAAATACAATCACAAATATAATATATATATATATTATATTATATATAATAGAGATATTGTCTTGTAAGCGATAACATAGCATTAGATTACCAGATAGGATACATTTTGTAATTGAAATTCAGCGACAAGGAAGAAGACATGAAAAAAATATGGAATCCTAATAAAGTACAGATGTAAAAGTTAATGAATAAGCGAATCAAGTTTTCAGAAGGGATTTTCATAGCCATTTCCATTTACCTAAAAATTCTGTTGAAAAGTACAACGTTGATTTTAGACGTCAAAACAACAGTTGGAATTAAATTATAAGGATAGACTGTAATTTTGTTTTCAGTCTATTCGAAATAAACTCAATCCACATCGTGCACACTTTCAAATAAACTGCTACGAGGGTTATTTAGTGTGCACCACGTGATTGAGGTTATTTTTTCATAGACTGAAAAAAAATTACAGTCAATCGTTAAATAAAGAAACATTATCACATTCCTGTAAAATTTTCATGTTATAGGTATATCGATTGTATATTTGAAATGGTACAGTGTGCAAACCATGATGTTACGCATTAATGAAGAATTCCCTTGATTTGAATAGGTAAAATGAGCAGAATGAGCATTGTTTTCAGTATAAAGAAAACTGAATTGTTTTAATGGACAATTTAAACAGAAAAAAACATTCCACATAATAATAATTATTCTGTTTGTTGCGTACAGCATGCAAAAAATGCAACCTCATTTTCGTCACCTCGGCTACTTTTCACGCTGAGTGTCTATTCTATACACAACATTTTATAAAATTTCGGCAAAAGAATATCGAAGACACAAAACAATGGGAAAGGTCCGTGAATTCGAAACCCGAAGAAAAGATAAAGTCACGAGAATAGAACATAACAATCAAATGCCACATGGAGGTATATGTATAACAAAAAGAATAAAAAAAACAAAATAAACTAAACAAATAAAAAGAACAAAACAACACAGAAACTAAATTACTAGCAATGTGAACTGCCACTAAAAGTGACATCAGGTGCTCCGTAAGGGTAACCATGTCAGAGTGAACTGTGTGCAGTGGAAATTGTTTGTCATCAATTATGAATATTGCTGCTGGTTTTGTTTTGATTCAAATTATAATGTTAGTTGAAGCAAACTAAGCAGAGATGATTGTTGCAAGTTTTTATAGTTGGTCACCCTAAGGCCTTGAGTACGACAGGGTAACGATTTTTCTATAATCCCTGTGTGTTATTGTAGTGTAGCTTAGTACGACGGAAGAAGCGTTATATTGACTTGTTTAATAATAATAATATTTTATTGCCATAAAACATATAAAACTAATGTCTGTGACAAGCATGATACAAACAAACAGTACAGTTAGTGCAAGTTTATATATATACAAAAAGTTATAATCATAAAAGTACATGATTAGATTAAGAGCCAATAATGAAAGAAATTGACAACAACGAAGTGAAAGTAACTTTTGAAAAAAATTCAATGCCATAAAAATAAAATCGAAATGCAAAGAATAGAATAATTTTGTTACAAACATTCATGGGCCATTCTGGCATACATTACATTCAATAAATAAATAAATAAATAAATATATAAATAAATTCTGATTTACATATATCTGACATGAATTAAATCAATAATATACAATATAAAACATGCAAGCTACGTACGCATGTGCAAAGAATAAGACCCACGAGTTGAGACAGATTTGTAATGTGCCAGGCAATGTCTGCAGGAAGACATGGTACCCCACCCATATTCGATTTCGTTGCTCTTATTCTAAAAAGCCCTATATTTGACGGAGAAGTATTAAATCCCATTTTTTATTCGTTTGTTTGACCCCGTTGGAATATAAACCATGATCTCTGCACTAAAGACGAGTACGATAACCACGAGACCATAGAGGCTGCCATGATGTCACCGAGAAATTAAAGGATAAACGCACAATTTGGGATCCTAAAAATGCTAAAAGAAACGAAGATATCTGGTATTGGTAAATTATTACAATCAATTAATGCTTAATGACGACTGTAAAATGTCCGCAATGATGATATTTTACAAAAATCCTTAGGATGGATGGATGGATAGATGAATTATTGTTTAACGTCCAGTGGCAACCAGGTGCATATCAGGACGAGAACATGTTGATATGATAATGAATATGATATCCCCTGCTTTTTACTAGACCGACACGGTAAGTCGGATTTTTAATGTGCTAGCTCACGAGGTAACTGTCCGCACCTCACTCGGACACATTATATTGACTCCGAGCCGACCAGTCTTTGCTCTTACTCCTAGATGCCGCGTGCTTGGCGGAGAAGCAGCAAATACCAATTTTAATGTCTTTGGTTTGACCCAGCCGGGGATCGAACCCGCGACCTTCCGCACTCGGGGCGAGCACGCTACCACGAGACCACCGAGGCAGTTCCAAAAATCCTTAGGACAACATTGTAGATTTCCATACCTTATACACTTTTGTACGTAAAGTTATCTAATCCAATGGTAGGAAAATAGATTGATAAAAAACAATTGTTTTCTTTCATATGCTTAAGGTTAATTAGCATATCTACATATTGTGTAGCAAGGATTAATTGCGTATTCTTTTCAAATTCAAGCTGATTGTATCAATTTATATGCAATTTATTAGACAACGTAGACGAATTTATTCAATAAGACTTACAGTTACAGCAGGTTATTGATTAATTAAATTCAAAATTAAACTTTTATTTACCAGTTTTAGCGTCTTAAAAGTACTATAAACCAGGAATCTGCGTTTCAGTTTTTAATAAAAGAAAATATTTAAGGTAAATGTCGGCTAGTACATGTACCTATCTTTGATTTTTTTTTTTTATAAAATTCAAGATTGAGATCTATTTTCGCTAAATATTTTATATGTTTTTTTTAATAAGATTTCAGCCATTGGCACAGTTACATGTACTTACGTAAGTAATTACCGCTTCGAACAAACTCTTCGAAAATATTAAAAATGGAAACAAAATGATTTCAAACTTAATAAAACAGAAAGTCGAGTAATTAATTCTAATTTTAAATGCATTAATTAATGTTCGGGATTCTGTATGTTGGGTGGCGTTCATTGATTGATGGGTATGTCCTTAATGGCTATATATAAAAAATACGTACAACGTACATTTTTTTTTAATTGTTGGTAATTGAAAATTTGAATATTGTAAATTATTCCGGCTATTTTGACAGACCATTAGATCTTGAAAATAATTTTAAAAGATACATTTGTACATTAGTTAAGAATTACCACACTACATATGTTACATTAATCATTGCTTTGGAGAGTGGAGAGTTGAAGAAATCAGGAAGGAAAAATGAGGGTTGTGAATGAACTTTTTTTATTTTTCGACATTTTGGAACCTTAACAACTTCACTTTTCATTTTACAAAAGACTTCAGAAGAAAGATGTAGGTACTTGACGATGAGAAAACAAGGAGTTATAAGTCACATGGGTGTACAACTTATTCTCATGTCACCAGAGGTTGTGATATGATCGCTAGTTTAAAAACATAGGTAGAAAATCGCTTTATTAAATCAAAACCATCGACACTGTAAAAAAAACATCAACTTTCCCGGATTGTATTGAAAAAATTGCTTGTAGATATAAAACAACCACATGATTGCCATAAAAATAAGTTTTAAGTTTTACAAAACTAAATATTATATGTACATATAATCTTTCTGATTATTTGGTTTGTTTTTTCTAGAATCCTTTCTTTTGTAAAACGTTTTTTCTGTCATGGCGGCCTTTCTCACTTCCTATCAATTTCTCTGAATTTCTTCGGTCTACAATGAGAGAAAAGTTACCATTTACACAGAAAGATGTATGATAAGGGAATTCCACCGGAAGTTTCCCTCATCAATCCGAAATATCACATTTGTATTGTCAGACACCACGCATTCCGCGGCTCGGACAGAAAAAATGTGACTCCTCAGGTGGAATCCCCCTATCTTAAGTCTCTGTGTGAAAGATAGTTATAACTTCAACTCTTTTTCGTGTGGCAAGGTTATTTGTGTTATAGTTTTCGTGCTTCATAATTTTTCCCTTAATATACTAATGTTATACAGAATCTATAATAACAGATTGTTTTGCATGAATATGTTCTTAGATAATGGACAAACAATTAACGTGGTAATTTTTGTCTCTAGTAATTGCTTTATAATGTGATGTTTGCGTGGATGCATATTTATTAACCACCTTAACCATTCTTCAAGTCCTGTAAACATTATTATACTTACAACTGAAAGTCCTTGGCGTAAGCATGATTCCTTAAAAGTTTATTGTACCAACGATTGATTTGTAGTTCAAGCTTACGATAAATAATGATATATAGATTAATTCAGCCAATAAAACTACTGAAAAGTGCTAGAGAGACAGTTTATTCTTTGTTTAGCAATGTCAGTAAACACTAGGGGCGCCACTGGGCGGAAACTACAGTTTGTTTACAGTATACTGGTCCCACAATAGGCTGGAATCCAGTTTTCAAATAACTTCCCCCAAAAGAGCTCCACCTGGCGTTTACTGACATTGCTACTTTGATGATATATTAGGCCATTTATTTTTAATTAGTTGGTTTACGGATCCGCCGACCCGATTTTGCCGATTTGAAGAAAAAAAAATAAAATTGAAAATTTTGTTTTTTTTCTTACCGCCGACCCTCTGAAATCAGCCATCCCAAAAATAAAAATGAATTAAAATCCTTTTTGCATCAAAATTTCATAAAAGATTATATTTCAATTCGTCTAAAAATAGATTATCCATCAATAAAATACTTGTAAACATGATCCCCCCCCAGAAAATCTATTTATAGACGTTAGTTGATGCCAATTTCCGAAACACGTTTTATGAAACGAATTTCTTAATAGAATCAATGCGGCTTTTAAGTTCGTTTTGTATGAATATTTTGATTCCGTAAGATATCGAATCCACTCATTTTAAGTTGTCGTAGTTGACGAGTCGGATCCCTTAAAAGGAAACGGTCTACTGAACAACACCTTTCAAGATAGATGTTCTGACATTTGGGTTTCAAAAGAGAGAATTAACTGATCTTTTGCAACCTTTGTATATTTGGCTATATAACCAAGATTGTTCAAAAGTACATGATTTTCCCTATTTTTTTTCTTTTTTTTCTCGACCGACCGACCTATTTTTTTTTTTTAAAAATCCGTAAACCAATTAATTAAAAATAAAAGGCCTAATCTTAGTCTAAGAAAACAACAAGTGACGGTTGCTCTGGAAAAGTAAATATGACCTGTTTCTTTAACGGTATGAAATGTACTTAGAGATATTTTTGCAATACAATCAAGGCATGCAACATGTATTTGAGCTAATCTCAATGTGTGCTTTATCTTATCAAAAGAAGCAGCGAATTGGAATGAAGACAATAAGTAGGGTTCAACTGCGACCATTCATTGTTTGTTACACTTATTAACTGCATATTATAAACTTATCATTCTCCTCATTACATACTGTCAAACCCCGAAAAAGGAGCTTTGTACAACACAAATGATCTCACATGTGGTGGTTTCTTAAAGGAAGTATTATACGTAATCCGTATACCAGACAGTCAACCGGAAGTTAATTTAATGTCATAATATTGTATACTCCCAATATTTACCTTATCGGTCTATCAAGAAAGCAGATAATACAACGGGAAGTGAATAATGGATAAGGTGGAGGTTTGGGCGCCAATAAAACCGGTTTAAGCCCATCAATGTTGAATGTCTGTACCAAATCAGACTATCCTGTTTTGTCCTCTTTTATTTTACATTTTCTCCTGTGGCTCTGTGTGTCGGATGGCGTTTATTGAATTATTTGTTATTGTTGACCTTTCCTATTATCCATTTTGTTGTTTATTGGTATTATGGTATAGGTATAAAATTTTTTAAAAAGAGTCTCTTATATTATTTTGATACTGTACAACTATTTAAAGTATACAAAAAAGAGAAAATTCGCAGAGTTCTCTCAATAATATATACATGGGAATATATGTGAAATGTAAGGATCATTGCCACAAATTGCCCATAGTAATGAAGGAGACAGTAAATTTGGAGAGTGTCTAGGGAACGCATACCCACCCACATCAGATTGATTGATTGATCATTGTTTAAAGCTCTGTGGCAGCCCCTGATTAGATTGATGTTGATTACAAACAGATAGTATTTAAAACCAATCAACTATTTACATATAATAAAATTCGTTGATACCAATTTTGATGCACAGGATGTGCAAATTTCATCGATTTACGACTCATCAGTTGTGCTCAAGGCCTAAAATGTTGAAAACCAAAACAACAATCCAAAAGTTTGAAGAGAAAATTCAAAATACCAAAATGATCAAAAGAGGTAAAGCTAAAGGCATCTAAGGACAGAGTTATACACGAGGGAGATACTCCTTAGTTTTCACAAATTTCACAATTTTGTCACAGTAAATTTCAAGTATCAATTTTGGCTAGTATCGAAATTCTAGCAACTGAGCTGGGGATACCCTCGAAGACTAGGAGTGCACCAGCAAAGGCATCGACTCAGTATTAAAAATAAAATTCGTTAAATATGAAATATTTAAGGAGAGAATAAACGATAAAACAATATGAGACAAAATTTCAATACACATAACAATATATAACTTTGCAAAACAATATCATAGACACACTCTAGGTAAATATTAGCGATAAAATTTAGAATTATGGATCATATAACAAATTTAAAATTATGGATAAGGACTATATTGAAGAACACAGTCAGACAGAATATATTCTTGAATACAGTCAGACGTCCTTCAAATATTGTAAATTTACGGTTGCCAGCAACCTTCGTAAATAAGACTATAAATTATACCATTTTTAACAAGGATTGATGAGCCACTAGCAGCTCTTTTATCTTTTTTAGATCGAGTTCTGTAAAGTGAGTAATTTGTAATATTAAAGATATCATTTTCTTTCAAGTGAGTTTCCGGTGGACAGAAGGCAACAGGAAGGAAAGCTTGTACAAGTAATGATAACTCTATTCAATTAATTTTCAAACCCCGATAATTGCACTGTATTAAGGGTGCTCGGATTGGGGAATAATATTTTCTGGTTTATTCTTGCAAACAGCCTCTTTGTCTACCATCGGAAACTCTGGAGTCTCTGACTGAGTTTGAAGCCATATGGATCATTTATTTGGATTTACCTATTGATGAGGGTTGAGCACCTTTGGTTTGAAGATGTGGATGGTTTTTCCAGAAGCGTTGGATTTGTTTGATTATTGATTGGTGTTGATTGGACAAAAGTATCAGATGTTTGTGAAGAGTTTGGTGTGGATGGTTTTAGTTGAAAGGGTTTCTCTTTTAACGGGTTTCTTTGAAGTACAGGCATTTGAAGTTCTGTTCCATTAGTGTATTCAGATTGGGTTGCAAATAATCTTTTAGTTCTGGTAGAATTAATTTTGTCAGCATAAGATGTGGCTGGAACTGAGTTATTCCAGGCAAACACCTGTTTTTTTTTAGCTTCTTGATAGCTTACCTCCTATATTAGAATTAGCCAAATGATTCAATCCGCAGTTTACACATTTAATTGTACCGTCACAATCAAAGCCGAGAACACATTGACATATTTTCCGTGCCACGACATGAATTCCGACCGTGTCCAAATTTCCGACATTTGAAATACCGGATAGGGTTCGGCACGTATTTGTCAACTATTTCTCAAGGTGCGTACTTATGTATACGTGTTCCGGTACATTGGTAAGGTCAAAAGTAATGAGGTAAGTATTCAGTTTTACAATTTTGTCTTCAGATTGTTTTTTAAACCTTTTTACATTGGATACATTTTGAGATTGCAGTTCTCCCGGAATTTATTCTTATGAGTTTTTTGTCTGTCTCGAATAACTTACATATAAGAGTTGAGTATTCGGTATGGACTTGCAGTGATTTCAACATCAGCGATATGTATAAGAGAAAGGAGTTTTTTTTTATTGCTGCAGTCTACTGCATTCAAATAGCAGACTGCCACTTCTCATTTAAGAAAATCTATTTACAAGTCCTGCACAGCCTTGTGGTGTTTTATGTAGTACAAAAGGAAATATTTTAGTCAAAAGCTTTTCAGAGTTCTTACTTGATAAAACTAAAAATATTGAGAATTTGTCAGATTGTATTTGGCAGTTTAGTCATGTGTTTCTCATCGTCATTATAGTTATATTTTCCGTTTGAAGGTGTTGGTTTTGGGGGTGTTTCAGTAATTTCCATTGCGATTTCTTACGATTCATTACCCTTGCTCCCTGCCTACCTCGGGGCAGCACCAAAACAATGTACGTCTGTCGAATTTGCGACAAGCAACAGGAATACAAAGATAATATACTCGCACAGAGTACTACTTTTTACGGGCGCAAGCCTCATGCCAGGGGTTACTAGGCGAGACAACCGCCCGAAGTAACATCTCCACGATTGACCCATGAGCCACTGCCTTCTTGAACCCAACCTATGTAAATGGCAGTATTATTGTACATTTTTCAAACAGGTCATGTTCAAGGGCTTGGCGAGACCACCTGATTGATCAAGGCCATCCGACCGCAAGTTTCAGATAAAGTAAGGGCCAACGTGGCGTGTTTCCGTCACGAGGATCCCGTCCTTTATGCACACGGCAAACCTGTTGCCTCATTAGAGGAGGAAGCCTTGCCCCATGAGCCACTGCCTTCTTCGCGTTTCCGACAGTGGTTATCTTACAAGACCCTGGAACCCAAACATCAACCTATACCATACATGCATATCCCCCATCCTATCCCATTGTATGTAGGTATCATAGAGGGTTTATTTGGATCTTTTCAAACAAGCTCGAGAAAACAGCAGAGGGCAAAACATGAGCAGTTTTGGCTGGACAGGGGTCATCCAGCCATTCATGAGCTGGGTGTGTAAAAAATTTGTACAAATAAACCAAATATAAAAACCAAACATTTTATTTAAGGACAATTTTAATTGGAATTAGAAAAAGAAGTAACCATATTGAATCAAAAAGATTAAATCTTATATTTAAGAATATGTAAATAAAAATTAGAATAATAAATAAAAAATAAATAAAATGCATCATACAAAAGTAAAGATTTTTTACCTTTTGAGATTTGTGACCCATAAGCCAACACCAATCCTGTTATAAGGGAATTTTGAATTTCAATTATAAAATTTGGAAAAAAAAGATGTATATTTTTGCTTTGTATAAGGGATTGATGTGACCAGCTGATTGACCGAATCCATTCAGCCTCCCGTCTAGGTGAAGGTTGCGTTCCAGATTTGATCGGAACCTTTTATCCGGCTATCCAGGAACACTCTCTATTACCGAAACGGGTCACCGCACACGGCAAACGTGCAGCCTCTTTAAGTGCCTCTTACGCCAAGCTGTGGGCCTATTCTATTTGTGTCCCCGGGACCTATACGGGCGCCCACACACAAGAGCTGAGTATATCAATGCGCAAGACGTTATTCTGAGACAACCCAAAAATTACTTGGCCTCCTGACTATATAGCTATAGGATTATTTTACATTTCCCACCGGGAAGAATTGTATTCCAAAGTAATGCATATGGAATCATTTGTAGCCACTCTGTACTAGTTGTCCTTAAATGAAATAAACTGTAACGGCTTGTTTTTTTTTAATAATACAATTTAATTTATCTATCTATATATTAAAAAAATGTATTTATTTTATAAATTGTTTTTGCTCGAACGTTGAAGGTGGAATTGGCGGCTTCAGATTTTGTGCTGTCTTGTTCTTATTCTCTTTGGTTAACTATGTTTTTCACTTCTTTAGTTGTGTCTTTGGATTTAGGTTTATCGGAATACGCCGACTGTCTTATTGCTTCTATCGGAATTCTTTTTTGGGATTTATTACAAGGAAAATTCCAGTGTCTACCGATGTACAGCGATGCTGTTTCATTTAATTCCTAAATTAAACATAAACTATCATAATAATTAAACCTTTAGCTTTAAAGAGTTAAACATTCTTTAATAAGACACTTTAACAAATAAATTTGTCTTTATTGCTAAACTCTAAAAGGGAAATAGGTATTTTTCAATCATTAGAACGGTTAAACAGGACAATAACCAGGATGCTTCTTTAATCTCTTCTTAGTGCTTTTCCGTTTTCTAACATGAAAATCTCGTGCACTATTAAACCACTTGAACTAAAAGTGTAGCTTAACAAAAATAAAAATTACAAATAAATTTAATTTTTTTTGTCATGTCTATTTCAGTTCTTTTGGCATTCCTTCTATTATAAGGAAATGAATTCATATAAATGACTTTTGTATCTTAGATTATATCATCTATTACGCAGTTTGTAAGACTTCAGGCAAAATGAGAAAAAATCTAGAGTATAGTGCGTGTATTTCCTGTTACATCCATATACCGAAAGAAATCAAAAGAAGATTATACTGCAGACAGTAACTAAAACTCCGTCTACTTAAATCTTCCAGTTTAGTTCTGAAATTATATAGAGGGAGAAAATACACAGACAGTCTAGACTATGGAACATTATATAAAACAAAGTTATTTTGGCTTCCGTTACATGAATCACACTGTATATACAAGACGTTATTCTGGGTTTCATAAAGCATTAACTAAATGAACTTTCATGTCCGCTTTAGACATATGTTAGATGCTAAATGATGTTATAATACCAATTCTATGGATAGCCAAAACAATTGAATTATTTTCAGAACGAGTAATAACACGGTAGCCAAATTTAAGCAAATCAACTCATTCTGAGGAAGTTGTAATCCTACTTTTAACAGAAACCTACAATTCACCAATGAAAAGTTTCAAGGGATACATGTTTTTTATATGGAAACTTACAATTCATTGCAATCTCGCTTCCTGTGTTGAAGGATATACAGCGACATTTTTCGGTACTCTCGGGAGTCCTTTTTAATAATGTAGTAACAATGATATTTTTTTCATACACTGTATCTCTCACCGCTCATAAACATATCATAAATGCAGTTGAAGTTATATTCCAGCCCATTGCAACTGATATTTCCACTAATTTTGTATTTAGCTCAATCGTGAGATCTTAAGTCGATAATGGAACAACTAAAATACCTAATTAAATGTTGTCAAATATATTATGTAATTTATTGTTCTTCCAAAATACACTCTGTCGAAAACATTTTATAAGTCGGGGGTAATGTATGCTTTTTCCATCATTCGAAATTCTTTGTTTAAATTACAAACTGTATCTGACACTAATGGTACAAATCCTGTACGTTTGTTTATATTGACCTTTTGCGATTTCACAATCGCGTTGCGTTGCAAGTACAGACTAACCAGATAAGTCAGTTTATTTGTAGAAATATATATACATTTATCATAAATGCGCAACAAAAAATGATGTCAGATTAGTTTTAATTTATTTTAAAAAAAAATTGTTATGGCTTCCAGGTTTTTGATTGTTTCAAGCCCTTGTCACACGTAGTATTGCCAGCTTATTGCTACAATCAGCACTGGCGCAAATGCATATATTTTTATATAATAACTGAAATTAATATTAATTTTAACTTTTTTATTTGCAAATTACACCCATTATGCGTCAAGAAAATACAAACAAAACATTAAACAATGAAGAAAACACATATTACGGTTTATAAACACATACAAAAGATGGTTCAATTATATATAAAACATTAGGTTGACTTTTTGACCGATGTGGACCCTATTTAAATTAAACAAGTTACACTTTCCTTGCCTTGTTTCGATCATTTTATTTAGTTGGTCTATACAGTTGTCCTTTTATTGTTATTTTTATGAAAACTGTCTATTTATATTTAACTCCATGATGGGGTATCAATAAATTCTCTTAAAGAGTGTCAGTTTTGACTACCTGATAAGATACCAATTAATCCTACTTGGGATAGCAATGTCAGTAAACACTAGGGGCGATACTGGGCGGAAAACACAGTTTGCTTACAGTATAATGGTCCCAAAATAGGCTGGTAAAGGTTGTAAAGAAGCGGAATCCAGTTTTCAGATAACTTCCCCCAAAACAGCTCCACTTGGCGTTTACTGACATTGCTACTTGGGAGTGTCAGTTTTGACCATTTCCTATAACAGAGTGATAGTATACGACGAGCAGCTATGAGAGCCTTGGCTAGTTTTGCAGTAATAACGAGCACCTTTTGATCCTGTTATCTAAGCATCTCTAGCTATCGGTCACATTGTTGGTAATCATACTATATTGGCGTTTATATTGTGTAGGGCAAACCAAAGGGTAAAGATAAGGGGGCGGTTTAGGTATCAATAAAACCTGTTGTTTAGATGTTTGTGTTTATTGGATGACATTAATTGATTATAATGTTAGTGTTGACATTGTTTACAGATAAATTATATCCTAGGATAGAGATAGCGATAAATAATAATAATAATAATGAACTTTGTTGTCATATAAGCAAGATAAGCTTGTGACAAATACAAAATAAAAAAATAATAGCTACACAAAATAAAATGTACCGAGACAAGCAAAAACAACTTAAGAGCTCCCTGTCCTGAGTTTCAAAGACTTAATAAAGGATCCTGTTCTTTTTAATTGATGTAGATTAGGGGGGCTTTCAGTATCGATGAGATTTGGAAATTTAGGATTTTCCATAACTATATCATTCAAAAGATAATTAAATTAAATTTTGTTATGTTGATATTATAGAAAATGTTTTAGAATGTCACGAGAAAAAAATCTGTAGCGTCAATAGTCATATATCTTCTTTCTAACTCATATTTATGGTTTCGACTGACTCTTGCACAACCTCTCTTTTTGGAAGAAAGTTTATGGACCTTGGGGACACACTCGGTGCTGAAGGTTGTACGGCGAACCATTGCTTTAATTTTTTAGATTCCGTTGTGCACTTTTCTGTAGATTTAAACCCAATTCCTCCGTCCATTCACGTCAAGCACACTTTATAATCTGTTATTTGACTTCGACATTTAACACAATTATAATCGTCATACTCTAAGCTTAAAAGCAAAACCGGAAAATTAAACAAATAAATAAGTCTTTATTTTATACTTAGCTTTTTTTTGCTTTCATTAGAACAGTTAAACGGGACAATGACCATGATATTGGGTTTTAAATTCTGTGTTCTCTTCCTTTGCTTTACATGAAAATCCCTCCGGTTAATAGAATGTTAAAACCAATTAGCTTAAAGAATACACAAATGTACCGGTATTGAAATATTCTAGAACAGTCTGAGATATTAAATTCAATAAATACTTACAGTAAATTCAACCGTGTCCTTTTATCAAATCGGCGATAATTTGTTGAAGCGGTCTAATTCTAATATTTTAATGCAACAATTATTATTTTTTATTTGTTGTTTTTTGGCTACTGCTATCAAGCACAATTTTTATTAGAAGATTAATAATACCTTACCACGCAATTACACATTTTTACACATTCCCCCGTTACCACGCAACTATACATGTCTACACATCATAGTAAAATGCGTTTCTTACCTTTTTTTTGACCAATTTGACCACCGAAATAAATGATAAAACTTCCTTGATAAATATTGAATGCGTATGTATATTTTCCTGCAGGGGCGGGTCCAGGTGAGGGCGTAATGGGCGTACGCCCCCTCTTTTAAAAAAAAATGGAGAGAATTCGGCATAAAAAATATCAAACCCTGACACTTTAACTATAAAATATACATGCTCCAAGTCAGGAACCGTTACATTAGTGCATATCACAATTATTTTATGTTTTTTAGCAAAAAAATGGTCAAAAAAAATTTTCGCCTCGCTCCGCTCGGTCAAAGTTTTAATATACGCCCCCCTTTCAAATATCCTGGAAACGCCCCTATAATAGTTCGTGGTATTTGACTGTAGTTTGGTTGCAGACGACAGATACAATAAAATAGGGAAACAAAATGTCTGCCGAAATTTGACACAAAACATGTCGGACACGGAGAGCGATTTTTCCGATGATAATCAACAAAACAACCGAATTGCAAGTGATGACCAATGGCCAAATGATAGATCATCAGATCCAAGCAGTGCAAATGGCTCTCCTGACATTTCTCCGCTCCCATGCAACAGATGACGAAATGGACGACAATGATGATGTTTTCGATTATGTACCTAACTGGGCTGAAACATAAGAGCAAATTGACATTTGCCCATTTATAGAGAACACTGGCCCCTCTCATGATCCTGCCCCTGAGACCAGAGTAGTATATGCGCACAGTTCAGTTAGTATTTGTGGTGGTGGTGGTGGTGGTGGGGCCGGAAGTGACGTCACCGGAACCGGAAATGACGTCACCGGAAGTCATGTGACCAGAACCGGAAGTACCCGGAAGTGGTTTGCGCGCATGCGCAACCGGAAGTAGTGGATTTTCCCGCCATTTCTTTCCGGAAGTGACGTAAGTCACGGACCAGGATGTGCCATGCTTGACCAGATTGAATTATCTCCCTTTTCCCGCACTTCTCGGTCGTCTCTGGATCTTTCATCGGTCTGATACCCTCACTGTTATGTCGAAGTCCGAGAGTATACGAAGTACACTATTGGATTATCTCCCCTTATCCCGCTCTTTTCATTTGGGGGTATTTTCTGTGAGGACCAAAGGTAGGATTGGATTATGTCCCCTTACCTGCAAGTGATGCTTGTCACCATTAGATCAATGGAGGGATGTCCTTAGCAACCGCCTTAGCAACGGCGGTCCATTTCATTGCATTCACTTAGTTTCTCTTCTCTTGCTCCGTGCTGCTCATCGCTGCTCTTCTCTTGCTCATTGCTGCTCATCACTGCTCTTCTCTTGCTCATCGCTGCTCATCACTGCTCATCACTGCTCATCTCTTGCTCATCCCTGCTCATTGTTGCTCATCTCTTGCTCATCACTGCTCATTGCTGCTCATCTCTTGCTCATCGCTGCTCATTGCTGCTCATCTCTTGCTCATCGCTGCTCATTGCTGCTCATCTCTTGCTCATCGCTGCTCATTGCTGCTCATCTCTTGCTCATCGCTGCTCATCTCTTGCTCATCGCTGCTCATTGCTGCTCATCTCTTGCTCATCGCTGCTCATTTCTTGCTCCGTGCTGCTCATCGCTGCTCTTCTCTTGCTCATCACTGCTCATTGCTGCTCATTTCTTGCTCATCGCTGCTCATCGCTGCTCATCGCTGCTCATCTCTTGCTCATCGCTGCTCATTGCTGCTCATCTCTTGCTCTTTGCTGCTCATAGCTACTCAGGACCTTACTCGCGTGCTCATTTCGCTCCTGCTGCTTGTCACTGTTCGTCATCGCTGTTCATCTCTTGATCCACTCTTTTCCCGCACTTCTCGGTCGTCTCTGGATCTTTCATCGGTCTCTAGGGTCTGATACTCTCACTGTTATGTCGAAGTCCGAGAGTATACGAAGTACACTATTGGATTATCTTCCCTTATCCCGCTCTTTTCATCTGTGGGTGATGTTTTCTGTGAGGACCAACGGTAGGATTGGATTATGTCCCCCTACCTCCAAGTGATGCTGTCACCAATAGATCAATGGAGGGGTGTCCTTAGCAACTGCCTTAGTAACGGCAGTCCATTTCATTGCACATCGCTGCTCATTGCTGCTCTTCTCTTGCTCATCGCTGCTCATTGCTCTCATCTCTTGCTCTTTGCTGCTCATAGCTACTCAGGACCTTACTCGCGTGCTCATTTCGCTCCTGCTGCTTGTCACTGTTCGTCATCGCTGTTCATCTCTTGATCCACCCTTTTCCCGCACTTCTCGGTCGTCTCTGGATCTTTCATCGGTCTCTAGGGTCTGATACTCTCACTGTTATGTCGAAGTCCGAGAGTATACGAAGTACACTATTGGATTATCTCCCCTTATCCCGCTCTTTTCATTTGGGGGTATTTTCTGTAAGGACCAAAGGTAGGATTGGATTATGTCCCCTTATCTCCAAGTGATGCTGTTACCAATGGAGGGGTGTCCTTAGCGACCGTCTTAGCAACGGCAGTCCATTTCATTGCACATCGCTGCTCATTGCTGCTCATCTCTTGCTCATCCCTGCTCATTGCTGCTCATCTCTTGCTCATCACTGCTCATTGCTGCTCATCTCTTGCTCATCGCTGCTCATTGCTGCTCATCTCTTGCTCATCGCTGCTCATTGCTGCTCATCTCTTGCTCATCGCTGCTCATCTCTTGCTCATCGCTGCTCATTGCTGCTCATCTCTTGCTCATCGCTGCTCATTTCTTCCTCCGTGCTGCTGATCGCTGCTCTTCTCTTGCCCATCGCTGCTCATTGCTGCTCATCTCTTGCTCTTTGCTGCTCATCGCTACTCAAGACCTTACTCGCGTGCTCATTTCGCTCCTGCTGCTTGTCACTGTTCGTCATCGCTGTTCATCTCTTGATCCACCCTTTTCCCGCACTTCTCGGTCGTCTCTGGATCTTTCATCGGTCTCTAGGGTCTGATACTCTCACTGTTATGTCGAAGTCCAAGAGTATACGAAGTACACTATTGAATTATCTCCCCTTAATTCGCTCTTTTCATTTGGGGGTATTTTCTGTGAGGACCAAAGGTAGGATTGGATTATGTCCCCTTACCTCCAAGTGATGCTGTTACCAATGGAGGGGTGTCCTTTGCAACCGTCTTAGCAACGGCAGTCCATTTCATTGCACATCGCTGCTCATTGCTGCTCATCTCTTGCTCATCGCTGCTCATCGCTGCTCTTCTCTTGCTCATCGCTGCTCATTACTGCTCATCACTGCTCATTGCTGCTCATCTCTTGCTCATCACTGCTCATTGCTGCTCATTTCTTGCTCATCGCTGCTCATCACTGCTCATCTCTTGCTCATCGCTGCTCATCTCTTGCTCATCGCTGCTCATTGCTGCTCATCTCTTGCTCTCTGCTGCTCATCGCTACTCAGGACCTTACCCGCGTGCTCATTTCGCTCCTGCTGCTTGTCACTGTTCGTCATCGCTGTTCATCTCTTGATCCACCCTTTTCCCGCACTTCTCGGTCGTCTCTGGATCTTTCATCGGTCTCTAGGGTCTGATACTCTCACTGTTATGTCGAAGTCCGAGAGTATACGAAGTACACTATTGGATTATCTCCCCTTATCCCGCTCTTTTCATCTGTGGGTGATGTTTTCTGTGAGGACCAAAGGTAGGATTGGATTATGTCCCCCTACCTCCAAGTGATGCTGTCACCAATAGATCAATGGAGGGGTGTCCTTAGCAACTGCCTTAGCAACGGCAGTCCATTTCATTGTACATTGCTGCTCATTGCTGCTCTTCTCTTGCTCATCGCTGCTCATTGCTGCTCATCTCTTGCTCATCACTGCTCATTGCTGCTCATCTCTTGCTCATCGCTGCTCATTGCTGCTCTTCTCTTGCTCATCGCTGCTCATTGCTGCTCATCTCTTGCTCATCGCTGCTCATTGCTACTCTTCTCTTGCTCATCACTGCTCATCGCTGCTCATCTCTTGCTCATCGCTGCTCTTCTCTTGCTCTTTGCTGCTCATCACTACTCAAGACCTTACTCGCGTGCTCATTTCGCTCCTGTTGCCTGTTGCTGTTCGTCATCGCTGTTCATCTCTTGCTCCGTGGTGCCCATCGCTGCTCTTCTCTTGCTCATCGTTGCTCTTCTCTTGCTCATTGCTGCTCATCACTGCTCATCGCTGCTCATCTCTTGCTCCGTGTTGCTCTTCTCTTGCTCTTTGCTGCTCATCGCTACTCAGGACCTTACTCGCGTGCTCATTTCAGTTTTACGGCTACTGCTGCTAGTGATGGTCGATTATCGTTATTCAAAGATTGGATCTGTGAGAGAGCACACGGTGGGTCACTCTGCATTTATCCAGGCTTGTGACTGGCTATCATAAGATAGGCTGCATTAATCCTCCTCAATTTTTTAAGGCCACTCTGCATTTGTCCAGGCTTGTGACTGGCTATATATATGTATAAACATATATAGGCTGCATTACCCTCCTTCCCTTTTTTTTTAAAATTTTTTAAAATTTTTATTTTTTTTATATATTTTTTTTCTGTTTTTTTTCTTTGTACCAATTTCACATAGAGTCATTGCTGTCTTCAGCTGGTGGTGGGTCGTAGTCGTTCAATACACGATTAAGCAGATATTTTCGTTTTTCTACGGCATATTCCCATGATTCTTTTGATTCGTAGTCTTCCTCTTCTCTCAAGCGTTTAGCCGTTTTCTTGATCTTTCTATGTACGGGGTCTTTATTCATGTCTTGATGCCAGGACAATAGTCCGAGGTAATGGTTTCGCATTTCGTCTCTGTATGTGTCAAACATGTCTCGATATGCTGCCAAGCGTGCCTCGTCTTCTTCCATTCCGGCTTCGACAAGTTCGTTTACTTTCTGTGAGTATTCCGATTGATGTACTTGAAATGTTCTATTCTAAATGACTTCCCATGGAGACTGTTCGCATTGCTCTTCGGAGTCTTCGTTGGACTCCTGTTCACTACTTTGTTCGGATTCCTCGTTATCGGCTTCTGTGGTGGTATCTGAGACTAAATCACTATGGTCTGTTGAATCCTTCTCCATACCGAGTGCATTCTTTTTGTTTCGCACTATGTTGAAGTTTCGCTTGGACTGGTATCCACATATGTCACAGGTAAACATTTAAGACGTCTTTCTTTCCTTTGATTCAATAGTAGAATCAGCTGCGGTCGTCCTGCAAGTGCTTATATTACCTACAGGTTCCTCAACGGCTTGTTGATTCATACACAAACGTTTGGCAAAGTATTCGTTTCGAGATTGTTGCAGTTCAGATTTCACTTTTCTGATGAGGTTTCTATCAAGTCTTGTCCACTCGTTGTCAATCCTTCTACACCCCTTGCAGACATTCATGTTTTTGTAGAATTCCGCAAAGCTCTTGTTCATTTGACACTTTGTACATTTCTTGTTTGGATCCACTTTGCTGGGTCCTCCACTTGTGTTGTCCAGCCGTTTGGTTCTCTCCACTTTGGTTGGAAGTATTTTCCTTTTCATTTCTCGTTTTTCTTTGGTCTTTGAAAGATCCACAGGTATTAAGTATCTAGCAGGAACCAATAAACCGAGAGGCGTTTTCGACTCCATTGATACGTGTGTGTTGTTTGACGGTCTTCAAACAACTGACAAAATTAAACATAACCTCTGATTATATTTTCGTTAAAAGCTTTCCATTGGTGTCATGGTGACGAAGATTGTTTTTTTTTCTATTCATTCAGACCTCACAGTTCGCTGTTCGTTGTTCGTTGTTGTTGCCGGTGTGCCGGGGAGAAGGTGGGTTTCTCACTGTTTCGTTATAAATCACCTCTTGGTCTCGTTGATGTTACGATGAACATCAAAGATGGCTGCCTCCATGTAACGCGGACCTGAAAGATAGCACCCTTATGAAAGAAGTTTTAGAGTCTTTCCGGACGGGAACGAATATTCTCGGTCTCGTTGATGTTACGATGGACATCAAAGATGGCTGCGCCCAAGTAACGCGGACCTGAAAGAGAGCACCCTTATGAAATAGAAGTTTTAGAGTTTCCGGACGGGAACGAATGTTCTCGGTCTCGTTGATGTTACGATGGACATCAAAGATGGCTACGCCCAAGTAACGCGGACCTAAAAGAGAGCACCCTAATGAAATGAAAATTTCAGAGTCTTTCCGGACGGGAACGAACATTTACGGATTTCATTCCTAACCCTAACTCGAGTCCTAACCCAACCCTAACTCTAATCCTAACCCGTTCTAACCCTAACCCTGGTCCGGCCTCTAATTCTTATCGTAGGTCTGTCTCGCATTCCTACACTAACCGCTCATACCCCACACCTGTGGTTCACCTAAGCAAGCGTGACTGTTTGCCTCATGTTTGTCACGCTCGCACCAGTGAACCACAGGCGGTTAGTGTAGGAATGCGAGACAGACCTACGATAAGAATTAGAGGCCGGACCAGGGTTAGGGTTAGAACTAGGGTTAGGGTTAGAACTAGGGTTAGGATTAGAGTTAGGGTTGGGTTAGGACTCGAGTTAGGGTTAGGAATGAAATCCGTAAATGTTCGTTCCCGTCCGGAAAGACTCTGAAATTTTCATTTCATTAGGGTGCTCTCTTTTAGGTCCGCGTTACTTGGGCGCAGCCATCTTTGATGTCCATCGTAACATCAACGAGACCGAGAACATTCGTTCCCGTCCGGAAACTCTAAAACTTCTATTTCATAAGGGTGACCTCTTTCAGGTCCGCGTTACTTGGGCGCAGCCATCTTTGATGTCCATCGTAACATCAACGAGACCGAGAATATTCGTTCCCGTCCGGAAAGACTCTAAAACTTCTTTCATAAGGGTGCTATCTTTCAGGTCCGCGTTACATGGAGGCAGCCATCTTTGATGTTCATCGTAACATCAACGAGACCAAGAGGTGATTTATAACGAAACAGTGAGAAACCCACCTTCTCCCCGGCACACCAGCAACAACAACGAACAACGAACAGCGAACTGTGAGGTCTGAATGAATAGAAAAAAAACAATCTTCGTCACCATGACACCAATGGAAAGCTTTTAACGAAAATATAATCAGAGGTTATGTTTAATTTTGTCAGTTGTTTGAAGACCGTCAAACAACACACACTTATCAATGGAGTCGAAAACGCCTCTCGGTTTATTGGTTCCTGCTAGATACTTAATACCTGTGGATCTTTCAAAGACCAAAGAAAAACGAGAAATGAAAAGGAAAATACTTCCAACCAAAGTGGAGAGAACCAAACGGCTGGACAACACAAGTGGAGGACCCAGCAAAGTGGATTCAAACAAGAAATGTACAAAGTGTCAAATGAACAAGAGCTTTGCGGAATTCTACAAAAACATGAATGTCTGCAAGGAGTGTAGAAGGATTGACAACGAGTGGACAAGACTGAATAGAAACCTCATCAGAAAAGTGAAATCTGAACTGCAACAATCTCGAAACGAATACTTTGCCAAACGTTTGTGTATGAATCAACAAGCCGTTGAGGAACCTGTAGGTAATATAAGCACTTGCAGGACGACCGCAGCTGATTCTACTATTGAATCAAAGGAAAGAAAGACGTCTTAAATGTATACCTGTGACATATGTGGATACCAGTCCAAGCGAAACTTCAACATAGTGCGACACAAAAAGAATGCACTCGGTATGGAGAAGGATTCAACAGACCATACTGATTCAGTCTCAGATACCACCACAGAAGCCGATAACGAGGAATCCGAACAAAGTAGTGAACAGGAGTCCAACGAAGACTCCGAAGAGCAATGCGAACAGTCTCCATGGGAAGTCATTTAGAATAGAACATTTCAAGTACATCAATCGGAATACTCACAGAAAGTAAACGAACTTGTCGAAGCCGGAATGGAAGAAGACGAGGCACGCTTGGCAGCATATCGAGACATGTTTGACACATACAGAGACGAAATGCGAAACCATTACCTCGGACTATTGTCCTGGCATCAAGACATGAATAAAGACCCCGTACATAGAAAGATCAAGAAAACGGCTAAACGCTTGAGAGAAGAGAAAGACTACGAATCAAAAGAATCATGGGAATATGCCGTAGAAAAACGAAAATATCTGCTTAATCGTGTATTGAACGACTACGACCCACCACCAGCTGAAGACAGCAATGACTCTATGTGAAATTGGTACAAAGAAAAACAAGAGGCTCTCAAGAGCCTGAATCGCTCACCAGGTAAACAATGCACTATAAACTAAATCTCATCATCACCATTCACTAAGGATACCATGTTTACTTTAAAAACCAAATATTGTTGACATCCGAGCAAGTGTAAAAAAATGGCGGGAAAATGGCAGCCATTTTAAAAATGGCCGTCCAAAACAAACTTTCATCATCACCATTCAACTCGGGATACCATGTTTACCTTGAAAGTAGCTTTCATCTTCATTTTCTTTCTATAATTCAGAAAAAAATAGCAAAAAACAGCATTTTGACCCCTATGTTCTATTTTTAGTAAGAGCGGACATGTTTTTCGACCAATCAAAAATCCAAGCATTAACTTCTTGCAGGATACCCTAAGGAACAATCTTACCAATTTTCATTTCATTTTCAATAGTAGTTTCAGAGAAGAAGATTTTTGAAATAATAACATAAAAAAAAGCCAAAAATGTCAAACAATGAGTGCTGACCACAGCCAGTTTCAAAACTAATTTCACAAAAAATATATAAATATATACATCTAATGAAAGTTATTTTTAAGTACTATTGTATATTGAGGTAACATTGAATTTATATTTTAATAAATAGCCATTTAAAAACAAATTTACACGCAATCAAAAGCTTTTTTTCATTTTCTACAGTTTGCCATCTATAAGGCATCAACAGTTATTTTGACATTTAAGGGACAAAACTTTAACTCCTAAAGGGCTCATTTAAACATTTTGCAAACTAAGGGAAATGCTGTGAAAATGGTCAATTTTGATGTTCTAAGGGGAAGAACTCCTAAAAGGAATGATCATACAACTTAATAAGTACAATTTTAAAAAAAAAATCAAGAAAAAGGGCAATAACTCCTACATGGGTGGTTACATCTTCTTCAAAATTTCAAAGCAGGTAGATCTTGAGGTGTTGAACACTTTAGCTTCCCATCAGAATTTTGATATCTGTCACCATTTTTGAGTTATTTGCAAAAAACTGCAATTTACCCCTATGTTCTATTTTTAGCCATGGCAGCCATGTTTTTTTACAAATCAAAAATCCAAATGACAGTTTAGTAGCACTCATGCCAAGGAACAACTACACTAAGTTTGGTTGCAATTAAACTTATGGTGTAAGAGGAGTTAACGATTTTATTACAATGAATAAAGACTGCAAAAATGGTCAATTTTGACGATCTAAGGGGAATAACTCCTAAAAGGAACGAACCTACAACTTCCATCCTGTTACAAATTTTGTAGATCTTTGTGTGCCTAACAATATAAAATTTAAATTTTTCAAATTTCCTTTATAGTATCCAAGATATTGAGCTTAATAAGTGCAAAATTTGGAAAAAATGCAGAAAAAGGGCAATAACTCCTACATGGGTCGTTGGATCTTCTTCAAAATTTCAGGGCAGGTAGATCTTGAGGTGCTGAACACTTTTACCCTATGCTAGAATTTTGATATCTGTTATGGTTTTTGAGTTATTTGCAAAAAACTGCAATTTACCCCTATGTTCTATTTTTAGCCATGGCGGCCATGTTTTTTTACGAATCAAAAATCCAAACGATAGTTTTGTAGCACATATACCAATAAACAACTGTACGAAGTTTGGTTGCAATTGGTCTTATGGTGTCAGAGGAGTTAACGTTTGAAAAAGTTTACGGACGGACGACGGACGACGGACGACGGACGCCAAGTGATGGCAATAGCTCACATGACCCTTCGGGTCTGGTGAGCTAAAAAACAGAAAAAAAATACATAAAAAAAATAAAAAATTTAAAAAATTAAAAAAAAAAAGGGAAGGAGGGTAATGCAGCCTATATATGTTTATACATATATATAGCCAGTCACAAGCCTGGACAAATGCAGAGTGGCCTTAAAAAATTGAGGAGGATTAATGCAGCCTATCTTATGATAGCCAGTCACAAGCCTGGATAAATGCAGAGTGACCCACCGTGTGCTCTCTCACAGATCCAATCTTTGAATAACGACAATCGACCATCACTAGCAGCAGTAGCCGTAAAACTGAAATGAGCACGCGAGTAAGGTCCTGAGTAGCGATGAGCAGCAAAGAGCAAGAGAAGAGCAACACGGAGCAAGAGATGAGCAGCGATGAGCAGTGATGAGCAGCAATGAGCAAGAGAAGAGCAAAGATGAGCAAGAGAAGAGCAGCGATGGGCACCACGGAGCAAGAGATGAACAGCGATGACGAACAGCAACAAGCAACAGGAGCGAAATGAGAACGCGAGTAAAGTCCTGAGTAGCGATGAGCAGCAAAGAGCAAGAGAAGAGCAGCGATGAGCAGTGATGAGCAGCGATGAGCAAGAGAAGAGTAGCAATGAGCAGCGATGAGCAAGAGATGAGCAGCAATGAGCAGCGATGAGCAAGAGAAGAGCAGCAATGAGCAGCGATGAGCAAGAGATGAGCAGCAATGAGCAGTGATGAGCAAGAGATGAGCAGCAATGAGCAGCGATGAGCAAGAGAAGAGCAGCAATGAGCAGCGATGTACAATGAAATGGACTGCCGTTGCTAAGGCAGTTGATAAGGACACCCCTCCATTGATCTATTGGTGACAGCATCACTTGGGGGTAGGGGGACATAATCCAATCCTACCGTTGGTCCTCACAGAAAACATCACCCACAGATGAAAAGAGCGGGATAAGGGGAGATAATCCAATAGTGTACTTCGTATACTCTCGGACTTCGACATAACAGTGAGAGTATCAGACCCTAGAGACCGATGAAAGATCCAGAGACGACCGAGAAGTGCGGGAAAAGGGTGGATCAAGAGATGAACAGCAATGAGCAGTGATGAGCAAGAGATGAGCAGCAATGAGCAGTGATGAGCAGTGATGAGCAGCGATGAGCAAGAGAAGAGCAGCGATGAGCAGCGATGAGCAAGAGATGAGCAGCAATGAGCAGCATGAAATGGACTGCCGTTGCTAAAACGGTTGCTAAGGACACCCCTCCATTGGTAACAGCATCACTTGGAGGTAAGGGGACATAATCCAATCCTACCTTTGGTCCTCACAGAAAATACCCCCAAATGAAAAGAGCGAAACAAGGGGAGATAATCCAATAGTGTACTTCGTATACTCTCGGACTTCGACATAACAGTGAGAGTATCAGACCCTAGAGACCGATGAAAGATCCAGAGACGACCGAGAAGTGCGGGAAAAGGGTGGATCAAGAGATGAACAGCGATGACGAACAGTGACAAGCAGCAGGAGTGAAATGAGCACGCGAGTAAGGTCCTGAGTAGCGATGAGCAGCAAAGAGCAAGAGATGAGCAGCAATGAGCAGCGATGGGCAAGAGAAGAGCAGCGATGAGCAGCACGGAGCAAGAAATGAGCAGCGATGAGCAAGAGATGAGCAGCAATGAGCAGCGATGAGCAAGAGATGAGCAGCGATGAGCAAGAGATGAGCGATGTCGGACTTCGACATAACAGTGAGGGTATCAGACCGATGAAAGATCCAGAGACGACCGAGAAGTGCGGGAAAAGGGAGATAATTCAATCTGGTCAAGCACGGCACATCCTGGTCCGTGACTTACGTCACTTCCGGAAAGAAATGGCGGGAAAATCCACTACTTCCGGTTGCGCATGCGCGCAAACCACTTCCGGGTACTTCCGGTTCCTCCTAGACATGCGCAGACCACACATCCGGGTCTGTGACTTGCGTCACTTCCGTAAACAAATGGCGGGAAAAACCACTACTTCCGGTTGCGCATGCGCGCAAACCACTCCCGGGTACTTCCGGTTCTGGTCACGTGACTTCCGGTGACGTCACTTCCGGCTCCACCACCACCACAAATACTAACTGAACTGTGCGCATATACTACTGACCAGTGAATTGGAACACTTTAAATTATTCTTCACAGAAGCAATGATTGACAAAATAGTAAGCGAGACCAACCTCTACGCTACACAAAATGGCCCAGACCCTCTGTGGAATGACACGACTCGGGAGGAAATTTCAGCATATATATTGGTACTTATGATGGATCTTTATGTAGAATGTAAACAATGAAGAAATGTTCTCACATTTGAATTCCGTAATACCATCTAAATAAAAACAATAATAAGATCAGAAAATTGCTCATCAACAAATGTTTAATGTGCGCAAATTATGTGAACATAATTTTTTTTTTTTGAGAAATAATTTGCTTTTATAAGGTCTTATGGTAAAGGCTTACCTTGGATATAAACAAATACATAAATAATAATAAGTAAAACAGACTTTACATAGCAGAAAAACATAAACAAAGCATACAAAACACATAAATTTTACGCCGTCGCGATAGTAAATATTTGTGACGTCATTTAAATCTAGGTCGCGCACATCAAGCACCTGTTTCAGTAAGTGTACCGACGTTTTTTGTTTGTATTTTAGTTACACGCATCGAAATTCATCAACAGTCTGGATTTGGAGATCAATTGTTAGGCGAGTTTTGAAAAGTCCGCGATTTAAAGGTTTGGGAGAAGTATACATTGTTAAGTGCAATAAGGGGTCATCTCGAATATTTGTTATTTTGAGAAAATCAGGTTTAAAGGTTTAAGACCCTATATCAAATCATCCGTTTGCATTACATCCTAACTGTTAACTGGTATATAAAGAGTTGGTGAATCATTTCTCAACTGAATATAAAAACTTGTAACTAGGTTTGAAATGATGTCGCAATTGAACTATTTTTGAGATAGCACCTTCTTGCACAACGATTTCCGGAACATAGCTTGGGCTTAAAGGTGCTATCTCAAGATAACACCTTCTTGTTCAACAGAAATGACTGATAATTGGAACAATCTTGCTAGATGACACCTTCGTACAAAGAATGCAACAGTGGAAAGAAGTGTTAGATATATAAAAACAAGCCAATTTTCTAAATAACACTTTTATTAATCTGAATCTTTCTCCTCTTCTTCAATGTCTGGTTCCGATAAGCGGTCTTTCAAGGATTTTACACTTGACAGTGAGTTACAAAAATGAGCACAATCTGCTGGTATGACATTACTCCTGCAAAGCGACAGCAAGTCATTTTTCTTTGCCCCAGAAATTGACAATCTTTGGCTGTATTTGCCTTGTAAACTGATGTTTCCTAATAATCTCTGTCTTCCCCTCATCGGTAATCTACAAATTATTTCCTCGAAAGGATCGTCAAATTTGTATTTATAATAAAACATGTCAGGCGTTGCTTTTCTAAATTCTAATTGTTTTATTTCTCTCCATCTGACTTTTTTGCCTTTTTTGTTGGTTTCAACATTTTTGTAATGGTTGTTTTGTAAAGTTTTAAAATCTAAGATGTCCCAATGCTTCAACGGAATGACTATATATGGGTTTTTTTCTGCGAGCTATGTTTATAACTGTGTCTCACTGACTAGGGATAAAGATGCTGGTCTTCTTTTTTGCATACTCTATTGCGGCATGCATGGAGTCACACTCCATCTGGGTATGTCCTGTTTCTAAAAACTTTTGATCAAGTGTATCTAAATTCTTACTATTTGAAACTGAATAAAGTAAAGCTTCCGCGACATACTTGTTTCTATTTTGACTCATACAGTTGTCTGAATAGAATGAGAGATGACGAACACATGGCGGGAATGAATTAATGTACTTGTACAAGCAAGTTGCCACTTCACACGATCCTCTTTCTCCTTCAGTCTCATTCCATAAATAGCAAGTACCCTTATTGTCACCTAGGGAATAAAGTGATAGGTTATAACAGCTCAGTTTTCTTTTATAATATACCTGACTAACTAAGGAACAGGGGGTAGATAAGACAGCTTCTAAATCAAACGTTACAGCGTGATATGACTTATCGTTTTTTGCCTTTTCCTTATCTTCATCTTTCTCCTGTCTCTCTCTTATTTTTTTTGTCTGATGCAGATCATAACGTGTTTTTGTCTTTTCATCTAGTGTACCTGCTTGAGACATTTGAGTATAATCATTGCATATCATACATTGGTCTTTTTTAGGTTTGTGAAAGGAAATGTTGTATTCAGAACAGAAGACATTACAGTACACATTTTCTTTCACACACTTTAGTTGTTTTGTTTGACATTCACTTTTGTACAAGTCATACATTTTTCTGATAGATAATTCGGTACAAAGGAATTTTCTATTTGTGTCTTTACTTGAATAGTGTGACTCAACAGCAGGGAATGATTCAATGTGTGCACGTACAACATCAAGGTCCTCTGTAGGAGTCTTTATATGTGATTTATGTTTCCCACGTTTATCTGATATTGGGCTGGTACATGTAGTTGTTTTCCTTTTAATCATTGCTGTGTCAACTGTTTTCCTGCTTATACCCAAGGTACGCGTGAAAAAGCTTTTACAAACTCGAATATTATTCCCATTCACAGAAAATCTAAATGTTCTAGCTACCTGCTTTTTCTTTTTTGAAGGTGACCCCACTGATTCCCTCTCCAATAAACGAGCACAAATATAATCCCTTTGTCTTTCATATGATTTCAAATTCCAGTGCTCCTCAAAGATGGAAATTCTGTCCTTTTCAGTGATGTTAGATCCACAATTAAATCGACACTTGTTACAACTGTGGTTTCCTACTGATTTGCCTTCACAGTACGACCTGTTACACTTTCATATTCTGTACCACTATTGCGTTTCAGTTTACGAATATTTCGTTTCCAATTTGCGGGATTCGATGTCTTTTTCCTGGTAAGTTTCTTTCTCTTTGGACTCTGATATTTAGCTTGTTTCCTAGGTGTTATATCCTGTGGCATGTTGTTACATGCCGATTTGGATGGAGTGTTTAATTCTGCTTCATTTTCAGCATTGTCATCAATGGATTCAATAGTTATATCTGCAATATTTGTGTCGTTTTCAGATATTTCACACATATCTAATTCACTTCCTGATGATAATCCAACTATACGCCTTTGAACAGCGTCATAATGTTCTGCTCCAGGAATGCAGAGATAAGCTAATGTTAATTCCTCCTTTTCCAACGGTTCAGTCAGTGATGGATGAACAACAATTACCGGATCTTCATTGCTGCTATAAATTTTTACTATAACTAACAGAAGATTGGCAAGAGCCAAAGGCATGGCATCAGACAATGAAGTGGCCCAATTATTTGGTTGACGTAATGTTTCTATTTCAGTGTTCAAGTTAACATTGTCAGAACTTAGAAAACCAAAGTAGTAATCTGAATTGTCCTTTATGTGATCACACATTTGCTCTCTTAGAGTCAGTGCTGTTACTGTTTCTACTCTGCCTGTTAATGCCATGTTTTGCTGCTGCTTCAAAGAAACAGTTACCAACTGATGGAACGTATTGTCGACGCAAACCGTTGCTTTTTAATAAGCTATCTAAAATCTTAGTGTGTTGTCTGTTTTTTTCACGGCGCTTTCTATATTCAAGAAGACTGTTTCGTTTAGCCGATTCAACCTGTGTCTCTATTTGCTTTTTGCCTATTGATGTATTCTTGTTAATGCCATATTTATCAATACTTTGTTCCCTTAACTTAAACAATTGCCGTTGTTTCCCTTTTTTATTTCGTTTTTGTTCTCTAACCTTTTTGAATTCATCTGATGATATAATACCATCTGAGGATTGTATATCAGAAGTCTCTAAATCACTTTGTCTGGGTTTGTATTCATCTTCGCTGGACTGAATTTCTGAGGAAGAAGAATTTGAATGCCTTTCAAATGTTCGTTTCTGTGAAATCCCAAGCTTAGAAGGTCGTCTGCTCATGACCTGTTCATCTACTGATGCTATATTTTCGTCAGTTTGAGTAAAAGAACTAGCAACATAATCTTCTGTTTGCTGGTTTATATCCATGTCACTAAGTTCCTCCTGCAAAAAAGGCTCATCAGAAACGGGACTTGATTGGAAAATACAGAATTCCCAGCCATTGCGTTGACATTATTAATGTCTTTTTCCTCAGTATCTTTCCAATCGCCAGACTGTAAAATATATTTTCAATACGCTGACATTTTACATTTGCCTGGATGTTTTTCAGTGTCATGTCCCATCTACATTCATCTGAGGACCACTCTGACGTCTCCTCGTGATCCGAGTATAATATATCATCATAGTCGGAATAATTACATTCACTTCTAAGAGGCGATGATATTTTCTCTGCAGTACAAATCTTTTCTAAGTCCTCCCAATCTACATAGTTGATACCTGACCAATCACTCCAGTTATCATCAGAACTCATCTGGAAATATGATAGTAAACATTTGAAATTAACTATATAAATCAAATATACTAAGAAAAGAAAAAAAAACATTAATAGTCTCTTTGACAAAAATATAATACCTTACAATTACAATAAGATATGAAGTGTGTTTTATACTTCAAATTTCAATCTGAGATACCAATTTTCAATGCACTGTATATGAACAATGAATGCATCTACTAAAGAATAATCAGCAGTGCTCAGGATCGAAATAGTAAAAACAACTACTTTTCTGATGTTAATATTTACAATTGAAATTAAAAATATGTGATATTTCAGATACAAAATAAACTGATTTAAAAAAAATAATGGTAATATTTAAAACAAATAATGATCACATTTAAAAAAACAACTAATAACTATAACATACCTTTAATTTCGTAATCTGTTAGGATGCACTACTGTCTTCAAAAGTGATTATTTTCTTCAAGAAAAATCAAGCTGATGAACAAATCTATATGTATGGGAAAGTTTTTGCAGAATGGTTTTAAGACATAGAATTTCAGAATGTATATAAGTTGTAAAATAATAAAGTTATAAATCAAAGTCTAGAATCACAACAAGGGTTATCTAGTTGCTGATGTAAACACTTTGTGTGTTATAAGGTGTTATCTGACAGATAATCTAGAGATAACACCTTATAACACAAATCAGTTCCAGATGGTACCTTATTACACTTAACACAACATGTACTTTCAGATAACCCCATATAGTTTTAATGATAGTTTTATTGTTTACAGAGTAACAACTTAAATAATTTGTAACAATAAAATATATGTGAATTCCATCTTTCTGACACTCATAACTCAAAATATGTGAAAAACCTAGATGACCCCTTATTGCACTAAACCCCCGACAAAAAAATATGCTGAAATTTCATGGCGGAAAAAAATGAAAGTGAAAGAAAATAATATCCTGATATTTTGCCCATGCATGTTACATAATATATAGGGGCGACCATTGGATTCTGAAGGGGCTGTATGGCTGTTTTTGAAAATTATTATTTTGGCTGTCGAAAAATGAAAATATATAATTCTAGCAACCAATTTAAAACAATTACATGTTCAGAAAATAAATAAAGAAGAATGTCCCCAATAATAATAATTATATTCTTCTCTCCTACAAATTTTAGAAGAAAAGTTTTCGTTTTAAGTATTTTTTGTTTGTTAGAATTTTGAAAAAAAAATGGAAAAAAGGGGCGGAAAACGTTTTACGACAGGGAATTCTGACCCATGTTCTGCTTGGTAATTAAAGTAAAAGTTGAAAAGAGAAATCTGGAAAAGATTTTGCGCAGTTCATTACATTGTTCCACTGTACTAAGAAGTCAGTTAAAAAATTCCAGATGTCTGTTTCAGACGTTGGAGCATGTGATGCCTTTCGTTTTTATATTGATTTTATAGGTATGCAGATAATGATGGGTATCGTGAGAGTTCCGGATTATTCATTTTATTGGTCCAACAATAAATTCTTGGGGAATCAGGGCTTCAAGGAGATAATGCCAGTCAAAAGATATGAAAAGATAAGCCAGTATATTCATGTCAACGATATTGAAACTGATATTCCTGTTGGTCAGTCAGGTAATGACAAGCTCCATAAAATCCGCATCTTAATAGATGCGTCACTGCAAACCTTTTCAGATCGCTACAAGCCAAACAAAAGTCAGTCTGTCGATGAGGCCATGGTTTCTTATAAAGGAAGGTTTAGCGCGAAATAGTATATCAGGTCTAAACCTACTAAATGAGGATTCAAGATATGGATGAGGTGTGACAGTAAATCGGGCTACTGTCACCAGTATAATATTTACACGGGCAAGGAGACCGGTGTTAACAGCAAGAAAGGTCTCGGCCATCGAGTAGTGGAGAGACTTACAGCAGAGCTGCGAAATAAAAACCACCACGTTTACTTCGACAGCTTCTTTACATATATACCTTCTGTTAAAGATCCGTTGAGAAATGGTATATACGGATGTGGCACTATCCACCAGAATAGAAAGGGGTTTCCTCAGGACTTGCCTGAAGCACCCAGATTACAGACAGGCCAATTTGTGGGTACACGTGTAGGTAAACAGAGGATATGGTCAGTGTGGTATGGGTGGACAACAAAAATGTTTCCGTACTTGCGTCCAATGAATCCTTGACAGAGGTACATTTGAATATTACATGTATTTTGATTTAAAAATATATTTCTCTAACGGAGACCTCGACATCTTTATTAATTATGTTCCATTTGTTATTGTATGATGTCATTTTCTCATGTCACTTCCGGAGGAGATGTCTACTATAACATTTAGCAAATATTTATTCCAGAATATTTTTATCAAATTTTATCTCCAGCTCAGTTGCTGGTATTTCAATACTAGCCCAAAATCGATGCATTTATAAAAACTAAGGAGTATCTCCCTCGTGCATAGCTCTGTCCTTAGATCGTTTTGACTTTACCCTTTCGGTTTTGGTTGCCTCAAATGTGGATAATCAAAACCAATCTCCGAAACAGAGGCTCTTGTATCTCCTACGTCAATCAAACATTATTAGATACAAGAGCCTCTGTTTCGGAGATTGAATCAAAACAATATCCAAAAAGTTGAAGAGCACGTTCAGAAAGTGTAAAACCAAAACCATTTAAGGACAGGGATATCCAGAGAAAATCAAACTTTATGTTAAAGTATACACAAGAATGGTCACATACTGGAATAGACTTGTATTTAATTACCAACTTTATTGTCATGAAACATAGTAAACAGTTTGTGACAAAATGAATACAGAAAATACATATAGAATAGTATACACAGGATTATTTACTACAACATATTAAGGAGTTATGAGACTTCTGCCCTCAGTTCTAATGACTGTTTTAAATAGAAGCAATACGACCAGTTTTTGTTCATCCGACATATTTTGAAACTGGTCATCTTCCGAACTATGAGAATAAGTTAAGTTCAAAATTATTTAAACTTATGTGTACTCTGCAATATCATGGTATGTGTAGTTTTAAATGCTGGTACATATTCAAAAGATTTTTAATGAAACTGGGCCGATATGGATGGATGGATTGATTATTGTTTTATGTCAAGTGGCAATTATAAAATGTATATCAGGATGAGAACATGTTGGTGTGATATGTATTTGAACACTGCTTTGTACAGATGGACACGCTGAGCCGGATTTTTAACGTGCTAACCATATCCGGACACATTATACTGACTGCGAGCCGACCATTCATTTCTCTTACTCCTAGATGCGGCGTGCTCGACGTAGAAGCTGCAAATACTAGTTTTAATATCTTTAGGTTGACCGGGGATCGAACCCACGACCTTCCACTCTCAATGCGAGCAACTACCACGAGACTATAGAGGCGGTTATATGTCGAATACGTGATAATTCGCCAACAGAATGACTACTTACAGAAGTTTTAATGAAGTTTAATTGTTCGAAATACATCATTACAAGATTTCTCTGATCCTTATTTCTTATATCTGAATGTCAGGGGAATTTCCCAAAAAAATATTCCATTTTATAATTTCAAAAAAATATGTATCTGCTCTTTCAAGAACAATCTAAAATAGAAGTACATGTTTAACCAAAACAATATTTCAGCATAAAAATCTACCTTCAGAAACAGTAAAGATGAAGTCTGGCGTTTGTTCCTGCCAAGAACAAACATATAGAAACTTATATCTAACTGGTTGTTTAGTGATGGCTGATTGTCCCACGAGAATATCTCATGTAAAATGTAAAACAGGAAAAGCACGTAGCAATACCTTACAGAACTTTCTTTCAAATCTTTACTACTAAAACTAAAGGCTCGATGTCGTTGGGCCGTCATCACGTAACAACTGCAACAGACACAATTCAAATTAGAATTTGACTGATTGAGGATGAATTTGTTGTCTGAAAATTTCACTAGTTTAGGTCGATATGTTTATTTAAATGCTGGGATTATCGATATGTTTACACGATCCGAACCAATCCGACATGTTTCCATGTTTCGTCATTTGTCTCCACTTCCGTTGTAGGAATAATTGTTCAGCTATAAGGTGACCACAGGTAACCGTACGCGTTGTAATTATACCGCAGATGAATTATTAAAATTATTATTAAAAACTACTTTCACTTCTAATTATCCAAAGAGCGTGTGGTTTTTACATTTTTTATTTAAACAATGAGAAGGTAAGACAATGACATAGAGATTAAGTGCTGAATGTTTTTACACAATACGGACTAATAATGGTACAATTATATAAGAAAACTTTATTTCATACTTGAATAAAACATAGAATCATAAATTTGAGTGAGCTTTTAAAACGGATATACTTAATATAGATACGACAAGCACATAACAAGAGATCTTTTATTTTGATGGGAATTAAAGTATTTCGGTTTACTTTTGAATATTGTTTCAATTTATTACAATAAGTTGGTACCAATAAATGATTATAGTTATAGAGAAAAGACAAGTTTTAGTAACAACAAAATACAAATGTAGTATATATGAAAGCAATATCATGTTTTTTTCACCCACTGCCTTACAGGAAACAAATATCTCGCCCTCCGAAAATGGCGGAGGTGCTCTGTCCAAGGGGTAAGAAAAACTATTCAACCTTTTTATGATACCCGTGCTTGCATGGACCTAGTTAAATATTAAATTAATGTGACAGGTTTATTTCTCTTTACATCTGACTTTTTATCTATATATAATAATGTAATTGCAGGAACAATTGAAATACAGTTGACATATTATAAATATACCAGACCGAAAGATAGAACACCTCGCCTACAACAATATAGATTGTCAAACATACTATTTCATTTATTATTATTATTATTCAAGTTGTATGCAGCGAATGTGAGACAAGACGTAAAACAATTAAGGATGCTCCCTGGTCAAGTTTTGGTCTTTTTGTCAGATTTTCGGAATCCTCGGGTTTTATCCATTTCTTAAACATGACATTTTTTACCCATGAACCCCCACTTTTCTTTTATAATTCAATCATATATACCTTAAAATGGTATTTGACAAAATTTTATGAAATCCTTTTTATTTGTTCATACATTTTTGAGAGACTGAAGTTGTCAATGCAAAGACAATGAAAGATCCAGAGGAACCCCATTTTCTGCAAACTTTCAAGGCCTTATAGCTCTAAAATGAGCACATGAACCTATATTTTTTTCTTGCTTATTTGTTTACTATTCATATGTTCTCTCAAACTAAAACACCTATTTCAAATCCTATTTATTTCCTATTAGACCAGCGATCATCATTAAACAAGTCAATATAACTCTTCTTCCGTCGTACTAAGGTACACTACAATAACACATAGGGATTATAGACAAATCGTTACCCCTGGAATCATGTGTTGTACTCAAGGCCTTAGGGTGACCAACTATTAAAACTTGCAACAATCTTCTCTGCTTAGTTTGCTTCAACTAACATTATAATTTGAATCAAAACAAAACCAGCAGCAATATTCATAATTGATGACAATTTCCACTGCACACAGTTCATTCTGACGTAACACTGTTTACATGCTTACTGAAGTTTTCAATGCAAAGACAATGAAAAATCCAGAGAAAACCCATTTCATGCAAATTTTCAAGGCCTTATAGCACTAAAATGAGCACATGAACCTATATTTTTTTCTTGCTTATTTGTTCATTATTCATATATTCTCTCAAACTAAAACACCTATTTCAAATCCTATTTATTTCCTATTAGACCAGCGATCATCCTTAACGCACAATTCTATAGTTATAGATTCATATAAAGTGGTTGATTTATCAATTGAATGGTATTTAAGGCTGTGTTGGCAGTATTGTAGACATATCACGGCGAAAACTAAACAGCGTAAGAAATGGAATGGCCGTAGGACGTAAGCGTCATGCTGTATAAAATGAAAGTCGGCTTATTGTCTACCAAACAACCTCTCTTGTTTTTATGTTTGTGTTTTGTGGTCTTTTGTGTTATTTTTGCCTGGGGTTAATTTACTGGTTTGTCATTGTTGTCCTATCCTGTCATTCATTTTGTTGTTTATTTATTTGTATATTTTAGTTCTTTATCAGTCTTCCTGATATTATCATTTCACCGCGGAGTAATTTATTTGTCAACATCGTGATACCTTTTATATTGTTTGTTTGTTTAGTTGGGGTTTTACGCCGTTTTCAGCACGTTTGGCTATTCCGCGGAGGCCAGTTTTTATTGGTGGAGGAAGCAGGAGTACCCGGAGAGAACCACCGACCTTCGGTAGGAAAATTGGCAATCCTTGTCAATTAAGATCGGAGTCGAACACACCCCGTCACAGATGAGATTCGAACTCACAACCTAAGCGTTGACAGGCTAGTCATCATTAGTAGTCACGACGAACTACCTAGACCACTCGGCCACCGAGACCCCGATACCTTTTATAAAATAACAACAGACAACAATATATTTATTTTAGCAAGACATTAAAATTAATGGATTATGAATTATTAAACTGATGATTTTTTTTTATTATGACAGGAAGTGAGTATACTTTCCATATGAGAAAGATTTTCAAGATTGCGCAGGTGCGATTTTTTTAATTCAATTTTATTTTAATATGAGAATGCACTATGAATTAATTGTGGTCTCGGACCTGAATGTATAACTATCTCAGTGGTACTATTATTCATAGCATTGTCGCTACTACTAATCTTGTATTCTACTCAAGCGTGAATTCTTTATTCGATAATAGAATAATTTTAAGATCTAATTAAATATTGTCAGATGCATTATGTAATTATTTGAATACAAATACAACCTGTCGAAAACAGTTAATTAACGGAGGCAATAGATACTTTTCTCTGTATATTTGATACTAAAAGTACAAAATACTTTCCGGTAATAGTTATACCTCGAGGACGCGGTGGCTGTTAGGAAAATCCATTTAACTCGGGTGTGGCCGCTTACAACATTCTGCTACCCTTGGTGGAGAAAGAGTTGAACTCGAGTAACTCTTAAGTGAGGTCAAACCAATCACGTATCGTTTCCATAACGAGGCTATTCTCGGGTAGCTACTCGGGTTTCATTTGAAACTAGAGTTAATTTAGGTTCAACTGAAAGGAGAGTTATAAACTGGAGCAGAGAAAGAGTTTGACGTAAACACACCCGGTGTGTCTGTGAATGATCATCCCGAGGAGTCCCCAGGTGTGATCTTATACATACTTTACATCCCAGCTCATTCGGGGAAAATAATAATAAACTTAAAGTAAAGATGTCAGTACTATTATACGTTATAAATTTACTTTTATATATATTATATATTGTATACCCAATTGGAACCCATAACATATTGTGTATATAGGTAAAATTAAAACTTCCGTAGTCTAGTGGTTAAAGTGTCTGAACAATATGCTAAAGGTCCCAGGTTCGAATTTCAGTAGATTCTGTCAAAAATTTTAATGTTAATTTTTAAATGTAGTTTATGTTTCTACATAATTTTTCTAAGTTTTAGTAGTGATTAAATTGTTCCTGCAAACTTTAAACGTAACAAAGAACTCTTGTTGGGGTGATCCGCCTCAATCACCCATGTAAGAACATTTTTAGGAGCTGGAATGAGAGTTGCATTATTTTCATTGTTGGAATATAGATTTCTTTGAAGCGTGATATATGCTTAGATAAATAACATTTGGTGACTCTTCAAAAGAAATACTCGTTTTGCTATAAATCAATTTTTTAAAATCAATTCTAAGCACATTTTTAGCCAAAACCTTTCATATTTTGGAAGATCTGTTATCATTCTTTTGTTTCATTGTTTCATTAACAACTTCACGAAATGAAAATTATTTGTCCCTATGTGTTTTGTTAAGTACGTTTCCTTCGAATCACTAAATATGTTGGGGCCTCGGTGGGCGAGTGGTCAAGGTAGTTCGTCATGACTACTAATGATCACTAGCCTCTCAACACTGAGGTTGTGAGATCGAATCTCACCGGTGGCGGGGTGTGTTCGACTCCGATCTAAATTGACAAGGTTTGCCAATTTTCCTACCGAAGGTCGGTGGTTCTCTCCGGGTACTCCGGCTTCCTCCACCAATAAAAACTGGCCTTCGCGAAATAGCCAAATGTGCTGAAAACGGCGTAAAATCCCAACTAAACAAACAAACAAACAAACTAAATATGTTAACTACATAGTAATTTCTTGCTGTCTGTATTCTCTCTTTGATTCTAGTTAATACTCTGCTTTACAATGCAGCAGATCGATTGCTGTAAGTGGTTTAGTGTGCATGACGGCATGATCAATAGAACGTCGCGGGCAACATCGAGTCTCCCATGGTTCTCTGGCGACCTAAACATATAAAAACTGGGCACCATGTTAGAGCCAAAGATGTTGAAAGTTGCGTAAAACCTCGACAAACTAGTAAGACACTTTTGATCTTAAACGGACATTTGGTTCTTGATTATTCATACATGTACTTTGTTTTGATTTTATACAACACAATGCTTTCAAATAAAATCATAATAATAAAATCAAATCAAACTATGTTGTCTTTCTGTCTATCCAGATCGGTCAAGACAAGTTCAGAACAATTCGACAAAAGACCTTATACGTTGAATAAATAGTAGAAAGCGTATCTTCACTAGTAAGTAATATATCTTGTTCTGAATTTGTCACACATCTATCTAGATTTTGTCGATAATTTCAATAAATGAGAAATTCAAGAGAGTTAAGATTAACAATTTTAAGATCAAAAGAAAAATATTCCAGCGATACACCACAGCACCAAAAAGTGTTGAAAGTTGTATCACAAACGGAAGTGTCATTGTATACTGTACTTTTTCGGAGGAGATCTATAAAATTCAGTATTTTATTTCAATAAATAAATTAAACTATTGGCACTGTACATAATTTTGCAATGTATAATAAATGTATGTCTAATCAAAGCTGTCAAACGAATTAGAAAACAACACTTCTCACTTATTCGTACGATAGATATATCATTATTGACTGACAGATTTAATTTATAGTCTTTGAAAGGTTAAGAAAAGAAAGAACGAATTCTATCAATACTGAATAGATACACCATTATCTATTACGAATTATTATCATATACAGAATCTCGTTGTTGGATCAAGATGTTACCATGGAAAGGCATTTTTGATCTAAAATTGGTAAAACAAGCCATATAATGGCAAAGTTGTGCACGAGGGGGGTATGAGAGATATTCGCCCATTTCGAAATTATTTAACATTTTTTTTAAAGAAAATGTTTGTTTGGTTTGGTCAATTGGCGGTTTAAGCATATTTCAGAGCAATTGGCTATATCGTAAGCCAGTTTTTATTGGTGGAGGAATCTGGAGTGCCAGATAGAACCACCGACCTACGGCAAGAAAAGTTGCAATCCTTATTTTTTTTATCGGTTAACATTTTATTCAAGCGCACCTTGCTACGAGCTGGACAGTACATTTTGAGAAACTAGAGAGGTTAAGCAAATATAAATACAAATACAAATATTTTTTATTGGCACAAGCACATAATTAATGAAATGGCACGGGCCCAATGTACATTATATACTGAAATTATCCTGATGATTGAATTTTTGGTGGACGTGTTTTCCAACAGACAATTGGTATTCCTATGGGCACTAATTGTGCGCCACTCCTGGCCAACTTGTTTCTTCACTCATATGAGGCAGACTTCCTTGACGGGCTTCTTAAGGAAAAACAGAAGAAGTTAGCCCGTACCTTTAATTTCAACTCCCGCTACATAGATGATGTTTTACCACTCTATAATTCATGTTTTGGGAATTTCTTACATCTCAACTATCCCAATGAGCTCGAAATTAAGGATACCACAGACACTGCCAAGTACGCATCTTATCTTGACCTTCACCTCGAAATTGACACCAGATGAAGGTTGAATGAAAAACTTTACGACAAACGGGATGACTTTGACTTTCCAATCGTCAACTTCCCATCTTTGAGCGGCAATATTCCAGAAGCGCCGGATTATGGAGTATATATTTCACAGCTCATACGTTATTCCAGAGCTTGTGACATATAAATTGTCTTCCTGAACAGAGCCCAGCTCTTGACAGAAAAGTTGCTCAGACAGGGGTATTTTGTTGGAGTCATCCTTATTAAAGTTTTATGGACGTCATCACGACTTGGTTGACAGGTATGAAAAAACGTTTCCCAAATAAAATGGACCTCTTCCATTGATGATCCCTTCCTCATACCGGATTTGACATGGGCAGCATGGCGGGTGTCCTGCAGGAAGCAGAGACTGCTTACTCTTCCGAAGCACCTGAGTCTTCCCCCGGTTTTTGGTGGGTTCATGTTGTTCATATGTTTTTAGTTTTTAATTGTAGTGCATGTATTGTTTTGGTCTTGTCTTCGTTGTTCTCCGGAGTTTGTCAGTTGTTTCGATTTTCCCCTCCTTCGAATGTCCCTTTGGTATTTCTTGACTTTACAAATAATAACAGTAGCACATGCAGTGCATGATATAAGTAATAATGTTCACGTTCCTGAAAAAAAAAAATGAATTGCATGCAATTTATGAGTATTCATGCAGGATAATAATGTTTTATGGTACTTTTACACGTGTATAATATTCAGAGTAGTACGAATTAACCTATTATACCCTTTCTGAGTGCGAAACACTTGTGTATGAATGATTTAGTTATTTTAAGGACAATTACTATCTATACAGGAAAGCCAGATTTGGTTAATAAGTTCGTTTGAAATATTTATATTTCTTATTTTTGTCCAAAAGATTGTCTTAAGGCAGTATATGAACTTCATATTCTATATTATCTTTATTACATATTTTACATTTTAGTTTCATTTATTGGTAAACCCTTTTCTATTTAAAGGCAATGGCCACTTAGTCTTATTTTACTTAAGGTATACATTTCAGATTTATTTTTTAGAATACTGTATCAACATAAGGATTTCATATATTTTTATAAAAATTGCTGTAAAATTTTAAGTTGAATATTTTTGAACATTGATTTTTGGGTGCCTTGATGTATAATTCTTTGTTTTATACACGCTAGAAGCTGTCTGAAAGAGTTATCTCTTTCTTTAATATATGAAAATCGTAAATCATTTAGGAGGTGTGCGATTAAGCCGTTCGGAACTGCAATGCTTTGATATTTCAGACCATGGACTCTATTATGTCCATTAAAAACTAGTTTTTGATTATTTTGTGGTCTACAAATAAGAAGAACTGATTAATCGATAAAACCCCAACAACTGTCTAAAGGTCAGTTACGGTAAGAAACAGCGTTTGAAAAATGTTCTAACTTGATTTTCATGCAAAGCCATGTTCAATTCAAAATCAGGAGGTGACCATGTATAATGTGTGTAACCAAGGACCTCGTTGAAAATATATGATAGTTCAGCTTTTCATCTTCCAAATACAGGTTCTAAATCTTCTAGTCTACAAGGGTATGCAAGTCTACGCAATACAATACACAAACCTTCGATACAGATTGCGGTTGTGCGATTCGAACATGTTATTTTTTTCTGGAATTCTCAAAGCATGGGAGAGTATTTTGATATCATCTCTGTCAAAACGAAACATAGTACGGCACTGTTCGTTAGTTATCTTTTCAATCTTAAGTTTTTCTGAATATGCACCTTTTTCTTCTCTCGATAACGACGAAAGAAGCAAATCTTCGTCATTTTCTATTGCAGCCAAAAGTTTTACATTTTCCGGCATCGTAGCCAGTAAAGATATAATAATGGAATTTACTGGTTTTGACATTTATTTTAGACCAATTTAACATAACGTTACAACGTCAATTTTACACTTACACGTACACGTCAACTTTTGTACAAACTACTGGCTTCAAACTCAACGTGTACGGTAACTTCTGTATAAACGTACGCGTGCACGTACACGCATCCATGCTTAACCTCTCTGTTATCAAAATACTTACAACTCAGTTGTGGATACCGACAAGAACTTGGCCTCAACCATTTGGTAATAATAAATAATATGCGATGCCAATTTTAACGCACAAGATATACATATTTTGTCGAAAAACGACATTCTAGTTATATCAAGGCCTAAAGTAATTACCCAAAATCTTGACGAGCAGGTTCAAATGTCAAAATGAACAGCAAAGGCAAGCAAGAAAGATCGACAAAACATACAATAGCTGTCCGATTGTTCGAATAGAAAAAGTCAATTGCGTGATTAATATGTTTCACTTAAAGCCACATCATACTTTTGTTTAATTTATTTTGAGTTGAATATTTTTGAACATTAATTTTTGGGCGCATTGATCTAGAATTCTTTTGTTTTATACACGATAGAAGCTGTCTGAAAGAGTTCTCTTTCTTTAATATATGAAAATCCTAAATCGTTTAGGAGGTGTTCAATTAAGCAGTTCGGAACTGCAATGCTTTGAAATTTGAGACTATGGACTCAAAAACTAGTTTTTGATTATTTGCGGTCTACAAATAGGACGAACTGTCTAATCGATAAAACCCCAACAACTGTCCAAAGCTCAGTTACGGTTATCAACAACGTTTGCAAACTGTTCTAACTTGATTTTCATCCAAAACCATGTTCGATTCATATCATACTTTTGTTTTTTCCATTCTATTAAAAACAGTTCACGGAAAGATTTTAACAATTACTACTTTTCCGTCCTTGTTTGAACAAGGCTTTCCATATAAGAATATTTATTGTTTATTACTGATACTGGCGATGAAAAAGAAAAAATACAGTAATCACGACATTCTACGATAATTGTGCTATAATTTAGATCATTGTTAAAAAATACATCTTTGATTAAACAATTAAGACAAACACTTAATTGAAATATTTAACAATTAAGTTAAGACCATGCTAGGATAGTAAAAGGCGAATCTCTATTTGGTTCAAATTAAATAAGGCACTAATGGGGAGTCAAATGGAAGTCCGAAATGATGCCTGTATCCACACGCAAACTTAAACAAAGATAAATACTACCAAACAATATTTAAAGGAACCTATAATTTGATATTTTTCTACATAAATTCCTTGATTTTTTTTTATGCACGTACTAATCTCATGAAACGAGACTTATTGTACATATGTATATGCAAGTAAAATTTCGAATGTTAATATGACTGCAATGACCACAACACCATATAAGGACATAACTGAATTTGAGAGAGATAGTCCTTTTTTCAAATCACAATTTTATGTTAAATTTCGTGAAAACAATGGAGTATGTATCGCTTGTATAGCTATGTCCTTAAGGATGATCGCTGGTCTAATAGGAAATAAATAGGATTTGAAATATGTGTTTTAGTGTGAGAGAACATATGAATAGTAAACAAATAAGCAAGAAGAAATATAGGTTCATGTGCTCATTTTAGTGCTACAAGGCCTTGAAAAATTGCAGGATATAGTTTTTCTCTGGATTTTTCCTCGTCTTTGCATTGGCAACTTCAGTCTCTCAAAAATGTATGAAAAAATAAAAAGGATTTCATAGGATTTTGTCAATTACCATTTTACGGTACATATGATTGAATTATAAAAGAAAAAGTAGGGGTCCATGGGCAAAACAAATTCATGTTTAAGAAATAGGTAAAACCCAAGGATTTCGAAAATCTGACAAAAAGACCAAAAGATGACCAGCGAGCATCTTTAATCGGTTCTGGCTTTACACTATGTTGCATTTGCTATAATAAAGTATTTGAATCTTGAATCTTGTTCTTTTAACATTTTGGAATATTGTTTTGGTTTCAATATTTTAGGTCTTATAAGCACAACTGAAGAGTCGTAAATCTACAGAATGTGCAAATCTCATGCAAATTATTGGTACCATAGGATTTGTTCTTAACGGTGCATGAAAATATCAATCCCATGCATGACAAAAATAGTAATAACCTAGTTTAAATGCTATTAATATAACAAAAATTGTAAAAAAAAAAACGAAGAAGGCATCAATCAGTTAGGTTTATTCGATTGCAGACTAGTTGTCCATTTTTCTTCGCAGTGAATATCTAATTATAACGTTCACATTTTTCTTAAATTAAACAGATTACAGGAATACTACGTGTAACAATAATACATTATCTCCATGCATGTGTGGCTGTTTGCTTAATTTTTAATGAATTGTTTAACAAATGCCAGCAAAATAGTATAAGATATGAGGTAGAATCTAACACCATGGATATATCAGTGAAAATATTCTGTTTTACGATATTTTTCTGATGATAACATGATAGTTAATCTAAATAAACGGAGTTTCCATAGTGCGAATAACACGTAAACAAAAGTGCTTAACAGTAAATTAAGTGAATTTTTGAAATTGCAATTCACAGTACCTAAACGTAATTTTAAGAAAATCAATTTATAAGGTTTGGCATGTGTTCAAAAAGATGATACCATAAATGTGAAATTCTTATGCGTGTTTTTAAAGACTTGATGCAGAAATACTGAGATGTTTGGTAATTTGTAGAAAAATACGTCAATCTCTTTAAAAGTATTTCGTCTTTTTTTCCTAACTGTACCGCTTTGAAAATAGACTACAATAAAAAGAAGAATTACCGATCATTTACGAGTTTTTTCTTTTCACATGAAGCGGCAAAACAGCCACTCGAAGGGGTGAGAATGGAAAAAAATAAAATTACATAAAAACCTTTTTATCGCTATTTCGTGAAATTTTATTGTAAAATCGATAAAATCGGAAGAGTTTCTATTTTAAAATAATTTTTTTGTTGTAAGTGAGATTATGTATCTCCTATCATATGAAATAAGAATGGTTTTGGTTCTGAAATTTCTTCTTGGCAATATTCCACAAAGAATTGCAAATTGACCCAAATCGCCGATATATAAGACCTTTGTTCGTAGAAAACTTGACCTTATTAATGATTAGGCATAATATTTTGTTTGGTTACATAAAAATGCATTGCATACAATCGTTACGATAAAAAGTAGGTTAAGATTTAAGAATAAAAAATCAATGATTACGAGTGAAACGAATTCAGCGGAAAGTGGCTCTTCTTCTTTATGGTCTTATCAACGGTGATCAATATTTAATGTTAAATGTCAATTTCTGTCTTGTTTCATCTTGTCGGTGTTGATTTTCAGCATATATCTAACACGTCTAATTACAGACAAAATTAAGATAACAAGATAAAAGCAAGAAAATTATCACGACTGTTAAGATGAGTTCGTGAAAATTTAGAATGCATTGTGCAATGTTTGAATTTACGTTTGCTGGTCTGAACTGGTCTTGTTTGATGTGGATCTTTGTAGAAATTAAATGTGCTTTCCTGGATTTGAACAACAATCTTTAATAAAAAAAATTGTTAATGAATAGGAAACTACCAAGTAATTTCATTTGGAATTTTATTTCAAGTTTTAGTATAAAAACAAATTACGTATTCACGAGCTTTCTGATTAACATGTTTGTTTTTCTCTAGAAGTTTTGTAGAAAGTTTTTTTTGAAGTCATGGCGGCCATTCTCACTTTAAATATATTTCTTTGAATTTTCTCGGTCTGTAATGAGAGAAAGTATTCATTCGTACAGAAAGATGTAGGATAAGGGAATTCCACCCTCGGGATCACATTTTTTTGTGGTAAGACACTCGACAAACGTCGTAACACGAGTAAGAAAAAATGTGACCCCCTCGGGTGGAATTCCCCTATCCTACATCTCTCTGTATGAAATATAGTAATAAGGTTTACTAGCGAAAGGTTGAGAGAAAATTAAATTTTCAAAATATATTTTTATAAAGATAAACTTTTACAAGTGCAAGGAGATTGTTACAAATGCCATTTTGCTGTCGAAATGCCGATCGTTTTCAAATTAATCAATATTAAACTGCAACAGAAGACAGGGCTTAAAGCAGTAAACATCAATTTAGAATTTAATTGATTACATGTTAATTTTTCCATGCCAGTTAAAAATCAATTTAGTATTTTCATGTTTTCTATTTAACCTATTCTTGGTTAAATATGCAAAACTAAGATGTATTATAAATGTGTTTGCAATCTGAATATTGATATAATATTGAAATTCTAGAAACAATTGCTACTTGTGCTACGAAAAAATATTTTTTGCTGTATACATTTTGTATCTGTAAATAATTATGCTCTTTTTATCAATTAATGACCGAGGGCTGAAATTACTGAAAGTCAATATACTAATTTAAAACGTTGTAGAACAGTAAAGTCAAGAAATACCAAAGGGATATTCGAAGGTGAGAAAAATCGTAACAACTAACAAATTCCGGAGAACAACGTTCCCAATAGCAAACGGTATTCTGCGACCCACAAAACAAGATTTATGTTATATTTCTTACGGTTGGAACGAAATCATTAATTTCCGTCTACTAAATATTGTCAGGTGTTTTCAGATATTTATTAACACCTTTGGTAATTTGTTTACGAGATTTCTAATTAGTTTTTGCGATTTCTATACAAAGAAGACATCCCGGGGCGGACACGTTGTAACAAATATTTAATCTTCGCTAAATCTCCGAGCTCGAGGATTTGGGTATTCATATTATATAGGTTATCATTCAAATCTGCAAAATACTCTATTAATACACGAAACAAGTTTTGCAGTGGAATTAGACCTGATTGAGGTTATTAACTTAGTACATGGAGTTTTCAATCATGAGCTAATTTCAACGTTAAAAATAAATGTGAAAATCTTCGACTTCTAACCATATTGATTTTATGTCGAAATTTGTGACACTGAACAAGAGAAACAAAGTCCTTTGGGAAATATCATGTCAATCGTTTCTTAATGACGACAAGTCATGCAAGTCTAGAGGCTAACGATTTAATGTAATGAGGAACCAGAGTGAGTTATCTTTTCCTAACCAATGTAGATAAGGGAGACAATTAAATTCTCTCCCTTTTGTCCTCAGGCTAAAAGGGAGACAAATTTATTATCTCTCTTACCTACATTGGTTAGGAAAAGATAACTCACTCTGGTTCCTCATTGACGATCGTTTAGTAAATGGATATTTGACAACATATAATGTATGTTATTATTTTGAAATATTATGAATTACTCTCATTGGATGAAAACTGTCTTGTGATTAAAATTTTTACAAAAATTGAAAATCGCGGGAAACAACCTTTTGTTATTGTTCACCTCCAAACATCCCAATTCCCCCCCCGCAAGGGAGACAATTGCATAATTGCGGAAACAACCCTATTGTTCACCTCAAAACATCCCAATTTCCCCCCGCAAGGGAGACAACTGCGTAATCGCGGAAACAAACTTATTGTTCTCTTCCAAACATCCCAACTTCTCTCCGCAAGGGAGACCATTGCGTAATTCGTCTGCATTAAAAGTCATGAGCGTCAAATTATGTCTTGCTCCTGTGTAAAAATAATAAAACAATTACCATCCTCAATCGTTCACGTGAAATTTCGTCAAAATGTCGGCGTTGTAGCATACTTTGAAGAGCTATATCTTAAAAAATTGCATGGTGACAAATACCTTTCTATATATGTATGGATCTGGAAGATGATTGTTTCTTTTGTGTTAATGTTTGGTAATTTTACGGACACTTATTCATATCTTTACGATTGAAACCGTAAGAAATTATTCTGAAATTTGACGTTTTCCTGATATTTCTTTGTCAATTCCTAAGTGACTTATAAATACATGTCTCTGGTAAATTTGGCATAAAAATGGTTTATTTGTTAAAATAATTGCACATAAAGGATGGTGATCATCATTTTTGGTTTCATATGTCACTCAAATGCATTATTGCAAAATAACCGAATGCGCAGAATTCCCTTGAGTGAAAACAACGTTATATTCTGTATTCAGTAACGTCACACGTTTTCTATCAAATTCTAAGCGTATTGGTCAACTTTGAACCGATTTATCTAAACAAAAAAAGGATGGTGACATATGTCTTTTTATACATGTATGGATTCAGTATACAGTCCTGGATATTATGTTAGTTTTTGGTGCTTCCTCGCATATTAGAATACATCCATCCATAGAAAAATAGGAAAATATAAGTAAAAAAACCGCCATTTTCCCTATATATCTATGTAAATTTGGCGCAAAAATTGACATTTACTAATCAGAATTACCAAAAAAACAAGAATGGTGACCCCCACTTTTATTTCATATTCCAATGTATCTAGAACCTAAGTACAAGTGTGCAAACATTTTTAGAAATAGGGAGATATGCCCTTCGGTATCCTGTTACCGTAAGCGGCAAATCTTCAGACTTACTCTAAGGAGAATTTGAACGTGATCTGTTGACTTTTTTTTTCGTACCATCAGCTGTCCTCTTAATATCCAAACTGCACTCATTCGATATTATAATATATTTTGCACACGCGCTTTGTAAAATAACTTGTATCTTTATAGTTCAGAATGGTCACTTTTTGAAATTTTGTCAGATTATGCGAACTCCTCGGGGTTAATCCATTTATAGTTTGGGATACTTTTTCTCCAGAAACCCCATATTTTCTTTTCATTTATTTATTTTACATATCTTAAAGATCTAAATGAGAAAATTTTATGAAATTTTATTTACTAGTTTAATTCTTATTCAACTTTAAAGATTCATCACATTTTCCATTCAAACCAAAGGAAAAATCTAGAGAGACCGTTTTTCCGCCAAATTTTAGCACCTTACATCTCAGAAACTAGTTCAGCAACATATAGTTTTCTTTTTCTTATTTTGTTTTTAATTTCAGTCTCTATCTAAACATAAACTAATTTGAAAATCTATATATTAAAACTCTCACCAGTGACCATCCTTAAGGAAATTTCACATATTACGATACGATAGTAGAAATTCAATATCAACCATTGTATAATATTACAAATATGCCATAAGATATAAATAGGCGCTCAACACGCAATCCTGAATGCTGTGTTATTTGCGATGACTATGCACCTGTGGTAGATCATGAAAGCTCAACCCACAGAGCTTCTTAGTGCGTCCCAAGGTACGGGGGAGGAGGGGGTATGTCGGGTCATAATATTTCCGTGGACGATGGTAATTAACGTGTCTGGAGAATAACACGCTCCCTGAATGCAAAAAATCCCCTCTCTAGTTTTCGAAAAGGAGTAGGCCAATGGCCGCTACAAAAGGCTAAATTATCCGAGCCATTTTCCAATAGCAGTCAAAAGCGGTTCCGCTTTGTGTTCCGTCCCACACCTATTTGTGAATTTTGTTTAATGTATGATTGAATTGGTTCTCGTCCTGAAGATGCACGATGTATTTGCCACTTGACGTTCAGCAAACAATCAATCATTCTTTTTAAGTGAAGCAGTCTCCATGCAAAGAGAACTTTATTGTTTGTTTGTTTAGTTGGGGTTTTACGCCGTTTTCAGCACATCTGGCTATTTCGCGGCGGCCAGTTTTTATTGGTGGAGGAAGCTGGAGTACTCGGGGAGAACCACCGACCTTCGGTTGGAAAATTAGCAATCCTTGTCAATTAAGATCGGAGTCGAACACACTCCGCCACAGGTGCGATTCGAACTCAAGACCTCAGCGTTGACAGGCTAGTGATCATTAGTAGTCATGACGAACTACCTAGACCACTCGGTCACCGAGACCACCGAGGCCCCCAAAGGGTACTTTAATTTCACAGTCGAAATATAAAGTCTAAGACACCATAGTATGTCAGATAGACGATAATAAGAATAAAAAATTGAAAAACATTTCTTTTTTAGCTGAAATTAAGTCGTTCATCATATATTTAGATGTGTTGGTGACCATTATATATTTTCACTTTTGTCAACTTTTTGCACTTATGTCTTGTTCTTTATCTATTTTTCTTTCAAGTGCCAAATTAATTAAGGTAGTTGCTGATATGTTGTTTCTGAAAAGCTGACTGTAAATTGCTGGCTATAAATAAGAATAAATAAAAATAATGACAAAAAGATGCACTAATAAAGTTAAATAAAAAGCTCCCTATTGTCCTATAACAGAAAAATGAGCTGTTGCGATTAAGGTTTATTTTAATACCTATTATTTCTGAACCTGGATATATGTTAACATCCATTTATAAAACGTTCTTCTAGGCTATATTTCCAATTAATTAGGCTATATTCATTACACATGGGAGACACAAGAATAATCATAACGCCTTATTTGAAATGTTTTTGTAATGATCTATAAAAAAGATATAATCGTTAATAATAATTAATAGTTTTGAGGTTTTTGCTGGAAAATGGACGATATAATTCGACACAGGGGCATAAGGAGATATTATCTGTATTTTAAAAGCACTCTGTTTAAACGAAGGTAAATTACTTAGGATATTGATGCATTTTTTTAACATTCATTTAAAAACCGCATTTTTTTTCATATAAAAAAGATATAGCTAGGCATACCAATCAACAGAATACCAAATCAAAAAGTGAAGCCAGAAAGACAAGATTCAAAACGAAAATTAGCAGAGGACTTAATGAACTCAATAAACCAAATTGACCAAAATTTAATTTGTATATGATAAAAGGTGAAGTTACCTATATTCAGAAAACAGAATGTCAGAAGGTGAGAGCTAAACTGGACTTAAGGATGCTTTGGTCTTTTTGTCAGATTTTCGGAATCCTTGGGTTTTATCCATTTCTTAAACATGAAATTTTTTGCCCATGAACCCCCACTTTTTCTTTTATAATTCAATCATGTATACCTTAAGGGGGTAGGCCTGGGGTATGGGAGATAACTCCTATTGATGTTTTTTTCTTTGACGTCAAACAATAGGAATGACGTGGCATTACTATGACGTACAAACTTTCCTCGCATTAGACGAAGTGAAGAGGTTCGGTAAGGGGCATCTCCGTTACGAATCTAAAACTTTCTCGAAATATGTGCAAAATCGATAATTACGTAGGATTTGATATATTGATGAATTATTGTTTAACATCCAGTGGCAATTATCAAATGCATATCACGAAGTACCTAGTATTTGAACAACTCTACGTTCGGTGTCCAGGGATTACGCTAATATATTTACTTACCAGTTATAAACAGACAAAGTTCCAAGACATGTTTTATTCCAAATAAAAATCAGATATAACCGAGTATTACCATAATAATTGCGTTATTAAATAGCATGGATTATTTACCCCCACCCTAATGGAATGGTCTATCTTTTTTATTTATTTTTGTAAATAATCAAAATTTAATGAAATCGATTTTTTTTTCTTTTGAACATTTGGTCAAAATGTTCTAGTGGATATATTAAACATTGAAATATGTTGGCTTATCAAAGTGAAGAGGAAAACTGCACTAAATTAAATCATATTAAATTGAAGATATATAATTTTCAGGTATATTTATATTTTACACCACACCGGCAATACTTACCGTTGCAAATCATTTTTTTAAAATAATAATAATAAAAAAACCGAATTGTAATACAAATGAAAAATAATACATAATAATAGATTATTTATTGGTAAAAAGTTTTGCTGGTAAATTCGTCTACGTGAGACAAGGTTCCATTTTAATGTGCAGCTTTTGCGAACGAGCTCGTGCGGATTTTATCTCTTCCAAACGCAGTCAAGATGGGAACAATAAACATAAAATTCAAAACTTTTAGAAAAGTTTATAGAACTATACCTCTTGATCACTTCCGCTGCTTTCGGATGTATTGACTACCCCGGGAGAATAAATTTTTCGAAGAAATTGTCTTTGGTTCATGATTTTTCGATATAACGTGATTTCAGGGTTTTTTTCTTTTTTTGCTCCCATTCTTCTCTTTTCCTCTCACAGCTTTACCTTTCCTATTTTGTATTTATAAAAACTTTTAGTCACTGGCGATTTAACCATCATATTTTGTAATTTGTTAGATTTAGGAGAATATCAAGTCTTTCATGACAGTTTATATTTTTTCTGTAATGTTTTTTAGATCATGTATTTTATAAACAAAACCCAGTTTTGACAAATAAAAGTAAACTTACAAAACTATCGCCGTGGGCGCCGTGGTTTAGTGGTCAGCGCATCGGACTACGAAGCCAAAGGTCCCTAGTTCGATTCCCGTTCGATATGAAAATTTCAAAGATCAAATTTGCGACCGGACTTATCGACACCATTTGCGAGGATGGTTTCGGTATACGATGCTAATCCGTCGGATGGGGACGAACATTGCCGTCCCGTGTTAAGGAAGGGAAACACCCTTAGCACGTTAAAGACTCCTGTGTACATGTCGAAAAAGAGTATGCTAAAATGCCGCTACAGGGGCCTCTCTCGTACCCGCCAAGTGGAGAGGGATTGGTATAAGTTGGTATCACTTGTTTCCCAATCCACTATAAATAAATAAGTTTAAAAGTATCACAGGACTTAAGAGAGAATGCTTGGTTTTCAGTCATAATAATTATATTTTCTTTAAATTTATTTCCGTTTATAATTTAAGTCATCATCGTCTTCTATTCAATCTTCTTCGCGTTCTTTGAACATATAGAATAGGTTTATACTCGATAACATTAGGAACGATAACTCTTATCGTAACGTCATATTGTAACGTAATGACGTCCTACCTTAAAAATTGATCGAGTATTTTGTGAAAACTTGTGGTTAGAATTTCATAATTTTTTGTCATATAACACACATATATATGATATTTTTGTAACAGTTTTTTGTAAGAATTAAACGACAGGATTTTTTTACAGCAGTGTTTGAATATTGAATGAGGCAACTGAAAATGAACGAAATTCCTAACATGTCTGGTACTTTTTACCTTCGGATTTTCATATAAAGAGTGAATTTTACCATCATATTTAATTTTTGATTAAGACTATATCCCTGTTCTTCAGTTCAACAATTATAACTATTTTTCATCAAACATGTGTGCTATGAGAGGTAGTAATATTCATTAACTTGTGTCATCTCCTGGAATGAAGGGTACCCCTTAAATGCCCATTTTCAATGAACCCTGTGAAGGAAACACGTGGTTGAATTTCAACAAAATTTTCTCAGGTGGTGTATTGAGACATATATAATGCATGACGAAAATATGAAAAAAATTAAACGAGTGGAAAATTTTGGCCTAACCCAGGCCTAACCCCTTAAAATGGTATTTGACAAAATTTGACGAAATCCTTTTTATTTTTTCATAAATCTTTGAGAGACTGAAGTTGTCAATGCAAAGACAATGAAAAATCCAGAGAAAACCCATTTCCTGCAATTTTTCAAGGCCTTGTAGCACTAAAATGAGCACATGAACCTATATTTTTTTCTTGCTTATTTGTTTACTATTCATATGTTCTCTCAAACCGAAACACCTATTTCAAATCCTATTTATTTCCTATTAGACCAGCGATCATCCTTTTTTGAATTTGTTTGTTTGTTTAGTTGGAGTTTTACGTCATTTTCAGTACATTTGGCTACTTCGCGGCGGCCAGTTTTTATTGATGGAGGAAGCCGGAGTACCTGGAGAGAACCACCGACCTTTGATAGGAAAATTGGCAATCCTTGTCAACTAAGATCTGAGTCGAACACACCCCGCCACAGGTAAGATTGGAACTCACAACCTCAGCGTTGACAGGCTAGTGATCATTAGTAGTCTAGACCACTCGGCCACCGAGGCCCCCTATCTGAATTTGTATTCTGTTAGCAGTATATGGGCACTGTTCAGTTATTATTTGTGGTGGAGGTGCTGTAGAAGTGCCGGAAGTGGCGTCACCGGAACCGGAAATGACCGCACTAGAAGCGAAAGTCACGTGGCCGGAACCAGAAGTACCCGGGAGTGGTTTGCGCGCATGCTCCACCGGAGGTAGTGGGTTTTCCCGCCATTTTTTTTCACGGAAGTGACGTAAGTCACGTGCCAGGACCCGCTGTTCGTCATCGCTGGTCTTCTCTTGCTCATCGCTGTTTTTCTCTTGCTCTTTGCTGTTCATGACTACTCATAACTATACTCACGTGCTCATTTCGTTTTTTTTTTGGGCTACTTGTCGCTGTTTTCGCTGCTGATTGTTGCTTTTCATCATCGCTGCTCTTCTCTTGCTCATCGCTGTTTTTCTCTTGCTCTTTGCTGTTCATCGCTACTCATGACTATACTCACGTGCTCATTGGCCACTTGTCGATGTTTTCGCTGCTGCTGCTGCTCCTGCTGTTTGTTGCTGTTCGTCATCGCTGCTCTTCGCTTGGTCATCGCTGTTTTTCTCTTGCTCTTTGCTGTTCATCGCTAATCATGACAATACTCACGTGCTCATTTCAGATTTTTGGTGCTACTTGTCGCTGTTTTCGCTGCTGCTGATGCTCCTGCTGCTCGTCGCTGTTCATCATCGCTGCCCTTCTCTGGCTCATTGCTGTTAATAACATAAACAAATTGAAACAGATTGCTTTTAAAATATAGATAATATCTCATTATGCCCTTGTGTCGAATTAATCGTCCATTTTACAGTAAAAACCTCAAAACTATTTATTATTATCAACGATTATATCTTTTTTATAGATCATTACAAAAAAAATTCAAAAATGGTGTTATGATTATTCTTGTGTCTCCCATGTGTATTGAATATAGCCTAGAAGAAAGTTTTATAATTGATGTCAACATATATTCAGGTTCAGAATTAATAGGTAATAAAATAAACCATAATCGCAACAGTTCATTTTTCTGTTATAGGACAACAGGGAGATTTCATTTAACTTTATTAGTGCATCTTTTTGTCAGTATTTTTATTTATTCTTATTCATAGTCAAATTTTCAGAAACAACATATCAGCAACTACCTTAATTGATTTGGCAATTGAAAAAGGTAAACAACAAGACATACATGCAAAAAGTTGACAAACGTGAAAATATATAATGGTCACCAACTAAATATATGAACGACTTAATTTCAGCTAGAAAAGAAATGTTTTTCCATTTTTTATTTTTAATATCGTCTATCTGCCATACTATGTATCGTAGACGTTATATTTCGACTGTGTGACAAAAATGGGTAACACTTAATGCCTCCTTTGCCTCCAGCACGGGTACAAAAATTAATGTTCTGAAAGGACAGATACACTGTGTTCAACAAGTGATGATAAAAGCTCATATCAACTATTGGTCCAGGTGTGCTTAAAATAAAGATTTTTTTCTTTTGCTTTTTTACAATGTTTATCGTAGTTTTATATTTTAGTTGTCTTTTTCACATTTGATTTATTCAAATTTTTACCTTTAGCCCACTCGACAGCTCACTGACACTTTGACATTCAGTTCTGAAATTGTCAGGTTCTTTAAAACTTCAACAGTTAAATTTTTACTGGGTATATAAAGTAGGAAAACAACTCACTGGACTGCAGACATTGTTCTTCTGACTGCTGATTCCATCTTAGTCAATGCCATAGTGATATTGCTTTGAAATATATATCACTTTGGAATAACGTTGAAACAATTTTGGAGTGAATCTGAAAAAATTAACGGGCATCACACATAAAAAGCCCAGCTCCAACATAATGCCAATGAACATCTTTTAAACCATGACAACATTAATTTGTACTGTAAATGAAACTCCAAGCTGGATTTCCATAATGTATGGATAGCAGATGTGTTTCCAAAAGTTGAAAGCCTTCCAGAAAATTTAATAACTGCTCTAAGGACTTCCTGTTCCATTTTTGATATCATTGAAGCAAATTACTAATATAAGACTATGCTCAAAATAGTAAATATCTGAGACTATCAAGAATTGCAATTGCTATGGACTGACACCAAAATGAATATATGCTCCAGTATCTTATACTGTTTTAATAACAAGATATTGAAGTCTGGTATAAATCAGCCGAGGCAAACTAAAGATATATTGTAAATTTCTAAATCTAGTAAAACTACAACATGGCATTGACGTCTGTTTATATCATGTGGACTTTTAAGTTACTGATCTGTGTTGAACAATGCCAACAGATGATTGCAGATAAAAAATTTCAAAATGATACATTATCAAAGAATTTTGAGAATTAAAAATGCAAACATTTTGGTCACTCAACCACAAAATATAGGTCATTGTGACCCAAATGTAGCTGAATTGTGTTGTACAATATAAGATGACTCTTAGTCGTAAAATATTATTAGTACATGTACATTAAAATATTTTCTTTAATAATAAACCTAAATGCAGAAATTTCATCAAAATCACTCAAGTATAATATGCAGATGTGGTGACTTAAATGCATCAACGAGTTTTGTTGTACTGTATAAGATGATTGCAATTGTGAAATATCAATATATTACCAAGAGGTCTTAAGAGTGGATACACTAAAGGTCTCGCCCAAGTATGCACATGAACAAAATATACAGATTTTGGATACCTGACATTGTAACTCTAAAGGGAATTAATCAACAGAAAGATATGGGCATGAGAAATTGGTCTGAAAATTCTTATACAAGACCCTCAAGCCTAAAATTGAGTTCAAAGTCAACTGAGAGATCTCAGACTGATAAAAAAGTATCCACCAAGAAGTATTTATAGAACAACAAGAGTGGACACACTAAATGTCTCGCCCGAGTATGCACATGAAAATGTGACGCCGGTCACTCAATCATGAAATTGAGGTCAAGGTCCCAAGCCAGGTGTCAGACTAGAATGTACCTACTAAGAACTATCTATAGAATAGACAAAATATGGTTGGCCTAGGTATTACAGTTACTGTGAAATGAATTTAACCACGAAACTTGGATGCAGATTTCACATTTATGTTTATGAAGTCAGTAAACCATGAAAACAAGGTCAGGGTCAAAAGAAGTATATTGCGACAAACCTTTTACAATATGGTATCTGTGGACCAAAAGTCTTAATTGTAGGTAGTATGTGTGCAAAGTCATTAAAGTTTTTTAAAAGTTTACGCCGCCGCCGATACCTATATCTCGCCTTCAAGGTACTGATTTCAACGAATTCATGACAAAATCTTACGAAGCAGATTCGATCATCACTGATCTCCAGACCATTCTCAAGCTAAAGACAGAATACCATTTTTGAACAAGGATCTATGCTAGGCAAAGTAATTAAACTTTGATTGTGACATTTACCTTCAAAGTAGGATTTCAACACAATTGACATCTTGTAGTGGTAAACAATCGTGCTAAGTATCACCACTGAACTCCAAGCAGTGGCCTAAAAAATAAATATAGAGAATTCATTATGTTTACTATATTTTTTTGCTGTTTTTGTACTTTGCTTGACCCTTAGGGGTTTATCTTGCAAAAAAGTAATTTAAAATTGATAAAGACATTGAGGGGAAAACACTGATTACAAAAAATAATAACTGTACAGAAGAAAAAAAATTGCTCTACAATATCTATTATTGATACAGATTGCATTAAAATAGATTAATTAAAGCATGCAACCCCCCCCCTTTTCAAATTTAAAGGAATGTATAACACTTGCGCCTTATAACCTTCACAAACCTGCATTCTATCTCGTGCAATTTTAAAACTTCTGACCTAAAATAACTTAGCCTCAACAAGATATTTTGGAATAAGCATTTTCTTTTAGCTCAATAGATCAAAATTAATTGAATACAGAAGGTGAGACCCTCATCAAGATTAACATAGATAAAATTTATATGAAAAATAATGCTATGCAAACAATTTATATTTTGAAAATTTCATAACATCAACAACAAATCGATATCAGGCATGGAAAGTCATGTTTGTCTTTTGTCACTAAAAGTTAACGTTGAATGTTCGACTATCACTTTACGAACTCTCATTTTCAATAGCGAATGTGTCCTCCATTTGCAACGACGCATGCTCTGCATCTCCTCGGCATTGAACGAATCAAACGTCGAATACGGTCTTGTGGAATGTTATTCCATTCCGCTTGCAGTGCATTTTCGAGCTGGCATAGCGTTATTGCCATTGGTTGTCGTCCTCTGACAGCATGTCCAAGTTGATCCCAGAGATGCTCTATCGGGCTTAAATCTGGAGAAAACGCTGGCCATGGAAGAGCTCGAACATTGTTTGCATGAAGAAAGGCAGTTGTGACACGACCGGAATGAACACAGGCATTATCTTGTCGGAAAATGTCAAGTTCATGGTGTCTACGGAGGAACGGAATAACAGTAGGGCGTAGCACTTCATCAATGTAGCGTTGAGCTGTTAAATTACCATCGCTGACGATGCTGAGTCCATACAAGACGGTTTCGACGTCGCTGGGGCGTCAACATGTTTCCGCGAAACGGCCGTCTTGCTCTCAGACCGTTATGTCGAAGACGTCGTCGCACTGTATTCGCTCCAATTCGTCTGCCATGAACTCCTACCGTCTCCCGTGAAGTTTGAACGGCAGTTCGGAATCGATCTGGTAGATGCTGTAGACGAATGTAGCGATCCTGTTGTGGCGTCGTCACTCGATGCCTCCATGGACGCAGTCTTTCATTCAACATACCAATTTGTTGATGTGGTTGGGCCAAACGTGTGATGGTTGAAGGTGAACACTGCATCCGACGAGCAATTTCACGCCGGGACATGCCTCCTTGAATCATGCCCAACACCTGATGTCGCTGGTTGTCGTAAAGCCATGGCATATTCACATTGGTCAGGCGTAGATTAGAAAACTTTTGATGGGATTTTCGAAGACGTTACATTGTAGTACAGTTTAACAATTAGACCTGTTTGAAATTATTCATGCATGTCTTCGCACCAAAACGAATTTTTCGTGCATTTGTAGGTTTCACCGATAGAAAGAAAGTTTAAAAACCCAGCGGTCCGTAAAATTGTCGATGGATGCTTTATTCATTTTCAAACCAATATATAATTGTTTCGAAAAGATATAAAGATATAAAATATTTTCCAAAAAATATTATAAAACACTAAGTGTTGCGTTTTCATTGGCACTCAGTATATATTTTTTGACAATTTTCAATAAACTCTATTAAAAGTCAAGAATGAGTTTACCCTAGATTCAATGTAAAAATAAATTGTACAATATTTTTTATTTTGATGTAACCAGGACCACACATTTTTTTTAACTTGCCCAGTTTTAATAGTCTGAGCGTGCCACATTAAAACTAGGGTCCTATTTTCATGATATTGTCTAACACAGCGTCATTAATTTTTATAACAAAATTCTGAACGTAAGTAATCAAGATAACACAGGTAATTGATGTGCAATCAAATCAAATTAAATATGTTTACAGCATAAATAATAATAGCTAATAAATATTAAATGGCACAGGCCCAATGTAATTGACTCTTGTTTTTGCTGTTTATTTGGTCACAGACATGATGTATGTTTATATGACAATAAAAGTTTGATTGATCAACAGCGCACACATTTGCTTTGCAAGCAGCCGATTGTCCGCCCAGAAAATGTCCTAAGAGTTTTATTATTAATTATATCCCGCGCTTTTCAATAGCTTTTCCAGTGGACAAACTGTATATGATATCTCTTAAACACGAATTTAATGTGCTGTTATATGGCTTTAAGACCTATTCATCCACCAATTTCATTTTTTTATGAATCTCCCTTAAACCTATATGAAAACTTGGGATTTTGACAATTCGGCTATAACAAAGAAAATTACATAAGGATACTATATTGCACACAAAAGCACGGAGATTCAACAAGCTATACTACAACAAAAAATTACATAATTATGTTATGCTATGGATCTAAAGTTCAGACCAATAGTTTGCTGGGCCTCAATGTCCAACACATCGACTCAGCAATTTCATGGATATAATTCCAAAACCACTTTGTCAATATGTTCCCAGTTTTATTCGGGATGATTTAGATTTGCTCGACAATATATATACCAATCTAACTAAAAACCGATCTCTCATCGCTCCCGTTTTCTGATATGTCGCGTATTGTGTATATACCAACTGAAGTAGAACTTAACACAATCTTAGTTAGCTTTTTAGCAGCTTCTATACAAGTATATCCCCATCAACTTGGGGTGGAGGCTGTAGACTTCTGGTTGAAAAAAAACATTGGGATATAATTGACAAACGGTTTACAGAAGAATTTCTGATGGAAGCTCTGAGTACAATTATTTCTATTTCAATGGCAGGTATTATTTACAAATTTAAAAATAACAATCCAAAGATACTAATATTAGATATAGTAAATTTATACTATGCTGTATACGACGCATTTCAAGGAGTTACCTCTCATCAGCAGCATTAAAACCGAAACATTTGGAAGACCAAAAACCAAACTTATATTAAACAAGAAGGAAGCCAAAGTTCAGCTAAGGAGATCTACCATGTGCAATACAAGGAATGAACCCTTAGTATTTCTATTATTTTTGAATTTTGCTAAATACTGGTAATTTCTGTAACAAATCAATGAATAATCATGTCAGACAAGTCTGACGACTGGGTTGGCGAATACCCTCGGGATCCTAAGGTCCACCAGCAGAGGCATCATCCCAGGAGTTTCAAAATAACAATCCAAAGATACTAATATTAGATATAGTAAATTTATACTATGCTGTATACGACGCATTTCAAGGAGTTACCTCTCATCAGCAGCATTCAAACCGAAACATTTGGAAGACCAAAAACCAAACTTATATTAAACAAGAAGTACTCAACCAAAAATACCGAAATAGGAACTGTCATGGGCACTAAAGTTACACCAACGTATGCTACATTATTAATGGGATTCTTAGAGGATAAAATGTATGAACTTATAGAAATACAATTTGATACAAATCTTGATTTTCTCTTCAACCTTTTGGAATGTTGTTTTTGTTTTGAACATTTTGGGCCACGAGCACAACTGATGAGTCGTAAATTGACGAAGTATGCACATTTTGAGCATCAAAATTGGTATCAAAGAATTGTATCTCTGTAGATATGTAAAGAAATAATATTGGAAACGTTTCCTCGATGACTATTTTATTATCTGGAGTAAAAGAAAAAAGAATTAGAAATATTTCATAGTTTAATAAACAGCATTCATTTACTATGGAATGTAACGAAAACGAACTGCCATTTTTGGATATACTAATAATTAAAAAAGATGGAAAAATTAATACGGACATTTTCTATAAAAGCACAGATACACATCAATATTTTGATTTTGGATCCTGGCATCCTTGTCATATCACACCTTTCTGTCTTGCAAGGCATACTTGCACTATAGTAAGTGGCGAGGATAAGAAGGAGACAAGATTAAATGAACTGAAAGAATTTCTAAAGAAACAAAATATCCCGTTTCGCTTATAGATATGGGTTTACAAAAAGCAATGACAATATAATTGATCGAATTAAGGAAAACCAAACACCGGAAAAAGGATAAGAGTGTTATTCCCTTCATCAGCACTCACAGCCTTTGTAACCCTTGCTTGATCAATGTGATAAAAGCCAAAGGTTCCCGATTTTAGACGAAAATAAAAATCTGAGGACATTATTCCACGCTACATCTATTATAAAAAGTAAGCTACTACCAATGAATCTGAAACGAATTCTAACAAAAGCAAGGTTGGGGGGGGGGGGGGGGGGTGGGGGGGCAACGAGATAGAATTTACAGTGAAAAAAATGTAATGACTCAAGATTTGGAATGTGCAAATACATGGAAGAAGGGACTATATTTATATTATTATATAGATAGGTGTGAATTATAAGGATTTATCCGTGAAATAAATTCCGATATCTCACGTGTGCGATATCAGGTTCCCGCCAGAACTACTTTACTGAACTAAAAGTGTGTTCTCGGTTACGTCCCTTGTTGTGTAATGGTGAATACACACATGATTGTAAAATGAAACCGCTAAACCTTTGAAAATAAAGTTGTAGCGCTCTAATAAATTGTTTGAGATGCTTTATTTGATTTCGTTATTAAAAATAAACACGAGTTTGTTCTAAATCGAAACATTTCCCGACCATAACAATTCAGAATTAAAAGTAAACAAACAAAACACGGCAATGTTAAATGTGCATTGTAGATTGCTAGTTTCCTTTCACCTTCCCTTTTCAATGAATAATACTTTTGAGTGTTTAGAGTTGTTTGTTTTTGTCTTAAATCTAGAAAAATTTGTCTTTTGGTTTGGTACAACTTGGTTGGTTGTGGAATGTGGTTTGTTTTAATGTATTATACTTTTTAATGGCAATTTTTGGCCTAAAAAATCTACTCACCACCCCTAGCCTTGTCCGGAAGCGAAATAAATACTAGACAGTTTCTCATGTTATGACAACATGATCATCCACTACAGCGTTTTTCTCTTTCGAAATTAAGCGCCATAACCACACATCCTGTTACACAAAACTACACAACATTTTCACCGGGCATTGTTTAGTTCATGTTGATGGTGATAGAACGTACTGACAGGAGTCACAATTGCACTGAAACATTCCACAACAATTTAACAGAACCGGTTATATTCCAATAAAACACAGAGATACCATCCTTCATTTGAATTTACATTTTTTTCACCGAAGTGGTAATACCTGTGCGGCCATTGATTGTCACACTATTACTCGCATATTGATATTCATACGCGTTGATAAAAAAATACACACAATAAAAAAAATGTATTAAAAACTTTGTAAATCTATATAATAAACAGTATAACTAAATCGTACATTTTGAATATCAAAATAAGACCACTCGTGACCGAAGACGCATTTAAGGATTAAACTCGTGGGCGGAACTTGTTCCGCCCACTCGTTTAATCCTTATGCGTACTTCGGTCACTCGTGGTCTTATTTTGATATTCAAAATGTATGATTAGTTATACTATATTTATCTTCAGCTATTTCAAAGGGTGTTTCGAAGATAATAAACAACATAGCAGGTGACACGTGCCACTAATCTTTCCAGCTTTGATTAATTATAATGAAGATAAAATATAAGAACACAACTCTAACGTTAAGAAAACTACATGAAAATGAAAGAAAATGACAAGAACTACGTAAATCTATAAAAGCAGATATATCCAAAGTTCATGACAATTACGTGGACAATAGGAATGGGAACATCAAAGAGAACAATAAACCGTTTTGGAAATATATATATATATATATAACTGTTAAAAAAATATCACAAAGCACGCCACCCTTAAAAACTAAAATTGGAGAAACAGTAGACCATGACAAAGCAGAACCATTGAACGAGCAATTCAGTAGTGTGTTTTCAAAGAAATCATCACCTGAAGCAGCACTATTAAAACAAAAATGGAAGACATAAAAATAACAGAAGATGGTGTCAAGAAGTTATTGAAAGGTCTAAACCCGTCAAAAGCATGCGGACCAGAAATCAACCCTCGTGTGAATTAGCGCCTATAACAAGTCCATGAACACCAGCTGCATACCTGGAGAAAGGATAACATCCAACATCTGTCCACTTTACACAAAAGCGGATCGCTCGATACCGGCTGACTATCGGTTATCGTTAACCTGTATTTTATGTAAGATGCTTGGACATATAGTATGCTCAAACATACATGTAATGAGTCACATAGACCGACATAACATCATTACGGATAGACAACATGATTTTCGTAAATTTCACAGTTGTGCGTCACAGATATGTCATGAAACCAACGACTGAGCAGAAAACATCGATAGAGGCCAACAAACAGACATATTTATATTAGATTTTGAAAAGGCATTTGACACCGTGCCACACGAACAACTAAAGTCAAAACCAAACGGCTATGGAATATCTGGGAAAACACTTTGTTGGATCGATTCCTTCTTATGTTATAGAAAGCAGCTAGTAGTGGTAAATGGGACAAAATCGGAATGGTCTGGCCTAGAATCAGGTGTACCACCAGGCAACGTTCTTGGCCTGTGCTATTTAGTCTACATATCAATGATATTCTGGAAAATATAGATTCGGAAATCCGTTTATTTGCTGATGACTGTGTCTGCTACAGAGTAATTGACTGTTTGAAATTACAAAACGATATTGACAAACTTGGAGCCTTGGCTAGAAGATTGAGGAGGGGGATTTCAACCAGCAAAATGTAACATAATAAAACTTACATGAAACAGAAACATCATATTTATTTCAGTTATAAACTAGAAGGATCAGAATTAGTACTTTTAAACAACATCAAATACTCAGGAGTTACCAGATCTAGGATGGGAAGAACACATCATGAGGTAACATTTAAAGCTAACTGAGTCCTAGGATTGCTGAAATGTAACCTCTATTTCTGCAAACAGGACGTGAAAGTAACTGCTTATTTAAGTTTTGTAAGACCTAACCTTGAATATTCCGGCGAGGTATGGGATCCCAAGTGTACATACCTATGAACTAGAAAAGGTCCCAAAATCGAGCAGCTAGATGTAGCACCTATAAAGATGAAGATGAAGACGTGTGTAAAAATTACTTTTTTAGCTCACCCGGCCTAAAAAGTCGTGTAAACTATTGCTCACTTGGCGTCCGTCGTCCGTCCGTTAACTTTTCACATTTCAATCTTCTCCAAAACACCATGGCCAATTGAAACCAAACCTCTGCAGAGTTTATGTTTTTGGTTCTGATCCAAAATTCTAAATGGCTGCCAGAGCCATTCATACAAATCTTCTTCTCTAAAACTACAGAAGCAATTGAATTGTTATATTGCACGAATGATCCTTACATGGTCCTCTACAAAGTTTATGTCTTTGTGCCGATCTAAAGTCCAAGATGGCCGCCACCACATGATATATTTAAGATAGGATCCTATGGGAAATACATACAAACATCTTTTTATCAGAAACCGTTTGGAAGTAATATTATGCCTGAATAATCAGATAATGGTCCTTAAAAAAATAGATGTTTTTGGTGCCGGTCCGAAATTCTACATGGTTGCTAGGGTAAATTATGCACTTTGATTGGCTGAAAATTCGAAAATTTTCTTCTCTAAAACTACAAAAAGCATTTGAATCGTTACACTGCAGGAATGATCCTTACGTGGCCCTCTACCAAATTTATGTTTTTCATGCCAATATGAAACCCAAGATGTCTGAAACTACAGCCCGAGTTGGAACCAAACTTGGCAGAAATAGTCCTTAAATGGTCCTCTGTCAGAAATGTGTCCGATGGCCCAGAATGTCAACCAAGATGGCCGCCACAGCCGATCTTTATTAAACTTAGGACCCTATGGGAAAATTCATTAAAAAATCTTGTCTGAAACCACTAATCCAATTGGAACCAAACTTGTCAAAAATGGTCCTTAGGTGGTCCTCTTTCAAAAATGTCTGATGACCCGGAATGTCAACGAAGATGGCCATCACAGCTGAACTTTCAACATGCTGCTCTGCACTGTACTCGTTTTGCTCTTCTACTGCTCCATGCTGCTCTTCGCTGCTCATCGCTTCTCAGCACCATGTTCTTGTGCTTATTTCGGTTTTTTGCTACTGCTGCTGCTCTTCTCTAACTCCATGCTGCTCTTCGCCTCTCATCGCTGTTCTGCACTGTACTAACTTTGCTCATCTATTACTCTTTGCTGCTCATCGCTGATCAGCACCACGCTCTCGTGCTCATTTCGTTTTTTGCTGCTGCTGCTACTGCTGCTTGTCGCTGTTAGCTGCTGCTGCCCTTCTCTTGCTCCATGCTGCTTTTCGCTGATGTTCTCTTGCTCTGTGCTAAACTTTCCTGCCAGTTATGTCGAGTCCGACAGTATACGCAGTACAATTGGACTATTGGGTTATCTCCCCTTTTCCTGCGCTATTTATTCTCGGTCGTCTTTCGGTCTGTCATCGGACTATATAGGGTTAGGGTCTTGCATTATGTCCCTAGCTTTTATCTCACTGTTTAAGCCCGAGAGTATACGCAGTATAATGGAACTATTGGATTACCTTATCGTCTCTGTGTCTTTTATCGGACTGTATAGTTTAGGATCTCGCATCGAGTCTCTAGGGGCTCATACTCTCATTGTTTTTTCGAAGTCCGAGAGTATACTCAATACAGAGCGGCTATTGGATTATATCACCTTTGCCGCGCTTTCCATCCCGGGTGATGTTTTCCGTTTTTTCAAAGGAAGTCTTATGGTAGGGTTGGATTATGTCTCCTTACCTACAGCTGATGCTGTCACCCTTATGTCAATAAAGGGGTGTCCTTAGCAACCGCCATAGCAACGGCGGTCCATCTCATTGCTTTTTGCTGCTTATCGCTGCTCGTCTCTTGCTCTGCTGTTCTTTCCTGCTCATCGCTGTTCAGCACTCGTGCTCATTTCTGTTGCTGCTGCTGTGCTGAGGAGGCGGAGGTGGGATTCTTACTGTTTCGTTATAAATCATCTCTTGGTCTTGCTGATTTACGTTGAACATCAAAGATGGCTGCGGCCATGTAACGCGGACCTGAAAGAGAGAACCCTTATGAAACTGAAATTTTAGAGCCTTTGCGGACGGGAACAAATGTTCTCGGTCTCGTTGATGTTACGATGGACAATAAAGATGGCTGCGCCCATGTTACAGGGATCTGAAAGAGCACCCTTATGAAACTGAAATTTTAGTCTTTACGGACGGGAACGAACGTTTACGGAATCCAGTTCTTACCCTAACCCTAAATCCTAACACTAACTGTAACCCTAACCCTAGACCTAGTCATGCCTCTAACCGTTATCGTAGATCTACCTCATACTCTTACTCTAACTGATCATAGCCTAGTCGTTGTCGGTTCACTTTAGCAAGCATGACTGTTCACCTCATGTTTGAGTATCAGCCCCTAGGGACACAATGCGAGATCCAAACTCATCACTTCCGGTTGCACATGAGAGAAAACCACTTTCAGATTCTTCTGGTTCCGGTCACGCATTCCGGGTCCAAGCACGTGACTGACATCACTTTTGTCAACAAATAATGGAAAAATTGCGAGGAAACCACCAACTTCCGGTTCAAATACGCGCAAACTACTTCCGGATACTTCCGATTCCGCCTTCACATGCGCAGTCGACACATCTGAGTCCGGGCACGTGATTTCCGTTTCCAGTGAAGTCACGTCCTTTGACGTCATTTCCGCTTCTGGTCACGTCATATCCGGCACCAACACAAATACGACTTTGCCTGTGCCCATATACTACTAAAGTTAAAGAATTAATCTTGTGGGAATGAATCATTTGGCTGACTAGGCCCATTAGTATTTTTACTTAGTTTGTTAAGCAGATGCAAGAAGGATTTAGGTTAATTCAGAACATATTTTCCAATTATTTTTTCCCTTAAATTTTACAGCGTCTTCTAAATTTAACTAGTAAAATTTTTGTCTGCAATTACAGTTGTGAGGATATTTGTTCACCAATTTTTCATAGTGGTGCGAAGATCTCTACCAGATTCAGAATACGAAGGCTTCCTATTTTTGGCTGCTTTTTTTAAGTAGGGAACCTTTTGAATAGTTTTGCAGATTTTTGTGCAATGTCACAAATTATCAAATTGAATGTTTCAACAGCAATATTACTATTAGTGGAGTTTGTTTTTAAGAAGGAGTCAAGTTTTAATTCACTTTCCTTACAGTTACAATTCTGTATATATGAGTTTATAGCCTCATTTAACCAAATAAATTTATCAGGAGGTGGATCTAATTTTGTTTGATTAAAGTATTTATTAATAAAGGAGTTCAATAAAGTACAACTTAGCGGACAAACCTTCAAAATAACCAATAATTTCAATTAAGTCACATGATGCAAGAATGTACTAGTCAACAACACTGCATCCATTGTAAGTTATACATGTTTCACATGTTTCATGCCATTGTAGGTCACCAACGATCCTTCCATTTAGAATTATCATGCCAGACTCTTTGCATACATTTAGCAAATATTTACCACTATTGTTTATGAGTTTGCAGTCAAGATTATTTTCTTGGCATAAATTTGTCTACAATATAATGATCGTCTTCATAATTTGTTTTACTAGATTCATCAAAAATAACAAAATCAGGATTAATGTTTGTGTAGGCATTGTACAATAATATACCCTAAACTTCTAAAATTAACAATATTAGTTGGGGGTCTAGGGTCGCTATAAGTCCCCCTATGCTGAGCAAGTCAAGTTGCAAAACCTTGATTCTGAGACATATTTTATTTATTTATTTGATTTATTTATTTGATTAATCTAGATATGTCTTTGTAAACTGTAATATGTTTTCTTCCTTGTTTAATGTTTTGTTTGTATTTGCTAGACCCATAATGGGTGTAATTTGCAAATAAAGATTATGAATTGTTTTTCAAAGTTTGCTGGAAATCTGCTTCCTAACTCCGACTCACTGGAGTTTACGGCAATGATACCAAAGAATCCTTTCACAAGTTTCAGCAGTGTCTTCATTAAGGGACCGACCATTTAACTTCAAAAGAGGGGGGGTATGGTTTTTTCCTAAAAAAAACTATTCTGATCCCCAATTTGATGAAAAGAATATTATGGTCAAGCAGATGACAAAAGAAATATTCTGAATTCAGATTTTCCCCATAGCGTATAGTGTTAAATTTTGCAAAAAATATTTTGATTGATAGCGCTGAAAAACTAAAAAAATATTTTTTTAATTCTGACTCGGACAAAAAACCATACCCCCCCCCCTCCCCCTTGAAGTATAATGGTCGGTCCCTAAACACTCTTCCATGTGTCAACAGTGCAATTACCGCGCAATGCTATTTCCATAGGGATATGATTTTTTAGATCAGTATAATCATATACTATATAATACATTCCGATTGATATTGTTGGTAAAAATGAGGCTGAAAAAATATTTGTTTTTTTTTCTTGTCCAAAATCCGAAATTTTTTCATCGAAATCTATTGACATCTATAAAAATACTCGTAGCAGGAAATCGATTTTAAACATATCACCTATATATTGATTACTTTAATAATTTTATGCATATCATTAATATCGAGACGTTCTACTGTTTTATCCGAGCACTAGAGGGCGTACTTTTCGAAACCGGATACACTGGTGATACCTCCAATAACAAATATTGTTGTTGTTGTAATTCAACTGGGTTAATGTATGTATTTCAATAATTGAATAAAGATAAAAAAAGATTAAGATTATTTATAGGCTGCACTAAATATGTTCCATAAAATAGTTTTGAAATTTACAAGCTAGCATCTAGAAGTGAAAATAAAAAAATGTTTTTTCCCCATATGTGTATACACTTGAAAGACAAGTTTGTGACGTTCAAAAATATAATAATTACTTAATAAAATCAAACATAGATATATGCAAATAGTCCTCACCATGATCACGTGATACCTTTCTTTATTACTTCCTGGTTGATTTAGTCTAACATCCAAACAAGATCAAACAACAATGAATCCGTCCTTATTCGAAAGCACGACATAACTGAAACAAGGTAGGCTTATGTATTTAAATATTTTGAAGTACTGTTTACCACGTTTACGTTGACGAAAGTCATTCACAAGGACTGCGCAATGAATACAAATTTTGTTAATTTGCCTTCGTTATAAACAAAATAATCAAATTTATTACTAGAAAATGAACTCAAGGAAAGTTATATCTATGAAAATTTAATAAGATTCCATGGAACAAAATTTGAAAATTCCTTACAAGGATTAAATAAAGTGACAAACTTTATATCTGATATATATATATAAATTTATCAAATAAATGTATGAGAAAAGGATATTTTAATAAAAAGAGAAAAAAGAAATCATCCTGGATAGATACACAATTCTTAACTTTAGTAGGGATCATATAATACTATCATATACAGTTCCTGACTTTAAGAAGTACTAGCTGTTAATACATATAGTAAAAAATTAAAATTATCTCCCTTTGATCATTCAATAAGAAGAAATGTTTATTTTATGCTAAACAAATAAGAAAAGTCTCTAAGTTGAAAATTGATTGATTGATTGTTACTTAACGTCCAGTGGCAAATATTTCATGCTTCTTCAGGACGAGAACCAGTTCAATTTATCAAGCAATTCAATTAGGGGTGGGATGGGACACAAACGGGAACCAATTTTGACTGCCACTGTAAAAGGAGGATGGTTGGGTAGGGTCGGATAATTTATCCTTCTGTAGCGGTTATCATCCTACTCTTTTTCGAAAACTACAGAAGGGGTCTTTAGCATGCAGGGAGTGTGGCATTCTCCAAACACGTTACCCACTATGGTCCGCGGTCAGGCTTTCCGTATTATGACCTGACAACCCCCCAACGAGAGGGTCTCCCCTATCCGCCACTAGAGACGCGCTAGACAGCTCTATGGGTTGAGCTCCCATGATCCATCACAGGTGCCTAGCTAAGTTGAAAATGAAGGAGTACAAACAAAATATTCTAAATAAATTAAATAACATGCCTCCTAGTGAAAGTAAAGAATTCTGGAGAGTACTAAAAATTATAAAAGATGATAGAAATAAAAATTATACAGATGATATGCTTGATTTAAATATGTTTGCAAGTCATTTCAAGTCTTAAGGGGATCCTGAGAAAATTGATAAAGAATTTGAAAACTCAATTTTTGAAAAGTGGTGCTGAGAAGCTTTTGACTGAAAAAGAAACTGATAATCCAATAACCATATTAGAAATAAAAAACAAAAATCAAACTAGTAATACTGTGTTGGGATGCCAACACAAAGTCGCCCAAACCCCCAGTTGGACCCTGTTTCCATAGCAACCAGAATTCCATTACTAAATTGCACATTTATTCATGGTGACCAATCAACCTTCCTATGAAGTTTCATAACTTTTGGAATCTTAGTCTTCGAGAAAACGCGCGGAAGAGTTCAGGGTGAAGAAAGAAAAAAAAATAATAATAAGAAACGGAGTAAAAACAATAAGTCTCCAAACTTTGTTTTTGGCGACTTAATTATTAAAGAATAAAAAGAGTTGTAATGAAATCATAAAAAACAGTAGTTCAGTCATGTTAACAGCACTTGCGGAGTTATTCAATCTTATATTATCAACCCCAACATATCCAGACCGTTGGAATAAGTCATTTATTGTACCCATATTTAAAAATGGAGATCATTCATATCCATCAAACTATCGGGGCATATCTCTGATGAGTTCCTTAAGTAAATATTTAATACGATTATTAATAATAGATTACTTGATGTCTTGAGGAGAAAATAATATCTCAACAATTTGGATTTAAGACAAATAGTAGAACTTCAGATGGAATTTTTGTTGTAAAATCTTTAGTAAATAAATATATCAATTGTAAAAATCAAAAGATTTATGGGTGCTTTGTAGACCTATAAAAAGCTTTTGGTTCAGTAGGGAGATTAGGTCTTCTATATAAAATAATAAAGAATGAAAACGTAGGAGCAAATTTTTATTATCTCATAAAACATATGTATAAAAATACTGAAGCTACAGTAAAATCAAAGAAAAACTTAGACTGTACAAGTATTTGTATTGATTTAGGAGTAAAACAACTGGAAGATTTGAGTCCCAACTTATTTAATATATACATTAATGATCTTCCGGAGACATTCGATAAAGATTGTAATCTAGTAACAATAGATAAAATGTCGATAAACTGCTTAATGTTTGCAGATGATCTATTATTATTATCAGAAAGTCCAGAGGGACTTCAAAATTGTATTGATAAAATAAGTTCTTACAGTAGTAGATGGCAGCTCTCAATTAATACTCAGAAAACTAAAGTTATGGTTTTCCAACAAAAGGATATCATTTATAATAAACATGACTTCTTCCTTAATGGCACAAAGTTAGAAAAGGTTTTAAAATATAAATATCTTGGAAATATTATAGAAGCTTCTGGAAAATTAAATTCTTCACACATTAAACTATATAAAGTATATAAGATATCTCATAAAGTATAGAAGATATCCCATAAAGTATATAGGATATCTTATAAAATTTATAAGATATTTTATAAATATTTTTTATATAAGATATCCTATATACTTTATAAGATATCTCATATATTTTATAAGATATCTTATATAGTTTATAAGATATCTCATACAGTTTATAAGATATCTCATATAATTTATAAGATATCTTATAAAGAAAATCATATGAGATATCTTATAAATTATTTGAGATATCTTATAAACTATATAAGATATCTTAAACTATATGAGATATCTATCTTGAATAGTAAAACTTCTTGCCATAAGCTGAACACATCGTTTCTCCTCAGCTGTATATAATATGTATTGCTAGGTATGGCTTATTTATTCAATGATTTTTTTTCTAATAGACAACGATGGCAACTGCAGAGGTGCATGAATGTACATTATGCAAAGATGAAGATATCGACAATACAGCAGTCACGTGGTGTACAGAATGTGAAACGTTCCTTTGTAATGATTGTGACAGATACCACGGAAGAATCAAAGCAAGTAAAGCCCATAAAACTGTAACCATAGAAACGTACAAACTATTGCCTGATTTTATTGTCAAAATAAAAAATAGATGCGAGGAACACTATGAATTGTATGAACTTTTTTGTCCTTTTCACGACTGTGCGTGTTGCGTTTTTTGTATTACGGAGAAACACGAAAAATGTCAAAATATGAGAAAACTTTCGGATGTTTTGTCAGAAGTTAAATCGTCTGCCTCAGTTGTTCGCCTGGAGGATGATTTAAAAGATCTGAAAGGGGATTTGGAGAAAATTCTTACTTATTTAAGTGGTAGAATTGACTCTTTTCAAATTAATAAATCAGCAGATATTGAAGAGATTAAAACTGTCCGCAAATCATTAAATAAACATTTGGATATGTTGGAAAAACAAATGCTGGACTCATATGAAACTGAACATTGTAAACTAGAATCCAAAACTAAGGAAATTATAAGTGAAATTGACACAAGAATGAAGCGTATTGAACAGCTGCAAGATGATTTTTCTAAAATAAAACAATATGGCACCGATCTGCAAACATATTTGGGACTTACAAACATTGAAAATATGGCTGCTTCTGAAGCAAAATACATCACGATTTTGCAATCAGGAAGCCAATTGAAGGAGCAGTACATTGAAATAAAAATTTCAGACGACATACACACAATTCTGAAAACTATCAAATCATTTGGAAATGTCAGCTTGTCGTCAGTCCCTGGAAAGTTGGAGTTAAAAGCTAATCCAAAAGTCCAGGCACAACAAAATATTACTAAGTCATTGACAGTAGATCAGATAAAACCTGCCCTTAAATGTACGATTCAAATACCAGTAGGAGATAAAACACGGAGTATTACCGGCTGTCAGATTTTATCGAAAGGTGAACTGTTGTTTGTGGATCGAAGAAATGTATGTTTGCTATTGTTTAGTAAAGACGGTGAATTCATTAGGAAAGTTCTAACATTTTCTGGGTTGCCAACTGATGTCTGTCATGTTAATGATGATACAGTTGCTGTAACAGTATGTGACAGAAAAGAAGTTGTAATGGTTGACATAGAAAAAAATAAACAAATTAAAACAATCAAGGTCTGTGGTGAATGTTACGGTATTGATAGTAACGGTGAACAAATAATGGTCAGGATTCCTACTTCAGGAGTTGTTTTAGTACTTGATGTTGATGGAAATATATTGAATCGTTTGTGTATTCCAGGGGAAACAAATACACGGATTTCAATTTTTGGAGACAACATTTACTGTGTGGACTGGGAAATCAATACAATTATCTGCTATGGCAACGACGGAAAATACTTGCGGACCATTGAAAACAAATCTATCAGGGAAGCCCATGGCATAGACGTAGATAATCATGGAATTATTTATGTTGCCTTTAGGCGTAGTAACGAAGTACTAGCGTTTTCACCAAATGGAAAAGACATGAAAGTCATTTTATCGCATGAAGACGGATTAAAGGAACCATACGGACTTCATATTGACAGGAAAAGGCACATGCTTCTCGTATCCAATATCTCTAACGGCAATGCCTTTCTTTATCAAATATAAAATAGGGAGATATATTTTCAACTTATGGAATCGTAAACGTAATTACGAGATGCATGTATTTTTGAAATAAAGAAGTATTCGAGCAATGCTTTTGATTTGTTTTAATCAATCTTGGAGTTGGTTTTATCGTTTAATACTTTATTATTTCATTGAAGATGCATTAATCTCTTAGCAGGTCATCTGAAATTCCATCTAACGTGGTGGATACAGGTGTGTAGGTCTATGTGTCTTGCTGTCTTTTCATATTCCTTATTTTTCGTATCCAGTATTATTATTTTTTTTTGGTTTCTTTTAATTACGCACTATGCTTGTCTTGGTTAACCTTAACCAGAAAAAAACTAATTTCCATTAGTGTGGACGGCCAATTTGTATAAAAACGTTGTGAGGATAAAGTTAGAGTCTAAAACAAGAGATTTAAACATGCCACATGCAATAATGGAATACAGTAGAACTTGAAAAGCAAGCTAACAGCGCTTTTATTGACTTTCATTGTCTTAACCGGATGTTGTGACGTCTTCAAGTCTTCAAAAATTGACCAACAGTTTAACCTTACAGTGCTCAAGCACTTTAGCGTCGACTTCCTGGTTTTGGTACTACAATTTTTGTTTTCATTTCATACATATATTACTTCAACTGAAGTTCAAGGCTGTAACTATGCATATGCATTATACTCTGATTAAAAAATGAACTTTAATACTAAAAATGGGTTTTCGGATCCTTGTTTCTATTGTACAGACTTTCAACTGGCCCATATTTTCCTAATTTTCCTACTTTTTGACAACATGATGTATCATTCCTTTCTTATAACATTTTTTTGTAGTAAAATGTCATTAATGATCTATATTATTGTAAACCAATAGTATAGTTTTAGTACTTGTAGATCGTAGTCATGAATGCATACAGTCAGCATTTATTTGGTGAACTGGAAGAAGAAGGACCACAAACAATTTAGAATGCTGAATGGATGTGTTGATGACTATGACCCTGTTATCTCTGGCAAGATCTAATTGTTGCATTGGTAATTACAATTTTTGTCTTGCCTCCGACGAAAAGTCCCGAAGGCGAGATATAGGTATTACTCTCCAGCCGCGGCGACGTAAACTTTTTTAAAATCTTAATAACATTTTATATATAATACCTACAATTAAGATGGTCCACAGATACTTTATGTTATGGTATAAACTTTGCCGCAGTGTACTTGTCTTTTGACCCTGACCTCGTTTTCTTGGTTCACTGACTTCATTAACATCATTGTAAAATCTGCGCTCAAGTTTCGTGGTTAAATCCATTTCTCTGCAACTGTAATACCTTGGCCAACCATATGTTGTCTACATATTAAGTTCTTAGTGGATACATGCTAGTCTAACACAGTCAGGTTTGGAACCTTCACCTTAATTTCTTGCTTGAGTGACATTTGTCACATTTTCGTGCTTAAGTACATTTCTCGGCATTGTTTATACCTAGACCCACCATATTTGGTCAATAGATAGTTTTTGGTGGGTACATGTCAGTCTGACACCTGCCTTTTGACCTTTACCTCAATTTCATGGCGGAGTGACCTGTGTCACATTCTCGTGATAAAGTCATTTCTTAGCAACTGTAATACCTATGCCCAAAGTTTCTGGTCAATAGATAGTTCTTAGTGGTTACATGCCAGTCTGACACCTGTCTCCGGACCGTGACCTCAATTTCATGCTTGAGTGACTTGTGTTACATTTACGAGAATAAGTCTATTTCTCAGCAACTATAATACTTATACCCATCATATTTGGTCTATTGATAGTTCTTGATGGGAAAATGCCAGTCTCAAACCTGTCTCCAAACCTTGACCTCAGTTTAATGCTTTAGTGACTCGTGTTACATTTTCTCAGCAATTACAATACCTAGACCCATCATATTTGGTATGTAGATAGTTCTTAGTGGATACATGCAAATAGAATACCTGTCAGCTGAACTTGACCTGAATTTCATGCTTGGGTGACTTAATATACATTTTCATGATTTCTCAGCAACTAGACCAATAGTATATACCACTTTAACATCTGACACCTTGCTTTTGACCTCTATTACATGAATGACAGGTTTCACGTATTGGGGATAATGTACATTTCTCAGCAACTGCAATACACAGACCAACCATATTTGGTCTATAGATAATCCTTGGTGGGTACTTGGCTGTCTGAGACCTTGACCTGAATTTCACACTTGAGTCACATTTTCATGATTAAGTACATTTCTCTTTAATCGTAATACCTACATCCACTGTAGATGATACATCTTGGCAAGTAGGTGTCGGACTGACACCTAAATTTGACCTCAATTTTAGGCTTCGGCGACTCTTATCCCATTTTTAGCTTACCTGGCCAAAGGCCATGTGAGCTATTGCCATCACTTGGCGTCCGTCGTCGTCGTCGTCCGTCGTCGGTCGTCGTCGTCGTCCGTCGCCGGTCGTCGTCGGTCGTCGTCGTCGTCGTCCGTCGTCAGAGTCGTTAACAATTATACAAAACTCTTCTCCTCTGAAACTACTTGACTAATTAGAACCAACCTTGGTATGAATGTTCCTTGGGGTACGTTGCATAGAACTGATGTGGGGATTTTTGATTCGTCGAAAAACATGGCCATTGTTACTAAAAATAGAACATAGGGGTCAAACAACAGTTTTTCGCAAATATCTCAAAAATCATTATGTTACGGCATATTCTGCAGGTTGAAAGTGTTCAGCATGATGAGAGCTACCTATGTGCTGATTTTCGTGAAAATCTGTCAACTGATGTTAGAGTTATTGCCCTTTTTTGACATTTTTGGCTTCTTTTTATGTTATTATTTCAAAAATCTTCTTCTCTGAAACTACTATTCAAAATCAAATGAAACTTGGTAAGATTGTTCCTTGGGGTACCCTGCATAGAACTGATATGGAGATTTTTGATTCGTCGAAAAACATGACCGCTGTTACTAAAAATAGAACATAGGGGTAAATTGCTGTTTTTTGCTAATAACTCAAAAACCGTTACAGATATCGAAAATCTGACGGGGTAAAATTGATCAGCATGACAAGATCTACCTATCCTGAAATTTTGAAGGAAATTCCAAAACCCATTTAGGAGTTGTTGCCCTTTTTTGTCAAATTTTCTAAATTTTTTTATTAAAAAATCTTCTCCTCTGAAACCGCTTGGCCGATTGGTTTGAAACTTAATAGGAATGATCTATGACATGTCCTCTACAAACGATCCTCAATTTATTTTGATCTGACATAAAACATGGCTGTCGTAGCTAAAAATAAAGTATAGTGGTGCATGAGTTGTTTTGGCTTATAACTTAAAAACCGTTACAGATATCAAAAATCTGACATTGGGTAAAATTGATCAGCATGACAAGATCTACCTAACCTGAAATTTTGAAGGAAATCCTAAAACCCATTTAGGAGTTATTGCCCCTTTTTCGTCAAATTTTTATAATTTAACATTTTTCGTCATTTATCTCCAAAACTATTTGAGATAGAAGTGAAATCTAATTTGAAAAATGTTTGCCATGTTGAGATCTACATACCCTGAAATTTTAAAGGAAATCCCAAAACCCATTTAGGAGTTATTGCCCTTTTTCGTCAAATTTTCAAAATTTAACATTTTTCGTCATTTATCTCCAAAACTATTTGAGATAGAAGTGAAATATAAATTGAAAAATGTTTGCCATGTTGAGATCTACCTATCCTGAAATTTTGAAGGGAATCCCAAATTCTATTTAGGAGTTATTGGTTCTGTTACATTTATTTAAAGTTCACCCTTATTCCTGGTCAATTTTGTCAACTTCCTGCCAGGACTACCACCATCAGGGAACATTTGAACCAATTGCAACAAACTTGGTCAAATAGTTGATTAATTGTCCAATCAAAACCAGACTACAGGTGAGCGATACAGGCTCTAGTGAGCCTCTTGTTACAAATAAGTCCATTTCTCAACAAATTTTATAAATGTATGTAGACCCACAATTTTTGGTATGTAGATAGTTTTTGGTGGGAACATACCAGTCTGAGACCTGTCAGCTGACGTTGGACAGAGTTATAGGCTTGAATGAGATGCATGAGATTTTTCAGACAAATGTTGCCTGGCCATTACTGTTTCTTTATACTCATTTTTCTTTTACTTGCAATGTCGGGTATCAGACAATCTTTATTCTTTGTCCACGTGCATACTCAGGCGAGAAATTTAGTGTGTCCACTCTTGTTGTAGGAAATTTGTGCTTTTTTACCCTATTTTTTTGGGGAAAAATTCCTAATATATCCCTACAGATTCCTTTATATTTCATAAAATATCTTCCTAAAATTGCCGTTATTTTTCCAAGAAAACAAAAATGCGATTTTTTTTCTTAGATTTTTCCTTACAAATTCTAAATATAATTGTTCAAGCGGGAAAAATGTTTCTGTAGAACAGTGCATGCCTCTGCCTATAACAATGTTGTTCATTATTTGTAATTTCCATATAGATAATAGACATAATATATCTTTTTCTGTATGAAAGAAACCTATGTAAACCCAAATAAATTAGAACTCGCAAACGCTACCAAAATAGAGAAATTGTATATAACTACGAAAGAGAATTGTCCCTACATGGTTTATAACATACAGCATCATCATATTAATTAGAAGAAAGTCTAATAGTCATATTCAGAAGGATTCTCAGGTGCAGGAATGGGGATGGGGTTGGGGAAGATAAACCCACACTTTCACGTAAAATTGTGACACTACACCAGGTATGCATTAGATTCTGCGTCCACAAACTTCTCCATATGTAAATACATGGGTGACAGTAAAGAAGTTGCCAAAAACCAGAAATTGGGAATAATCCAATTATATATGTATAGGAGTATATAGAGTAAAATGGTCAAAATCCGGATATCCAGCAAATTTCCGAAAACTTTTGTGTTCTTAAACTTTTGTGACAGATGGACAGACAAGACAAAAACAATATGTCTCCCTTTCGAAAGGGGGGGGGGAGACCTAATTCAAAATTATGCAGAGTTTGAGTTCACTCTCCTCAGCAAATAAGACTTTTTATGAGTGAAGCCAAATGCTCCACAATTTCAGCTGAAGACATAAAATCAATTAAAAATTATTGTGATTTAAAAGAAGTAGGGTTTAAAGTAATCATATATTCCATATTCGTGAAAAAATCTGTTCTAGGATGTTGGTTGAAGATACATATATGTATAAATGAATTTTATCATCTATCTTTTTTTTTATTACAATATTTGCAAAGTCTGACTTCTCGTTTAACTCATCTGTCCTAAGAGGACATGTGAGCTTTTGTCATCACTTGGCGTCCGTCGTCCGTCGTTAACTTTTTCAAAGATCTTCTCCTCTGAAATCACTGAACCAATTACAGCCATGCTTAGTCTGAATGATCCTTTGGGTATCTAGAATATAGTATGTGTTTTATTATATTGTCCGTCGAGAAACATGGCCACCGTGGCTAAAAATAGAACATAGGGGGTAAACTGCAGTTTTTTGCTTATATCTCAAAAAGTAAAGCATTTAGAGTAAAAAAGTTCATCAGGTCAAGATCTACCTGTCATGAAATTTTAAGACGAATCGCGATCGGTCAGCCCATTTTTGGTTTATTGCCCCTGAATTGTTAATTTTAAGGACATTTTGCAGTTTTAGGTTATTAACTTGAATATTATTATAGATAAGGACAAACTGTAAACAGCAAAAATGTTCAGCAAAGTAACATATACAAATAAGTCAAACTGACCAAAATCGTCAATTGACCCCTTATAGGAGTTTTTGCCTTGAAAGATTATTTACGTGTAAAAAGTAATTATCGGGAAAAATAATGGTCTGATATATTGTCACAGATGTTAAGAGCATAACTTGAAATACACTAAATAGTATGTGTAGCACTAAAATGGAGGGTCAAGGGTCAAGGTCATTGAAAAAGTCCATAGCAACCAATAAAAAAGTCCCTAACAATCATATATATTTGTGTTAAGTACCCTATAATTTACCTGTACAAGTCAAAATGTTAGTCAAGAGTCAATGCCATTGAAAAAGTCCATAGCAACCGATGAAAACGTCTCTATCAACCATATATATTTGGGTTCAGGAATCTATATTTTAGCTGTACAAGTCAATATTTAGGCACAAAATGTAACAGTATAAATTAAAAAGTAAAAATAATCATTGGTGCAAGATCTACACAAAAAGTAACAGTTGAGCGATTCAGGCTCTTGGGGGCCTCTTGTTTGATCTTCCCGTTTCTATTTCTGGAATATGATGCGAAAGTCGTAATTTTGATCAGTACTTTCTTTAGTAAAAAATTTCATTTTATAATTACTATTACTATAAAAATATAAATTGATACTTTCATTGATGGAATTAAATTTTGTAATGAATAGTTTTTCATAATTATTCTTTGTCTTTTTGCTTTTCCAGATTCCAATTCTCTAAATCTTTCATTTCTAAGTTATTTTATTCATAATATCATAAAAATATGTATAACAGGAATGTATTCCATTTTCATGGAGGATTTTTGTTAAACTTTATGCATTATGAAGTACAGGATTAATCTTTAGTTGAAATAATCTAACAAAATATTAAAAGGAATGAATTTTTTTTATTGGAATATCCGTTGGATATTATAAGTTAACAATGTCCTTCTAAATCTACTCTGTACACACATCTTTAAGGTTGAACTAAAAACTTTTTTTGGGAATTTATGCTATGGAGCACATATTTTTTTGTTGTTCAATATTCATGATAATTTAATATTTTTCACATAGTTGGAATTTTTTTTTCAGATCAAGCTGGACATCATAGCAGTTATGTATAATGGAAGAAGACGATTTAAGAACCAAAGCAGATTCATTATTTAAAATTATTTTGAGTGTGTTGCGGTTATTTTTTGGCAGTTTTTTATATGTTATTTAATTTGAACATAAATTCTGTTCGTTGTGTGGGAAATCCATCACACATCAGTAAAAAATTGTACTTCATTTTCAATTTGTTTTGTTTTAAAAATTTTACAAAATCTTTTATCACTAGGATTATTGAGATACCTTCCTCTTTCAATAATAGGTTGATGTGCACTTGTGCATAGCTTGCATATACATGATATTACAGATCTGTCACATCTATAAGTTAACAAATCAACATATGATGGACTTTGACTAGTGTTATTATACATGTACACTCCTGAAAAGCTTAGTTTAGGAGACTTACAGATAACTGAGTTTTGATCCTGTATACACTGATCTTGAATTCTTTGTTTTAGATTATTTAAATGCGGTTTTAATGAAAAGTTTAAATCCGTTAGGTATGAGAAAACTAGGATTTTGTAGTAAGATTTAGAATTGATAAAACATGGGTTTGTGTTTTGAGTTTCACAAAATATATCATACACTAAAGTGTTATCTGATGAAAGTACATGATCTAAGTAAATTAAGTTAGACAAAAATGTTTTAGCCTTCAATGGGAGTCTTGAAAGTTCAGCTCTACAGGCATCATTTGAAGACTGCCTATGTACTCCGAATATTTCTTTTATAAAGTTGATGTGCAGTTTTTCAAAGTAGACCCCATACTTCGCTACAGTACATACATATTGGAGATACACTGTATCAAACAGCTTTTTCAAAAGTTTACATGAATTGTTTAAGCTAACAATTGTTTTTTATTTTGAAAAATGTTTTTCTTGCTTTTTCCATAAGGGTAGCAATAATTTCCATTATGTTTCAAAACTATACCTAAATAACAATAAAAGACTTAATTTTAAGTTGAATCTAATAAACAAACTACAATGCCAGTTTGCATAACGTAGGAAGATAACAAAGGTACGTTTATCATTCATGTCATTTGCAAATTCCACTTCATGAAACTTTATTATCACAAGCAATCATCACCGTGTTACAAAAAGCACTGCAACTTAAATTCACAGAGGATACTCTAAATTTGGTTGTAGGGTGGGAATCTCAAAATAGACAAACATATTTTGAGAGGCAGGACATATACCCACTAGGCTCCCCATTATACAGTGATGAATGCGTATACTCATAAGGAGAAAGAAAATATGGTTATAAAGTGGACATCTCAAATTCGTACCCAAATAAAGTAAAAAAATGACAAAATATAAACGAGGTTAATATATAGCTATATATAGATTTATTAAACGGTAATAAATTTTGCTTTTCTCTGATTGGTCTAAACAGCACTTTCTTAGTTGTACCTCAGACTCAGAGTAAGTTCACCTCGCGTGAGCCTTATGCCGTCGGGGTTTAATCATTGTCCAACCAGAGACAAGATTTCATCATAGTTTCCAGTCGGTTAATCTAATTATACGTTTTAGCGTAACATTCGTATTTGGATCTGCTGCTTAGGTAAACAAACATGACAGACGGACGGTTTACCATACTAGTCGGCAAAGAACAATCGAACGAGATTCTTCTAGAAAGGGACGCAATAAATACCACGAGAAACACTGCTTCCGCTGTTAAACTATTTAAAAGTTACGTAATGTTTTGTTTGTAGTTGCATGACCCATATGGGTGAAATTTGCAAATAAAGAATTATCAATGGTTGAACTATACGGTTCTCTTCAACTTACGTTTATACAAAGATACGTTGCTACAATACAAATTCTTTATTTTTTTACTCGTATGTTAGATATTTTTTTCCATTCTCCATTTCTTTCTTCTTATAAAGGTGTAAAAATGACACAATATTTTGGGATAAAAATATAATATATATATTTTGATAATCTTATATTTATTGGTCTAACTATTTTTCTACTGACAAACAACTTAAATGACATGCCTTAGTAAGTTTATAAATTCTAATTGTCATAAAACGTTTATTGCATACTCATGTCCACATGTACAATTAATCCACGAGTTGTTCCCCATATTTTATAGTGTATTTTTCCATTTTATTTTCCCCACTTTCTGTTTGCCTTTTTTTCAAGTATCCTAGTTAAAATATAAAGCACAGGGGTCAAATTATTTAATTTTAAACAGTTTTTTAATCAGAAATATGTAAAAGTTGCAATTTGGTGACTGTCAAAATGGCCCAATTTCAGGATGTTAGGGGCTATTTGAATGATAACTATACCATTAAAGACATTTTGGCCGGGATTTTCTTGAATTTGCAATGGTCGAATTTTCTATAATTTTGAATATCAAAATTATATTTTCCAGTTATGAGTTTTCATTGAATAAAAGAAAGATTATAAAGTTTGAGCTGGCCAGGTGCAATTTTTTTAATTCGACTTAATGCTAATATGAAAATGCACCATGAAATAATTGTAGTCTCGGGCCTTTAAAAACGCATTTCTACCTAAATAAACTCTTTTTCTTGACTGGGCACTCAATTAGCAAATAACATGTAACCTCCCGAGGTTCGCCACCTGGTATTTGTTAATTACAGGTGATATAATAGGTCTGTTATTCGGGATCTGTTATACCTGCCAGTCTGCCACACAGCTAATTTCAGTTTTACACATAAATTAGATAATAGGATCTGTAAGAACTGTTACTGTGACAGTAGTATAAATTAACTCAGCTAGTGGATGATGAGTTACATTTCATGTCTTTTAAACTGTCCAACATATTCTCATTTGAGGAGGGAGTAAGTGTTTACCTGTTTAAATAAAAACATTACAAATACTAAATATGTTTACTCTCAGTTTATGTGGCTTCTCAGTAATGATCGAAGACACTAGCTGGTGTATGGAGAAATAATAGCATTTGTTTTTACTGTAACTATAGGTCCATTAATTGGTTAATAATAAAATCTTATTCTTCTTCTTCTTCTATAGCTAAGTACATCAACTTGTGTTTTTTACTAAGAGCAAAAGGGATTTCTTTTTAATTTATAATGCATATATCTATATAGAATGAATACATGCCCCCCCTCCCCCCGGGGATTTGACCCCCATACATATTCTGTACTTTAAAAATATTAGAGTTACTCCCCCTTGGAACACACAGTATATTGATACTAGTTTAGTATTAATTGTGGTGATATTGTTTTTCTTTGTTATGTCAATGCCTTTATTGACTAATGTTCACAATTGAGCTTTCTGTAATAAAATATTTCGTATTTCGTAAATTTGGATTGTCTCCCCCTGATACCGCTAGGGGAATACAATAATAACTTTCTCTCCCCTTCCTGTATTATCTCCTAGTTTCATTTTGAGGACCAGACATTGATAGCAAGCCCTTTCTGGAAAACATTTCAGATGTTTGATAGGTTTGAAACTATCTTCAGTTTTTTATATCTTGTTATTATCGTTACAATAACGCAGAGTCAGTTGAAATATATCCTAAATGAGTTCCCACTTGTAAATTTTTCCCTTATTATATAGTTTAAGCCTTATACTATAGCCATAGGGGTTATTTTGGAAGCATCATCACTCACAAGTAACCAATCAGACGCCACAATTTACAGTGGTGGAATGTTTAACAAGTTATGTGCCATGGGCCTATCTGATGCTACATGTCAACCTTGAGTTCCACGGGCTTATTTTGGGCCTATGTTTTTTTATTGACGTGAAACAATGATCACAGGCACTTGTTTCTATCAATGGGAAGATCGACTATCCATGTAGTCTATTATACATGGATAGTCGATTTTCACATTGATAGTCGACCTTCCCATTGATAGAAACAAGTGCCTGTGGGTCTGATCCCGAAATCCCAAGTTTATTTTTGCTTAATCCTGATTTCCTGTGCCTTATTTGACAATATCCCGATAAAATTAAACTGATGCTTTTTCGGCAAAGTACATGTATTTAATGATTGTAGACTGTTCAACGCAAGCAGTCAGCCTTTTGAGAAGATTCTCTGGATCTTATTAATATAATCTAGTTAGTTTAATTTATAACAGAGTATATATACATGTAGAATGCGACATAACACATAAATAAGTTGGATACTTTGAGCACAATAAAAGAAATTAAGAAATTTTCGAGATCGTCAGTTACTTGGAGTATGATAAAATATGTTATCACTAAATTTTTTGTGTGTCAGTCCAAAGCCAGGATACAGTGTCAAGTAGTTGTATTCACTGTTTTATGTTTTGTGTGTTTTCCGGTAATTCTTTCTTTGTACCTTTCCGGTTATATTTGTCTATTTTTTAAAAAATTTGTACCAGCTTTCCTTAGCTCTCTTTGTGGTCTGGGTGATCGCTGCTGCAGTGACTGACAGACTGATTGTTCGGTGAATATCTTTGTAGAGTGCTTCGAAACTAAAGATTGAATAACACGAAACTCCAACAAAATTTTGGGGGTGAAAATCAGGTGCTTTTGGAGGGTTACTTCGTCTTTTGAACACTTAGGTTGACGCACCCTGTTTTATCCTGTTTTGTTTCTGTATTATCGGAAGACAAACAATAATTAAAAAACAAATCGGTATCTTTATTGAACTAATTACGGGTTATTGTATTGATCAGTCAACACTGATCAACAATGTTGATCATTCTTTAACATATTGCATACTAACACTTGGTTACATATTAACGTTGAATGTTATTTTTTGTATAATGTCTATTCTATACTTGATCTACAAACCTGATTAACCTAATATGTCTTATATACGCATGATCAGTTCGTTTTTTGTCTTCGAAATAGGAGTCCGGATATATAAAAATCCTGAATTCCCGAGCGTAAAAACACATAAATCCTGTCTCACGATTAAACTAAATCCCGAAATCCCGATGATAATTTAGCTTGTTCCCAAAATCATGAACTTCAAAATGAACAATTCTGGAGTCCTGATAAAGGTCCGACCCCCCCCCCCCCCCTCAAGAATGGGAATAACGTAGCCTTGCTATGGCGTCCCAAACATCATTGCAGTGTACGCAGTGACGAGCTTCGGTAAGGGAAATCTTTGTCACAAATCTAAAACTTTTTTCCAAATATGAGCAAGTAAAATAGTGCCATTTTAAACCCTATATTTCTTTCTTAATTAGATAGTATTTGATGGATGGATGAATTATTAACATTCACTGTAAATCAGGGCAAACATAGTATTGCATGTGAATGTATATGTAAAGTATAATCTTTCCAGGGATGACACTTATCTTTTAACTTTAAATAGTACAAAGTTCCAGGACACATTTTTTTTCAAATACAAATCAGATGTATATGAGTATTACCATAATCCTAACTTTCTGGCTGCCTTTAATTAAATAGTCTGGATTATTTACCACTTCCAGTATTGAAATGGTCTCTCGTTTTTTATTAACCCACCTGACCCAAAGGTCAAGTGAGCTATTCTCATCACTTGGCATCCATCGTCCGTTGTCGTCCGTTAACTTTTTACAAAAATCTTCTCTGAAATTACTGGACCAAATGGAACTTAACTTGACCACAATCATCATTAGGGTATCCAGTTTAAAAAAAGGGTCCCATGACCCCGTCTGCCAACCAACATGGCCGACATGGGTAAAAATAGAACATAGGGGTAAACTTCAGTTTTTGTCTTATATCTCAAAAAGTAAAGCATTTGGGGTAAAAATGTTCATCAGGTCAAGATCTACCTGCCATGAAATTTTCAAACAAATCGGTCAACCCTTTGTTGGGTTATTGCCCCTGAATTGTTAATTTCAAGGAAATTTTGCCGTTCTAGGATATTATTTTGAATACTATCATAGATAAAGACAAACTGTAAACAGCAAAAATGTAAGATCTACAAGTAAGTCAATATGACAAAAATCATTATTGACCCCTTACAGGAGTTTTTGCCCTTTAAAGACAATTCTTCACATTTTTTTCGTCTTCTTTGTAAACTTTCTAAAATCTTATCTGAAATTAAAGGATCTTACTCAGCCAAACAGTTTTTTTTTCTTGTCCATCAAGAAACATGGCTTCCATGGCTAAAAATAGGTGAAAAATGCACTTTTTGGCTCATATCTCAAAAACTAAAGCAAAAATGACAAGAAGTTAAACATTTTATGAGGTCAGGATCTACCTGTCATGAAATTTTAAGAGAAATCATTCAATCCTTTTTCAGGTTATTGCCCCTGAAATAGCAAAAATGTTTAGCATTACCTGAAATAAATTAAATGGTATTCGTAGTTGTACAAGTAAAATGGAGGGTCAGGAGTGAAAGTCATTGAAAAAGTCCATAGCAACTGATGAAAAAGTCCCTAGCAACCAAATATATTTGTTTTATGGACCTGTACATTTCAGTAAGAAAGGTCAAGAGTCGAGGTCATTGAAAATATTCCTTAGCAACCAATAAAAAAGTCCTTAGCAACCAGATATATGGATTCAGGACCCTTAAATTTACCTGTTCAAGTCAAACTGGAAGGTCAGAGTCAATGCCATTGAAAAAGTCCATAGCAACTGATGAAAAAGTCCCTAGCAACCATTTATATTTGTGTTCAGGATTCTATATTTTAGCTGTACAAGTCAATTTTAAGGCAAAAAATGTGACGGTATACATTAAATAGCTAAAATAATCATTGATGCAAGATCTAAACAAAAATTAATAGGTGAGCAATTCAGGCTCTAGTTTCCAAAGCTAGTGATATTATTTGTTTTTGAATACACTGCTAAACATACATGTGCTAAAGAATTTAACTGGTTTCCTGTTGAGTTATAACAAATGAATCATATCTACCAGGTGTCCAGTTGATAATCACTATATCAGCAAAGAAAGATAATTTTTTTACTATAATGCTACATATTAATTTAATTAGAAGTGATTTTGACTTTGACAATTGTATTATAAAAGCAAAGACCAGTATGGTGATATTCAGATAAATCACAAGCTAAGTGTCGAGGTGATTTCCATAATAACCTTAGGACACCGAAAGATGTCTTTTTCACCACATCAGCTGTTCATATCTACTTGGAATTTGAGGGAAGTGACATAAGCAAATACAAAACAATGGGGAATAACAGATAATTTTTTTTGATGGGTTAAGAATACTGGATCAGAAAAAAAAGCGATAACGTCTATGTCAAAAATTACCATGAACTCAGTAAAAAAATCCTTCAGCTTTTAGTCCAAATTGTTAGGCAATCAGGGATAGAAAGTGTATCGATGGCTCATCTTTACACAAGATATGCAAGGAAAGCTGTGTAAATGGTGTGTATATAATTTAACATGAAACCAAACAATAGGTCTTGAATCTGGACAAACCAACCTTGTACTTAGCTAGTAAAGCATTTTATGAAATAAAAAGCACAGAACCAGCCCAAAGCAACAAATAGAGGCAAACTCTATATCAGCTTCACAAGGTCAGGGAATTCAAAATTCACTTGCAGAGCAGATCTCAATGGAAAAGAATGCTTTGTTTGGTGCCTTTTCTGTCTTTATAGGCTTGCTTTGACCTAGCTTGATTTTTCAGCATGTGTAAAGACATTTGAGTAAATGAAAAACAAGAAAATTGCAAATTATTAAATGAGTTTTAGTATGATGTGTTCATTTCTGTTGACATACCTCGTGTATATATTATACTGACATTACTATTTAGTAGTAGCCCCTCCCCCCCTTTTTTTTTGCAACACTCTGCGTTTATCATTTCCTTTGAGGTAACCTCTGAGCTATCCAAAATTTCTAAGGAGATCACTGTCTCGTGTAAATTATGGACAGATCGTAATGTTTGGCATAAATTTCTGACCAAATCAATCAATACCATTATGACACTAAATAAAATTTAACATTGCCATTGGGTTGCTGATATGCAGCAAAGAATTCAACCCTTATATGACTCAAGGGTTATAGAATGAGCATGATCAAAAAAAAATTGTTGAAAAGCCATTTACACTTGATTGATGAATAGGAAAGCATCAGACTGCTGAATACTTTTAAGTTATGGAAATATGCCCTATTACTGCTTGAGTGTTTTCACTGGCTATAATAAATTTCAATAAATAAAAAGATCATCACTTGGCGTCCGTCGTCTGTCGTCCGTCGTCCACATTCCACATTTTAATCTTCTCCTCAGAACCACTGGGCCAATTGGGACCAAACTTTGGTTAAATGGTCCTTGGGTGGTCCCCTTCCAAATGTATGACTGTCTTCGATCTTAGACCAACATGGCAGCCAAGCTAAAAATAGAAAAAAGGGGGGTCAAAATTTTAAAAATCTTCCCCTGAAGCTACTATGACAATCTGAGCCAAACTTTGCTGAAATGATCCTTGGGTAGAACGATGGTCCTGACCTCTGACCAAGATGACCGTAACAGCCAAACTTAGTTGTGTCGCCTGCGGAACGCATGGTCGACACATAGGGATCACTATCTGTCGTCTTGCGTCGTCTTGCGTCTTGCGTCTGGCGTCGTCTTGCGTCATCACACTTTTCTTCTATCCTCAACTGCTCGTAAACCGCTCAAAGGAATTTGATGAAACTTTCTCTGTGCATTAACCTTAATGCACAGGTGTGCATATATATTTTATTTTTAAAAATAAAAAAAATTTTTTTGTAAAAATTGACATTTTTGAAAAAAAAGAGGAGGTTCAAAACTTCTATCCTTAACTACTCCATAACTGCTCAAAGGAATTTGATGAAACTTTCTCTGTGTATTAACCTTAATGCAAAGGTGTGCATGTATATTTCATTTTTAGAAAATTTTAATTTTTTTGTGTAAAAATTGACATTTTTGCCAAAAAAAAAGGGGGGGGGGACTTCTATCCTCAACTTCTCTATAACCACTCAAAGGAATTTGATTAAACTTTCTCTGTGCATTAACCTTAATGCACAGGAGTGCATATATATTTCATTTTTAGAAAATTTTAATTTTTTTTCCTAAAAATTAACATTTTTGAAGAAAAAAAATGGGGGGGGGGGGGTAAAAACTTCTATCCTCAACTCCATCACCCGCTCAAAGGAATTTGATAAAACTTTCTCTGTGCATTAACCTTAATGTACAGGTGTGCATATATATTTTATGTTTAAAAATTTAATAATTTTTTTTGTTGTAAAAATTGACATCTTTGAAAAAAAAGGGGGGGGGGGGGTTGTTCAAAACTTCTATTCTCAACTACTCCATAACGGCTCACAGCAGTTTGATGAAACTTTCTCTGTGCATTAACTTTAATGCAAAAGTGTGCATATATTTCATTTTTAGAAAATTTTAATATTTTTTGTAAAAATTGACGTCCGCAGGCAACACGTCTTCCTTGGAAGACTCACACATTTTTTAACATAGGACCCTATGGGAAATTCATTTAAAAATGTTCTTGTCTGAAACTACTGAGCCAATTGCAACCAAACTTAGCAGCAATGGTCCTTAGATGGTTCTCTTTCAGAATTGTGTATGATGAACCGAATGATCAACCAAGATGACTTCCACAGCTGAACTTAGTTTAACATAGGACCCTATGGGAAATTCATTTAAAAATCTTTTTGTCTGAAACTACTAAGCCAATTGCAACCAAACTTAGCAGCAATGGTCCTTAGATGGTCCTCTTTCAGAATTGTGTCCGATGAACCAGACGATCAACCAAAATGACTGAAACTACTGAGCCAATTGGAACTGGACTTGACAGCTATGGTCCTCTGCTATTAATATGTCCAATGACCTAGAATGTCAACCAAGATGGCCGCCACAGACGAACTTAGTTTTACATGGGACCCAACGGGAAAATTCATTAAATAATCTTCTTGTCTGAAACAACTGAGCCAATTAGAACAAGACTTGGCAGCAATGGTCCTTAGATTGTCCTCTTTCAGAATTGTGTCGGATGACCTGGACTGTGAACCAAGATGGCACCACAGCCGAAGATAGTTTAACATTGGACCCTATGAAAAATTCATTAAAAAATCTTCTTGTCTGAAACTACTGAGAGATTGGAACCAAACTTAGCAGCAATGGCCCTTAGATGGTCCTCTTGGGACCCTATTGGAAAATTCATTAAAAAATGAAACCACTTGACCAATCGGAACCAAATTTGACCGAAATGGTTCATAGGTGGTCCTCTTTCAGAATGTCAATCAAGATGGCCACCACAGCCGAACTTTTAACCCTGGTCGCTATATGTAATATGCAATGCACTATCAGGTGAGCAATACAGGTTCCTGGGAGCCTCTGGTTTCTTTTCTTTTGAACATGGTATCAGTTAATGATAAGACAAAATGATATTAGCCGCCGCCGTTTTATCAGAGGTAACTTCCAATTTTCCTCTACCCTTGAATTTTTTTTCTGTGGTGTCCCTGCTTTTAACATGTCTAATGCTTTAAGTAGCTATGTAGGTATCAGAATAAAGTGCTTAAAAGCATGGATAACATTCAATAATCAGATAATTTCTTCTTGTTTTGGGACTATGTTGCAGTGATAACAGCGATTTAAAGAGATAATTATCTGGTAAACAAACAACGGCTTATATAATGTTTGTTTTTGCCTAAAAGTAGTCATCGTCAGAAACCCACAGCCAGGCGCGCTTACGCTGGTAAGTGGAAGCAAAGCGTAAGCGCAAGCGGCGGTGAGTTTCCGACGATGAAAAGTAGTGAGCCAATTAGAATCCAGTTTGGCAGA